>CM066032.1:1440914115-1441260640 GCA_033557465.1 Ichthyophis bannanicus | reverse complement strand
CTGATGATCCCACACGTTCATTTTACGGGACCATCATTTGTCAGCTTCCTCGACTAATCCACCTTATAACCCGTTACAGCCTGGCCAATGACGGCTACAGCAAGGTTACCTCTAGGGGAGACGACTTGGGGATAACCATGTTCCCCTGAGCTGATTCACTTACATTGGCTAGTCCATTCAGACCAGGCATTATGCTTTATTTACCCTAGCTCCACACGTTGAACAAACCTAATATTAGGCTCTACACTGCATTCTTTTCCTCCCCTAATTCACTGCAGTACACCAGACCAGAGACTTGGAGAGCATCCACGAACATCACCTCCCTAGAGCTACAGACGGCCATCACAAGCCCCTGTGCCCCTCTGCAAGACGCCCAACATGACGCTTGTCACCTTTGAATGCCCCTAGGTGCTGCAATGCAGCACACCCTCTGGCATCTGGGCCTATCAGCAGCCTAATCACAAATTTCAGGTAGGCCCGGTCACTTTCTATCCCTGCCAAAACTCTTCCCTATAGAGTCATCATACCACCTGTACGAACCTTCAGCGAAACGCCACATCCAGCATAACCTGGATTGCATGATATCTCAGTAACCTGCCTGTGAGTGAGTATATATGACGTTGGAAATATATGACTTGTCCACCTTATAGTTAGGGTAACATGTCCCTGATCATTTATGGTACATCTGTGGGATTTCTGACTACATTGTTTGCCTTGGGTAATCCACGTTCCGTCCCCATGTCATCTGTTGATTCTCATAGCATGTTGAGTGCTGACTGGGATTTAGCGTTTGACCTGGTCTAGACAATAACTCAAACGCTGCATGGCTGAATAGTGCGGTGTATGAGGGGATATAGATATGAAACCTAACTACAATAGCTATACAAGGTGTATGTAACACTCAGCCCGACCGGGGGACCATTGGGTATGAGTCACTCTGAGGGGATGCGTGTGAAGACTACTTGACACCTCTTATCAACACACATTGTGTTGTCGCAGATTAGGAACCGCCCTTCGCATCTCTGACTCACACATGCAAACGACTTCCTGCAGACCAGCATAGGCAGATTACCTTCTTTCTCAGCATCAAACGAACCTGTATCATTTGCTGCTCATTTCAACAGGTGTTTAGGATATGTTTTTTCCGGTGGGGGGGGTTTTTTTTTTCTCGGCCTTGGAACCGAATACTCTTCCTGCTTGCACCTGCAACAGCTGTCTCGTTATCATTGACCCACCACTTTGTACTAACATCTCCCTTTGTACATGTTGGACACTGGGGATCTCATCTCGCCTGCTGCACCACTACCATGAACCTCCAGCAGTAAGCAGCATTCAGGTGAGCATTGTCTGTGCCTGATCCGCACGATTGTTATACGACGATTTGTTAATGATTCTAGTCGTGTTGATGTTCTGTCGACAGACTGGGATGACAGGAACATTGGACAGAGAGAAACATATCGTGAACCCCTGTCAATGGAGAGAGGTTACATGCTACAGGTCAGTGATGCGTTAGGGCATCCTGTCTTTGCCATCGTCACCTAGCTTTGCATGTAGTGCGTGCTGAGATCCAGCATAATCATCCACACCCCGGTTCTGTATTGATCAGAGGTGGAGGAGGTTCCTAAGACCCATTCATCCAGTGAGTCCGCCATGTATTTCTGGAGGGGTATTCTCTATATATCTATTTGATATCTCCCTGTGATTGAGACCACCACTAATCGTAGGGCCAAAACTTAACATTCATACCGGTCACATCAGGGAGTATGTGTGCCACGTGCATGTGCGGCCTAGCGATGACTCAGACCTCACCAGGCTGCGTGTGCTCAGTACAACATTTGCATAGGGAGACACACATGGAGACAGGATATTGGGCCCAACATCCATCACAAACATAGTTGGTGTCAGCCATCATGTTGTACGGTAGTTTAAGTGGTGACACCAACAACAATGAGTGAGGAGGGGTGGCCATCACAGCGAGGGACAGGCGGCTGCACAGGTGGCAGATTGGGGACTGCCAAGGACGGGAAGGTATGTACAGTGTCACATACTAGACATGCTCAACAGAACAGGCACTCATGCCATCGCAGGCTGGGGCTGTTCAGCAGCCATGACAGAGGCTACAGCAGCACAGATGGGGCTTTTGACTGGTCGTGTCAGAGGAGGACTGGTACAGCAGTTATCACACCAGGTACTGGCTTCACAGCGGATTCCATGGCGGTATCATGAAGAAGGAGTGCAAGGCTCTGGATGCATTGTGTGGACCTCACACACTCAGTTATGAGTGTGGCCTGATGGACGTTCTGGGGGCGGGAATGTCCTTGCCCGTGGGGCCGGGGAGGGTGGCCTGTTGCAGAGCTTTCAGCAGTGCCCGGTCACGGTTATTGCAGGTAGGCGACAGACCCCCTTGACATGCACACCTGTCTGTGCAGAAGCTGTGACTGATGGAACCTCTGTGATGCACAGTGATTGCGTCATTGGCATACACTAGGTTGCCAGACTGAGCAGATGTTGGTGGACATCATAGGGTTGCTGTTGGTTGAGATGTTAGGTCTGTGGGCATTTTCTCTGGGTTTCTATCCTGTATTGCTAATGCTCATATGGTCCTGTAATTGGCCCGCAGAACGGAATGATCATTCCATACAATGTGGACAGTCAGAGGTGAGGCTTGGGCGAGATGCGGAGGTGGTGAGCTGATAGCCTCACAGGTGGATGTTGTGCTGGTTGTACATGGCGCGACAATGTTTGCTGGTCATGCCTAATCCCACACACTGTGGTGCAGCAGAGGTATCCAGTTTGCAGCTGTGAGCTCTGTTACTGTCACCTCACAGGTTCAGTGTCCCCTGGGTGTTGTTACAGTGAGCCCTGTTGGTTTGTCCATTACATGGCCTGGCCAACCCTGACACATATTTGTGATTACAGGCGTACACTGTGGGGACTACCTAGTAGCCATAGCGTACAAAGGGTTTGGAAATGCACATGCTTAGCTGATAGACCTGTTTCATATTGGCAGTTACATACGGTGCTACGCATAGGCTGTTGCCTGAACATTGTTACATAAAGATTTGTCAGACGTACCTGCTAGGGGTGTGCAGTGTCCAGGAGCTCAGGCAGGCCACATGTGTAGATATCTCCAAGTCTTTCTGCAAGCTCACGCTCGAGGGCCGATAGTGGGGAGATGAGGGGGCCCCCGACACCTGTCCCAGGGCATGCTGGTGTTCAGCCACCATCACCTGCCGTACACCTCTTTTTATGTCAGAAAATCTTTTTTTCAGACTGTCCGTGTCTCTTGGTGGGCCCCCGCCCCAGGCCACTGCTAGCCTCACATCCTCCCACACAGCATTGCGGTTCCCCACGGGTGTTTGGCTACTGAGGCGGCCGAAGAGGACATCGTTAGTTTCTCCAGGACCATGCTCAGGAGACTATGGTTCTCCTGGTCACTGAATCTCAGTGCCCTCCTCCGCCTGCGTAGCTGGCACAGGTGGGCGCTTTCTTTTGCCAGTGTGTCTTTGCACCTCCACACCTGTATTCCCGATGGGCCTGCAACAGCCTCAGGCACCGGTGTCACCGCCCCACCCACCTCTGCAGTGCACTGGTGTTCTGCATCCCCACCAGCCTCATCAACATCCACCCCCTCTCGCCCCCCCTCCCCCTCTCACGCCCTCCCCCTCTCCCCGCACCCCTCCCCACCCAGCACCGGACACCACACACCCCCCTACACACTGCAGACCACCCCCCCCCACCCAATCCACCCTACCCTGCACCGAACACAACCATACACATAGAACAGACCCAGAAACAGTGCTACACCCACTCCGCTATGGCACTCTACAGACACACCGCCTCCTCTCCCCTACAACACCTTATACCTCTTCAGTATCACACACGCCTCTGTTTCTCCACACTCCCTCACTGTATCTTACAACACCCTCATCGTTTACCTGTGGTACAGTGTGTTTTATACCATATTATCATTGCTTTTTGCCGTTGCGCATGCATTTCTTTTTTTTTTTGGTGCGCCGCTGATGTGCGCGTGCGCTGTCGTCTGTTCGCGCCGCGGATCTGCGTCAGAGCTGTGCATGGGCGTGTATGGGTGCGGCGCATTCAGACGCACATGCCGTCATCACGCATACACGCCCCAGCGCGCCAACATGGAGTTTACGCTCTGTTTTTCGTTTGCGCATGCGCTGTTGCTGTTCGGCTTTGTTTTCCGCGCCACAGATGTGCGCATGCGCTTTCGTCTGTGCGCGCTGCGGATCTGCGTCAGAGATGTGCATGGGCGTTTGGATGCGGTGCATTCAGACGCACATGCCGTCATCACGCATACACGCCCCAGCGCGGCCAACATGGACGTTTACGCTGTTTTTCGTTTGCGCATGCGCTGTTGCTGTTCGGCTTTGTTTTCCGCGCCACAGATGTGCGCATGCGCTTTCATCTGTGCGCGCCGCGGATCTGCGTCAGAGATGTGCATGGGCGTTTGGATGCGGCGCATTCAGACGCACATGCCATCATCACGCATACACGCCCCAGCGCGGCACACACGGACGGCAGGGATTGCTCTATGGGATGCACATGCGCACAGCGCTCCCCCACGGCGCGCAATGACGCACAACGTCACAGGCGCACATCTCAACACCGGAAATACATCTATATATCCTCAGGCATAGATAGTACACATTGAGGGTTGTATTGTAGGAGAGGTGTACGTTTGGAGAGGGTGACATATTGATCAGGCTAGGTTATCTGTGTAGTTCATTGTCTATTGGGTTGTACTGTGTGTATTGTATTGTATTGTGTGTATTGTGTTGTGTATCGCATCCGTTTGTTCAGTTTGTCAGTCAGTGTTTGTGAGTTGGTCACTGTTGTGGGAGGTTTGTGTGTGTGTTGTAGTGTGTTTGTGTAGGCCTGCGGGGTGAGGTGATGGCTGGGATATATGTTTCTGCATGTGCCCTGGATGGTGAGCATATGCTGCGGTTGCTGGACAGGGGGGATGGTGTCCATGGGGCTGAGGCACAGGGCATGGGTGTAGTCCCGCAGCAAATCAGACCTGCAGCTGTGGAGGAGGCCCAGGCAGCTGATGTACGTGCACAGCACAGGAGACGTGCCGAGGTGCAGGCTCGGCAGCCTCGCCTATACAGGCCCAGGGCCCAGCTCCAGGACATGCGTGAGGACCAGCGGTCATCTCCTGTACAGGCTGAGCACAAGGGCTATTAGGGAGCTCTATGAGGATCTACGACCTGACCTCGAGCCCCTGACTAATCGGTCCCATGCCATACCGGGTTTAGTTAAGCTCCTTGCTGCCTTTACATTTCTTTGCCTCTGGCTGTTTCCAACACTCAGTGGGCGCAGTGGGTGGCATGAGCCGACCCTCCTTCCTGATGTCTCCACCAGGTACTGCGTGCCATGGTCAGCCGGGTGGGGAATTACATAGCCCTTCCCCACACTAGGCAACATTGGGGGACCCTGAACCAAGCCTTTGAGGCTGTAGCTGGGATACCACACGTGATGGGAGCTATTGATTGCACACATGTTGCCCTGGTCCCACCTAGAGACAGGGAGGTGGTGTTCCGCAACCGCAAACACTACCATTCCCTGAATGTTCAGGTTGTATGTGATGCTGATCTGCATATTCTGAATGTGGTCCCACGGTTTCCAGGGTCCACCCATGACTCCTATATCCTGCATCGCTCAACACTATTTCGACAGTTTGAGGAGGGACTGTATGGGGACTGCATCCTGCTGGGTGAGTATGTCCACACATATGATGTAGTCTGTAGCTTATATCATTTTGTCACTTAACATCTCTTATATATTGCACTATATATGCTCTGTGTGTTAGGCAGCTGAGCTCACGTTCAGCAGACATTGTGGGCGGGGTGTAGACATTGAGTTGCATGTGACATGATGAGCCATGTCACATCTGGTTGGAAACAATACCTGGGGGTGATATGCTGATGGTGTAGGGGGACATATGCACATGTTCAGATGCATGTACATGGGTGTGCAATTTCAACGTGTGTGTGTGTATTTCACCGGGCCACAGGTGGGTGGGTGGGATTGTTGTCCATCACACCCACCTATGCATTAGTGGCATTTGAGGGTAACTGTGTTATGTCATGTCACATTTCTGTGAGTCACAAGCCATACACCTATCGCATATCATTTGTGTGTGTGAGGGCCACACCCCTACACATTACTGGGGTTCTTGAACATTGTTTGGTGGATGACATGGGTTGGTAGTTGTTTGGGGTTTCGACACATATGATGGATGTTCATAAACCTTGGCAACGTTGGGTACACCTTTCCCTAGGTAGGGTTCTGGTTTAGGCATAGCCCATAACATGTGTGCATACACACGTGTGTTGTGAATGACTTTGGGCCACTGCAGATGGCCACTACTTTGGCATCAGTGTATGTCATTAATCTGATGTGTCTCTGCCTTTGAGAGAGGTGACAGCAAGGGCAGGGGCCAACGTGTGAGCGGGAAGAGAGGTGTTGGTACCCCATACAGAGGAACCTTGACAGTCTCTGTTGTTGTGATAGTTCAGGGCTCATGTGGGCTACAGTGTGCAGATCTGTGGAACACAGCTTAACAGGGATATTAACATGATGGTGACAGTGGACTGGGTGTCCACTGACATGGTTGTTGGTCAGCAGTCGACAGCATATGGCATCAGACTGCTGTCTGTAGGTATGTTGACCTTAGTGGACACAGTGTTGTGAGGTGATATTGGGTTGATGTTGTCGAAATCCCAGGTCAGACATGTTCTGGGTGTGAGTTTACATTGCCTTCATACAACATTCTTGTGGTGTATAGCTTGCTAACATATACGTTTAACATGTTTTTTGTGTGCTGGTGGTTTAGGCTGCCATTGGTGGTTTCAGAGATGCGGACATTGACTGCATACCAAGACGCATATATGCCACACATAGCGGATCTTTGTTTGCAAAAATGTGACATTGCTGTTATTTGCCATGTCTGTCCAGACTACAGGGGCCCTTTCTGACATTTCTATCACCATAGGTCATATTCTGTCAAATGTATATTTGTGTTGTCATATGATTCTGTCAGGATGTGTAATGCACTTGTCTCTAAGGTCCATACCTGTGCAGATTTGTGGTGGCATGCGCTCATGCATTCACATGCATCACTCTCTTTTTGCAGGTGATGCAGGGTATGGATGTCGCCCCTGGCTGCTAACCCCTGTGCGTCAACCACGGACACGTGCAGAGCGGAGGTACAATGAGGCCCACGCCTCCAGCCGCTCTGTCATAGAGCGCACCTTTGGCGTTTTTGAAAAGTCGCTTCAGGTGTCTGGATCGGACAGGTGGGGCCTTACAATATAAGGCAATGACTGTTGCAGAGATAATCGTAGCCTGTTGCATCCTGCACAACATTGCTCTCAGGCATGATATTACTGCAGAGATTAATGAGGATCTTGCGGAGGATCCACCGTGCCCCCCTGTACGTGCCAGTGGTGACACACAGGCAGGCACAGCAGTCAGGCAGAGATTGATTGCTGAGATATTCAGTGGTATGTATTGCACATCCTCCCACATATATGTGCTGTTGTGTGCATGTGAGGTTTATAACGGGTCATGTGTCTGCACATATAGCATTCAGATCCATCACTGCATTGTCCTTATGCTGAAACATCCAACAGTAACATAGGGCCAGGGGTGTGCAATGGACAATGTGGACAGGGCACAACAGGGGCTGTTGGTGTTTTTGGGGTTTGTGTGTTGCGACACCTTTATGAGCTTTTGGGGGTCACAGTACCAGTTAGTGTCTTTGTGTGATAGCAAACTGCTGTGCAAACACACTGTTTCCATTATAGTGTGTGTGTGTGGCACGGTGTCAGGCATATGTTCCGGGGTTAAATGGGGTGTAGATGGCAACATTTGTGGAGAGCTCTCATGCGGCACCTTGTTTATGTACTACAATCAGGGTGTGCTTGTTGTGTGTGTTATGCTATTATGGGCTGGCTATGTCTGTATGTTTATAATGTGTCATGCAACATGTCTAACATAGCACAGTACACATGCGCATGACTGCATACCCATGATGGGATAGATTACATGTGACAGGTGTTGCTGCCACACCAAACGGTACCATATGGTATGTTGATTAACGTAGCACATACATGGCTAGGGTGAGGCATGTGGACATAGTCAGTGTGCAGCCCGGGGTCCATATCATTGGTTTCATCTTATATAGTGAGGTGTCATACATTGCAGTATTCTCACTGTACACACATACGGATGTGCAGCGGGTCACATCATGAACGGGTGGATTACAGGACCCCACTGTAGAGCTGCATGTGTGTATTTTTTTGCTAGTATAGCGGTTTAGCAAATAAAGAGTGGCATATGTGGGTGATACTATCTCAACATCTACGTCATGGCTCTGGTACATGCTGTATGTCGGTCAGGTTAGCACAGTACACAGCCACATATGCCTTGTCTACAATGGCAAGGGATGTTATGTTGACATACACACACAGACCTATTTGGGTGATATGTGGTGCAGGTGCACATATAGCCTCTCCATGGATTAACATTCTCCCTGATACCCAGTGGGCTGACATGACGCCATCATGGTCTGATGAAAGACAGACATGGGGGTGTTGTCTGGTACACATGGTGATGACATTGCCATGTATTTAGGCACATGATCAGCGCACATATCTAAGTAATCATTGATGTACAGGATGTACACTGCATAATATTCCTTTGCACAGTGGATACAGGGGGTGGTACAGCATATTACCAGGTGTCACAGGTATGTACAATGGACTAACAAACAACATTAGGGGAGTCATAGACACGGAGAGGGGGGTAATGTTGTCAACCTGGCCAACACAGACTAATAGTGCAACCTTGGGATGTGTTTCACACATGGTGTTTGCAGACACCTCCTTAGACAGGTGTGAGGAACAAACCGAGGGTGGTGGGGGCAAATGAGTAATAGGGGGACATTTCATTGGTATCATACGTCTACATGCTGCCTCTCCCATGTGGTATATCAGTACAGTGTGAGGGTGAACAGTCAGTCGTTGGGTCAGGTTGTGGGGTCTGCCAGCTGTTGACATTGCTGTGTACTGTGGGTTTCACAGATGGGACATGACATATATTTTGTGATGGTTTGTTTCCCTCTCCACAGGACCAGCTTCATGAGGATGCTGTTCCACTGTAGCATTGGCACATGAGGGCCCATCGTCCAAGATGCTGTGGTCCAGGGTAGGTGGATCTACAGCTACATTGTGCGTACATGGGTTCATGGGAGCAACATGTCGCCTGTCATGTGTCATATGAGGCAGCTGGTGTTGTACAACTCTCCCCTGACAGCCTCCCTTACCCATATTTTGGGGTGGTGACCCATCTCCCCATGTGTTTGTGTACAGTATGTTCGCAGGGACACCTTTTCAGTCAGATGTACAGCAGAGTTAGATGTGTTTTTGGTTGTCGTGTTTTACGGATACTGCATTTTCTGTCTACACCATCATAGTTAGATCAGACATCACCAAGGTATATGTGCATGTGACTTGGCCATGATGTGCACAGGTTTGCACTTGTGCACATTCAGCCCATGTTTTTCAGCTGTGCCCCTGACCAACGCATACTGTGTGTGTGTTTGCGCTTATGTTTTGAATATGTCCTCCAGCATTGTCCAGGCATGGTACATTATCACGTGCTCTCATGGGTGTGGGCACCTGGGGGGCATGGTGGGGTGTACTACCTCTACTGTTGTGCTGCTTACCTTGTCATCATGGTCCACATGTGTGGTGAGCTGTGAGCAGCAATGTGTCTTGTGTTTTGAGAGACAGGTGTTGAGCAACATTTATTTCTCTCATATGTAGGCATGCTGTGTAGATGCATCAACAGTTGATGTACATGGTAAATCGACATGTCTGCCTGACATTGTCTCCCTTCGCTGTGACCTGATGTGGCTATGCAGTACTTGGAGGAATTGATGACGGCCGCATGATGCACACATAGGGTTTGTTTTAACTTTGCGAATTTGGTATTACATCTGGCTGTACCTGTCCTGGGGTTTATGATCCTCACATGGACATGTTATGTAGCATCTCTGTAGACACAAACAGATGCATATAGTGTGTAGCTGTGAGATGCCCGTGTGACCTGGGATTGTACATAACCATATCCATGTGACAGCCATGCCTGCATTTACATGTACTGTTGGCGCTCATCTCCTTTTTTTTTATATGCATCTGCTGTAATTTGTGACTTTGCATCCCTTTGGTCTGTATTTTGTGTATTGTGAATCTTGGCAATCTGTTCTGTTTTGGCAAGGTGTCTAACAATACCATACTTCTCCTCTCGTGACACAGGGCAGGTGACATAACAGCACCATTTCCTCCACGGCATCTGGCTCACCATCCAACGTCTGTTGTGGGACTGACCTTCATCTTATTCTTTCCGGGGAGATGTGCCATTGGATGTTTGACCTATGTTGGTGGCACACAGGCCTGTGATGGACATTTTTGCTCTTGGACCGCTGACTTACCCATGATAGACCTGTACAACACACAGTGTGTGCCATGCTGTGGCTGTGTGTCGTGCTGCTGACAGGGACACAGATGGACTTTCATGGACTGTGTCATATTGGACGATGGCACTTTACTGTGCATGGCCAGGTTTGCATGGTGTGTTTTGCGATGATCTTTTGGCTGTCAAGGACACCTTGCTTTTGGGACACTGTGCGCATCAGGGACTGACATAATCTATGTATTTCTGACATCCCTCCACAGTTGGTTAGTGTATAGGTGTGTCCCATGTGTGTGACATGGCACACATGATATGTTACTTTGTGGGTTTCAACATCAGCATACAGCCATGTTTGTGGCACGGGGGCACACATGGAGGGATCCAATTGTCTATGTCCACCTGCCCCACACCTAAACAAGGTGCAGGTTCTGCCACATACACACTTTCATGCCCGCCACCATCCTTGTTAGATGTGTGGAGGGGCCAGGGGTGCTTAGATTCATGTGTGGCATCACTGTACCATGTTTGTGTACAGCTGGTGCCTGTGCTTCTCAATAACTATGTTTGTGAGACACTGCATGTGGACCTATGGCTCTGTGTGGTTCACTGTAGGCTGTCTGACCATCATTTGCATCTGGACATGCTAGTTATTGTATATGTTTACTGTACAGATGTGACACTCTGCATGTCTGTCCACGCGTTGCAGTGCACATTTGCAGAGTCCTGTTTTACCCCCTGCATTGACAACAGTCTCATTAGGCCATTATATTTGGTGTGGGTCAGAGTGGGTGTCCATTGTCCTCCTACACTTCAGCATTGCATGGACCATGCTATCGGTAGCCAAACACTGTCCACCAAACAAACAATGCAAGGGGACATACTGCACGGTGTTATGTCTGCACCTTTCAGGGAGTTGTGTGCTTTGTATTTTCTCTGTGTTCATGTGTCCCTGCTACCTGTTAGCATACAATCATTCAGCTCTAGATGATATTTGTCATGTACACTGAATACTTTCTGATGTGCCAATCAGCCATTATGTGGGAGGTTGGACATAACTTAAGGAGGGTGTTTGTCACATGTCAACATTGTGCCAGCATATGTTTTTATCTTTTGGGGGCCACCTGTGTTGCATGAGGGCTATGTTGGGGGGGGGGGGACATGTGATATGTTTGGGGTATTACGCTTACAACGCCTCGAGTCTACATGCCCTCATATGTAGCTCACACATTGTGGGCATGCAGCAGATGCTCGTGTATGTGGCCCTGGAACCCAGTGCATATCATGCACCTGTTCCACCAGAGATCTCATGCCACTCAATTGTGCGCAGGCATTGACCTTTATGTGGCATGTGTGTTTGTACCTTGCTGACTGTGTTCCCATCTTTAAACAGGGAGGGGCTTACTTTGAAATTATGATTACACTGTGTACAGTAACTGGGAGGTGTGATCCAAATAAATATATGTATTATACAGACATTAGTTCCTTTTGCTGCTTGGTCATGTTCACACACATGCACTACAATGTCTACCTTTGAATATGTCATGACTCCTTGTGACCTTGGGACTCCGTGGTTACCTTGACAATGTTCCTCGAGTTACTTTCCAAGGGCCACATGATCTGGTTTTGTGAAATGAGGCCTGGTTGCCTTGTGTGCATGACAGTTTTGTGACGACTAGGCTGCTCCTCCTCTCGTAGAGCACATTCACACTTGTGTCTACTTGGTTGCTTGCAAGGTGCATGTCCACCTGTGCTCACAACAGTGTACGATGGTAGCTGTGCATGTGTCTGGCATTTTGCACATCACAGGTTCTTACTGGTTCACATACAGACCCTGTCTTTGGAATATTATGTATTCCTTGGGCTCAGTGTATTATTTGTGGGTGTGGTTGGTGGCATGTGTTTTCAAATAAGGTTATGCGTTTAGCCCACGATATCCTTTGTTTTTAATTATTTTGTACATTATGCTGACTTGACCATTAGTTCACTGCAGGTTAATCAACTCTACACACACCCTTGTCTGTGATCAGGGTGCAGCAGGGTGTGCACTGTGTGCTGCCTAGCCAGCAGATATCATCTGTTACATAGGTTTCTCTCATTATGTTGTTTACACTGCTGTGCACCTGGGGGTGTGGTGGTGCTGGGTTTCAGCAGGTGTGTGTTCACCCTTTTTCATGTGTTGCTCTCTGCTGTCCTGTCCATGATCAGTACATTGCTTCGCCACGCATCCTCCACTGCCCTTGGGGATACCTTGCTTTGCTCTTGTTATGTCTGTATATATTTATGTATTTGTTTTGGTATCCCACTTTTCACACGGTCAAGGGGGGTTTCATACGAGGGGGGGGGGAGGTTTTACATGTTGGCCATGGCCATTGCCAGGGGGGCTACATTGACGGTTTCAAATGGGGACATAGGACATACTATGGACATTGACAGATTGTGCACATTGTCATATTTGTATGGGGTGGGTTAGGGGTTGGATTAGTGGGGTTCCTGGGACAGTATGTTTTTCAGCTGTTTTATAATGGATTAGTGGTCTGGGTTGTTACCAGGACATCTTGGGGGGCTGTGCATGATACATGGGGCAGGAAGTTCAGGGTCTCGATTGCAGGTCCCTTGCGGGCATTTGGTTCATTTGTTGCTTACAGTACCGGAGTTGGTGGGGGCTTGTCTGGTAGTTGTGCCGTGGCCTGGGCGACACAGTCTGGTGTTGATTTGGGGGTTGCGTGCTTCATGTATGACTTTGTTGGTGAGTGGGAGGGCTTTGTATTGACTCCTTGCTTCAGGTGCCTATATGTATGTTTCTTTCAGGATTGGGGTGATGTGGTCTGTATATTTTGCATGCTGTGTCTACAGCATCACATATCATTGTGTGTTTGTGCATGCGTCCCTGGTCCCAACTACAGACTGTGATCTGAAATGTACACAGGAGTTCTGCAGGTGCATTTGTTCATCATTTCCCTTGTGGGTTTGCCTGTCCTTACAACCAGCATGCATGTAGCGTGAGGGCCTGGACTATTTCTGACTGCATCCTTTGCTAAAACACACACATTGGTGCTGTTTCCTACCTGTTTTTGCTTTTACATTTCTGGTGTTGTTCGTATGTGTGATTCCTCTCTGTTCTCTTGGATGTGCATGCGTGTCCTGCAGTTGTGTTTTCCATTTGTTTGACTGTCATATGTTGTCAGGTTTGTGCTGTGGACACATTGTACACTCATCTGAGTTGTGAGCCATGCATCTGTCCATCTTCTGTCTGCCAACTCTTGTGTCATGCTACCCTGATGTGCATGCAGCTGCAACCCTTCCTGCACTCCTACACCTTCCTGCATCACAACTCTCCATGTTTGTCGCTCCTGTGTTTGCTCTGCATATCATCGCTAGTCCACTGTAATCATGATATTTCACAGATCCTGCCATTTCAGCCTCCTCTGCTGGACACATCTTCCCATCCACTGTTACACACCATCATTATAACATGGTACATTATCTATCACTCTGTACATAGCTACAGCTGGCACCAGTGTCTTTATCCATTTCTGTTGCCGCCACATAACCTTGTGGAGATCTTTGTGGTACAGCACCTGTGATGTCAGTGGTTCTTATACTTTTGGATTGCCTTTCCTTTCGGCTCTGTGCAGTATTTGGGTTACATGTGCACTCGCATTTGATGATGTGGTTGTTTATGATGTGCATTGTGTAGCAGCCTAACGGAACGATACTCTGGCTAGGCTTGTGTTTAGATGGCAGCACAGCTTACTGTACAGTTGCATTCTGAGAAAACAGATGTCACTAAGCCAACCTTGGTCACTGCTCATTTGGCACCATGACCCCTGCACCATCACGCAATGCCCTAACCATTGTGCTACACTGCTGTTCCCTCCTGCATGTCTGCTCACCTACCTGGGATTTCCCTGCGTTAGACTGCACAGTGATGCCAGCACTGACTGTGCTTGGACCATGCCCTGCCTCATACGACAAACTGTAAAGCACCCTACACACGACATTGTGATTTCCTTGGTGGACAATGCGCTTTAGGATTTGACATGTGAGGTACCTTATATTGCGTCATATGCATCACCTGATATTACAGTGCTTTCATAGTGCATTTGCAAGGGGGAGTAATAACAATAACATGTAAAATGCCTCCTAGATCACTATTGCTCATGACAGATGATGGCTCATCCAGCCGCTTCATTGGGCACTGCAGGGGATTGAACCCCCGATCCCTGCTCCGTTGGTAGGCGTCGTTCCCATCGTGCTGTGGCTCAGCTCGTATGCTTTCCCATCCGCGCGCCGCCTTATGCCGCACAAAGTTCCTCTGCCTCGTAAAGGATTAGTGCGCCGCCTTCTGCTGCCCACTATTTCTGTGCCTCCTAAAATGGTGCCTGAGCCTGCCGCTTCATTGGGCACTGCGGGGGATTGAACCCCCGATCCCTGCTCCATTGGTAGGCGTCGTTCCCATCGTGCTGTGGCTCAGCTCGTGTGCTTTCCCATCCGCGCGCCGCCTTATGCCGCACAAAGTTCCTCTACCTCGTAAAGGATTAGTGCGCCGCCTTCTGCTGCCCACTATTTCTGTGCCTCCTAAAATGGTGCCTGAGCCTGCCGCTTCATTGGGCACTGCGGGGGATTGAACCCCTGATCCCTGCTCCATTGGTAGGCGTCGTTCCCATCGTGCTGTGGCTCAGCTCGTATGCTTTCCCATCCGCGCGCGCTGCCTTATGCCGCACAAAGTTCCTCTGCCTCGTAAAGGATTAGTGCGCCGCCTTCTGCTGCCCACTATTTCTGTGCCTCCTAAAATGGTGCCTGAGCCTGCCGCTTCATTGGGCACTGCAGGGGATTGAACCCCCGATCCCTGCTCCATTGGTAGGCGTCGTTCCCATCGTGCTGTGGCTCAGCTCGTGTGCTTTCCCATCCGCGCGCCGCCTTATGCCGCACAAAGTTCCTCTGCCTCGTAAAGGATTAGTGCGCCGCCTTCTGCTGCCCACTATTTCTGTGCCTCCTAAAATGGTGCCTGAGCCTGCTGCTTCATTGGGCACTGCGGGGGATTGAACCCCCGATCCCTGCTCCATTGGTAGGTGTTGTTCCCATTGTGCTGTGGCTCAGCTTGTGTGCTTTCCCATCCGCATGCCACACAAAGTTCCTCTACCTCGTATAGGCTTAGTGCGCCGCCTTCTGCTGCCCACTATTTCTGTGCCTCCTGAAATGGTGCCTGAGCCTGCCGCTTCATTGGGCACTGTGGGGGATTGAACCCCCAATCCCTGCTCCATTGGTAGGCGTCGTTCCCATCGTGCTGTGGCTCAGCTCGTATGCTTTCCCATCCGCGCGCCGCCTTATGCCGCACAAAGTTCCTCTGCCTCGTAAAGGATTAGTGCGCCGCCTTCTGCTGCCCACTATTTCTGTGCCTCCTAAAATGGTGCCTGAGCCTGCCGCTTCATTGGGCACTGCGGGGGATTGAACCCCCGATCCCTGCTCCATTGGTAGGCGTTGTTCCCATCGTGCTGTGGCTCAGCTCATATGCTTTCCGATCCGCGCGCCGCCTTATGCCGCACAAAGTTCCTCTGCCTCGTAAAGGATTAGTGCGCCGCCTTCTGCTGCCCACTATTTCTGTGCCTCCTAAAATGGTGCCTGAGCCTGCCGCTTCATTGGGCACTGCGGGGATTGAACCCCCGATCCCTGCTCCATTGGTAGGCATCGTTCCCATCGTGCTGTGGCTCAGCTCGTGTGCTTTCCCTTCCGCGCGCGCCGCCTTATGCCGCACAAAGTTCCTCTACCTCGTAAAGGATTAGTGCGCCGCCTTCTGCTGCCCACTATTTCTGTGCCTCCTAAAATGGTGCCTGAGCCTGCCGCTTCATTGGCCACTGCGGGGGATTGAACCCCCGATCCCTGCTCCATTGGTAGGCGTCGTTCCCATCGTGCTGTGGCTCAGTTCGTATGCTTTCCCATCCGCACGCCGCCTTATGCCGCACAAAGTTCCTCTGCCTCGTAAAGGATTAGTGCGCCGCCTTCTGCTGCCCACTATTTCTGTGCCTCCTAAAATGGTGCCTGAGCCTACCGCTTCATTGGGCACTGCGGGGGATTGAATCCCCGATCCCTGCTCCATTGGTAGGCGTCGTTCCCATCGTGCTGTGGCTCAGCTCGTGTGCTTTCCCATCCGCGCGCCGCCTTATGCCGCACAAAGTTCCTCTACCTCGTAAAGGATTAGTGCGCCGCCTTCTGCTGCCCACTATTTCTGTGCCTCCTAAAATGGTGCCTGAGCCTGCCGCTTCATTGGTCACTGCGGGGGATTGAACCCCCGATCCCTGCTCCATTGGTAGGCGTCGTTCCCATCGTGCTGTGGCTCAGCTCGTATGCTTTCCCATCCGCACGCCGCCTTATGCCGCACAAAGTTCCTCTGCCTCGTAAAGGATTAGTGCGCCGCCTTCTGCTGCCCACTATTTCTGTGCCTCCTAAAATGGTGCCTGAGCCTGCCGCTTCATTGGGCACTGCGGGGATTGAACCCCCAATCCCTGCTCAATTGGTAGGCGTCGTTCTCATCGTGCTGTGGCTCAGCTCGTGTGCTTTCTCATCCGCGCGCCGCCTTATGCCGCACAAAGTTCCTCTACCTCGTAAAGGATTAGTGCGCCGCCTTCTGCTGCCCACTATTTCTGTGCCTCCTAAAATGGTGCCTGAGCCTGCCGCTTCATTGGTCACTGCGGGGGATTGAACCCCCGATCCCTGCTCCATTGGTAGGCGTCGTTCCCATCGTGCTGTGGCTCAGCTCGTATGCTTTCCCATCCGCACGCCGCCTTATGCCGCACAAAGTTCCTCTGCCTCATAAAGGATTAGTGCGCCGCCTTCTGCTGCCCACTATTTCTGTGCCTCCTAAAATGGTGCCTGAGCCTGCCGCTTCATTGGGCACTGCGGGGGATTGAACCCCCGATCCCTGCTCCATTGGTAGGCGTCGTTCCCATCGTGCTGTGGCTCAGCTCATATGCTTTCCCATCTGCGCGCCACCTTATGCCGCACAAAGTTCCTCTGCCTCGTAAAGGATTAGTGCGTCGCCTTCTGCTGCCCACTATTTCTGTGCCTCCTAAAATGGTGCCTGAGCCTGCCGCTTCATTGGGCACTGCGGGGGATTGAACCCCCAATCCCTGCTCCATTGGTAGGCGTCGTTCCCATCGTGCTGTGGCTCAGCTCGTATGCTTTCCCATCCGCGCGCCGCCTTATGCCGCACAAAGTTCCTCTGCCTCGTAAAGGATTAGTGCGCCGCCTTCTGCTGCTCACTATTTCTGTGCCTCCTAAAATGGTGCCTGAGCCTGCCGCTTCATTGGGCACTCCGGGGGATTGAACCCCTGATTCCTGCTCCATTGGTAGGTGTCGTTCCCATCGTGCTGTGGCTCAGCTCGTATGCTTTCCCATCCGCGCGCCGCCTTATGCCGCACAAAGTTCCTCTGCCTCGTAAAGGATTAGTGCGCCGCCTTCTGCTGCCCACTATTTCTGTGCCTCCTAAAATGGTGCCTGAGCCTGCCGCTTCATTGGTCACTGCGGGGGATTGAACCCCCGATCCCTGCTCCATTGGTAGGCGTCGTTCCCATCGTGCTGTGGCTCAGCTCGTATGCTTTCCCATCCGCACGCCGCCTTATGCCGCACAAAGTTCCTCTGCCTCATAAAGGATTAGTGCGCCGCCTTCTGCTGCCCACTATTTCTGTGCCTCCTAAAATGGTGCCTGAGCCTGCCGCTTCATTGGGCACTGCGGGGGATTGAACCCCCGATCCCTGCTCCATTGGTAGGCGTCGTTCCCATCGTGCTGTGGCTCAGCTCATATGCTTTCCCATCTGCGCGCCACCTTATGCCGCACAAAGTTCCTCTGCCTCGTAAAGGATTAGTGCGTCGCCTTCTGCTGCCCACTATTTCTGTGCCTCCTAAAATGGTGCCTGAGCCTGCCGCTTCATTGGGCACTGCGGGGGATTGAACCCCCAATCTCTGCTCCATTGGTAGGCGTCGTTCCCATCGTGCTGTGGCTCAGCTCGTATGCTTTCCCATCCGCGCGCCGCCTTATGCCGCACAAAGTTCCTCTGCCTCGTAAAGGATTAGTGCGCCGCCTTCTGCTGCTCACTATTTCTGTGCCTCCTAAAATGGTGCCTGAGCCTGCCGCTTCATTGGGCACTCCGGGGGATTGAACCCCTGATCCCTGCTCCATTGGTAGGTGTCGTTCCCATCGTGCTGTGGCTCAGCTCGTATGCTTTCCCATCCGCGCGCCGCCTTATGCCGCACAAAGTTCCTCTGCCTCGTAAAGGATTAGTGCGCCGCCTTCTGCTGCCCACTATTTCTGTGCCTCCTAAAATGGTGCCTGAGCCTGCCGCTTCATTGGGCACTGCGGGGGATTGAACCCCCGATCCCTGCTCCATTTTTTAGGCGTCGTTCCCATCGTGCTGTGGCTCAGCTCGTGTGCTTTCCCATCAGCGCGCCGCCTTCTCCCTCCCGCGCAGCTTTTCCAGGCGGTAATGTGCGGGACGCACATTGGCGCATATGTAAACTGCGTTTTTCTTTTTCAGGACGCAACGCCCACTCCTTATATGGCACACGCACACTAGCGCGGCCCCGCACGTTATGAATGTTTAGTAAACATACCCCTATATCTTGCTGTTCAGGTAATTATTTGGGCTGCGGTGTTTTGAACCAATTATAGAAGGAGTATTGTTTTCTTGGGAAGGCCCTGGTAAATTATGTTACAATAGTCTAGTATGGGTTTTAGTATGGCTTTGACATATTGTTCTGAAGTTACTGTCATTGAGTAGGGGATTGAGTTTGTGTATGGTTCTTAACTTGTGGTTGGCTATCTTGGTTGTTCTCTTTATGTGTGGTTGGAAGCTGAGTTGTTGGTTGTACGTCACTCTGAGGTATTTAATTTCTTGCTTAGTTGTTAGGGTATAGTCTAAAATATTTATTGAATTTGGTGGGAAGAATATTGTGTTCCTGGTGATGTGTAGCACTTCTGATCTTTTGAAGTTTATAGAGAGATTTTGTTCTTCAAGCCATCTTGCATTGCTTCAAGGCATGAGATGATTTGTGAGTAATCTGAGTGTTCGATATTTATGGGGGTAAAAACCATGATGTCATCTGCATATATTCTGTATTGTATGTTGTATTGTTTTATGATTTTGCAGAGTGGTTGCAGGTATATATTGAAAAGCAGTGCTGAGAGAGCCAAGCCCTGCACAATGCCTTGTTGTTAAATGAAAGGTTTTGATTGTAGGCTTCCAGATCTCACTTGTTGCTTTCGGTGGGATAGATATGGTAAGAACCAATTCATCTCCATACCGTGGATCTCTATTTCTTGAAGTCTTTGTAGTAGGTTATTATGGTGTAGGTCTAATGGTGCATGGTTGTCTAGCACTGTTCCCTCTAAGCTGTGCGCGTGTGCGCGCACACACACCTCGCCGAGTGAGCGCACATACTTTACAACAGAACGCACAAAAATTACGGTTCTGATTCTGATAAAAAAACAACACAGACGTTCTTAAAATTGAAAAATTGTTGTGCATTTATGGTTTTCACAAGTTCTACAATATTTTCTAGTGCAATCAATGTGGTGTACATACTGTATTCTGACATGTAGTCAAATTTTAAAGTATATAACTCCGAGTGTCGTTATGTGGCGCACAAAAATTTAACCTTCCTTCAAAAGCTGCACAGCTGATATTTTATGCGCACACAGCCTACAGAAAATTAGAGGGAACATTGTTGTCTAGGTGTTCCTGTAGTTGTTGCTGGACTATTTTTTCAAATACCTTGGTTATAAATGGTAAGCTTGAAATTGGTCAATAAGAGATAGGGTCCTTGGCATCGAGATTCTTGCCTTTCAGAATGGGCCTTATGAATGCTTGCTTGAGTTGTTAGGGAAAGTATCCTTGTGTGAGCGATGACTGGGTGGTCTTTGAAGGTATGGCGTTAAATATTCTCTTGTGTGTTTAATCCAACTGACTGGACATGGATCAATGGGAGATGTAGTTGTATTAATATTAGTTATTATAGAGAAGTTGCTTTTCTGTGGGGATGTGGAATGAGTCCCATGTTTTTCCATTGTCATGGTGAGTGTGGAATATGTTCAGCTGGGTTTGTGGATGGTTTCTTTATATATTTTTTTTCTGCAGGAAGTCTGCCAGCTCTTGTGGATTTATGGAGTTCACGTTATCTAGTTCTCTTGGTTCTTTAGTTAGCTTGTTTGCTATGTTAAATAGTTCTCTCAGTTTATTAAGGGATTTCATTATCAGGTTTGTATGGTATTCCTTCTTACAACTGTTTATCATGTTATGGTATATGGCCTGCATTTTGTTGTATTTTGTTAAATGGTCTTGATCTTTGGTATGATGCCATTTTCTCTCAAACTTCCTTAGTTGTTTCTTGTAGTCGCTGATTTCACTCGAGAACCATGGAGCATTGTGTTTTCTTCTGCTGTCTTTAACTACTTTGTTTGGGGCTAGTGCTGCCTTGTGGAGCTTATTGTTCCAGTTGGTAATGATGGAGCCAAGATTGGTCCAATTCAGCTGAAGAATTTCTTAAGGTAAACAATGTCTGATTTCTTCTATAGATGGGATTTAGTATAAAGTGGGTTTAGTATTTACATTTGGGAATCCTCTGGCTATTTCTTTCTTTTTTGGTGTAATTCTTTATGCACACTTCCCATTAGGTGGGCTAGATATCATTCTTGTTTGTAATTTTTTTTCCATTTTAATGTAAACACTCTTTTATGTTTTTCCTTCATATGCTGTAACATTTTTGGATTGTTACATTGAAATAACTAATTTTAAAATTAGGGGAAAAATTTAAGCACCTAATCTAGGTCATTAAATTTAGGAGTTCAGCTGTTTTTGGATATCAGGCTCAATAGTAACAAGTCACAGAGCTAGTAGCATCACTTTTCTCAATATGTAAAAGCCAATTTTGGAAAACATACTTTGTTGTGCTTAGCTATACAGGCAATTATTTAATAACTACTTATTTATTTATTTGGATCATTTTTATTCCACCTATCTCAAATTCTGAGCAGGTTAAAACAAATATAATAAAAAATAAAGTTATGTACACAGAGGGCAATACACAACAAGCATGATAATTTTGAACACAAAATGAACCACATAGCAATCACAGGAGAACATAAGAACATAAGATATACCATGTTGGATCAGACCTATGGCCCATTGAGCCCTGTATCCTGTTTCCAATACAGGCCACAAGTACCTGGCAGGTTCCATGCTGCTTATCTCATCTAACGTGCAATGGAAATGCTACTGCTCAGGAATGTGTGGGCATGCTTAGTCAAGATGGATGCTGGCAGTAGAGGCTATAAAAGCAGCTTTCATCACAGATGCTATGTGTGACGTTGATAAATGTTTGTATACTTAACAATAGGATTTATATATAAGCTTCTTGTCTAAACAATGATTTGTAACAACAGAAATGTCTTGGCAATGTCACAACAGCTGCGATATATTCTGTTACATTTGTTGTGAGTATTATTTATTTATTTAGACAGTTTTGTATACCACCTTATCCTTCAATAAAAGTGGTCACAGCACAATTGGGGGATACATTTAACATGAGGGGATATGCTTAAGCCTCAAAAACGCAGAATGACTGATGATATGGTGAGAACAGAAGGATCACATAATGGAAAGTTACTTCTGTCTGACCAATATATCTAGCTTTTCCGCTAAAAATAAGAAATCTATTGAATAGCCCAGTCTGCGTTCAGTCATGAGACTAGTGCCGCATGGCGACAGTATGCCAGTACCGAAGCTGCCATGACATGGAGCCCTGATGAGGCAGACAAAGATGCCACAATACACGAGCCAGACATGGAAAACAACACGGATCCAGATCTTGAGCCATTTATTTCCAGTGTGCCTCATCTAATAGGACAGCCAGAATTGAATGACCTGGTGAGGGATCAAAAGCGGAACTACTTGGTTCAAGATTACAAGAATGAGGTTTGCTGTCACCAGGTAGGAACATTTCTGTCTTTCGGACCTGCCAAGGAGATATGAAAATGTCTTTGCGCAGGTTGACAACCTCTGTTTCTGCACTAACATTGATGGGTTGTTCATGGCTTTGGGCTGTGAGCATGACCCACAACAATGGTGCCTTTTAATTTATTTATTAGCTTTTATATACTGCACTATTTAGTATCAGAGCAGTTTACAGTAAACATGAACAGTCAAGCAACTTTACATAGAACAGGCATAAACGTCAAAACACTCAACTCAGCAACTTTACATCGAACAGGCATAAAACAACAAAACTAAGTAACAAGGTGCAGGTAAATAGTGACAAATGAAGAGTCAACATGAGGGATAGGGTGAGAGGGAGGAAGGAGGAAAGGGAAGGGGAGGATAGAGGCAAGGGAAGTGGGAGAGGAGGGAGAGCTAAAAGCTGTCCTGTTACACAATGGCAATGTCCACCCTTCAATACCTATTGCCTATGCAATGCACATAAAAGAAACCTACAGAAACATGGAAATGTTGTTGAAATACATACAGTGCAACTACAGCTGGAACATCTGTAATGATCTAAAAGTAGTGGCACTGCAACTAGGAATGCAGCTCGGGTATTCCAAGTACTGTTGTTTCATTTGCGAATGGGATTCCCATGCTAGAGTGTCTCATTGCATTAAAGAGAACTGTCTGCTCCATAAGTGTTTGATTCCAGGACAGAAAAATGTGGCACATGAGCCACTTGTTGACACAAGTACGATATTTTTGCCTCCTCTTCATATAAAACTCAGACTGATGAAAACCTTTGTGAAAGTGATGAACAAGGAAGATGAAGGATTTGATATTTTAGACAGATATTTCTAAGAATAACTGATGCCAAGACTAAGGAAGGCATTTTTGTGGGTCCACGTCATCAATGACAAGTGGTTCAAAGATCTGCTAGTGGTACCTGAGAAAATCGCATGGAAGGCATTCAGGGATGTTGTTGAGCATTTTCTTGGCAATTACAGGGCACCAATCTACATCCAGATGGTTGACAATATGCTTCAAGCATACAAAACCATGAAGTACAAAATGTTTGCTGAAGATTCATTTCTACATTCACACTTGGACTTCTTCCCTGCTAATCTTGGTGCAGTCAGTGACAAGCATGGTGAAAGATTTCACCAGGACATTGTGATGATAGAAAGATGGTATCAGGGTAACTGGAACCCATCAATGCAGCCCAACTATTGGTGGACACTGAGACGAGAAGCATCAGATGCTGAGTACAAAAGAAAATCAGGATCAAAATGTTTTTAGCTCAGGTGAACTAGTACAATATGTCAGCATCATCGTGTGATTAAAGATGCCAAATTCAGTAAAAATTTGAATTCATGTTTCTCCAAATTCCTATGTGATAGTCACTCTGAAATTACATTTGTGTTCAGCTTGAAGTTGTCTATCATAATAACAATAAAAAATTCAGGAAGCAAAACTTTTGAACAAATTTGTTGTCCAGTGTTATAGACCACTAGCATATCTCCCCACAGCCATTAGGAGACATTACCCCTGAAAGAAACATAATAAACAACTTATTGAGTTCCAGGCATGAACTTAACTAGAATTACTATTAGGTTGGTCTATATTTACACCTTTACCACAATGATTAAAGATATTTTGATTATTTTGATAATTGTGTTCTGAAACTGTTTTCACTGGTGAGATAGGCAGTGAATCTCAGAGAGCAATACTAAAACTAGAGCAGACTTGCTATTTTCCACGAGAAAATAGTACCAGACAAGTAAGGCTTCCTGTCACAACTTATTTTTATGAAAGTTGTCAAAGTTATGATTTCCGAGGTATGTGACCCAACTTTCTTGAGCAAAGCTTTGCCTTCTATAGCCTGTTTTGAAATGAATTAGTATCATGGAATGTATAAAATTATAATTCATTTAGTCTAGTTAAAGGAAAGCTATCTTTGGAAAATCTTCATGCTTAGAAAGTTATGGCACCCAGTTATGAAAGCATCAATTAGCCTAGATTTATGGTACATGCATTGAATGTCTAGTTGTGAAGGCATAAAGGGAAAGTCAGAAATCAGCTGGTGTCTTTGACATAATAAATGATGGTAGATAAAGACCAACATGTTCCATCTAGGCTGCTCATTAATGTGGGTAGAGTTGTAGAGTTGTACGTTCAGGTTATTCCCTCTATGCCTTTGTTTAGGATTGTACCTGCCAATCTGTGCAGCGTATCCCTAGCTATTCAAGTCTGCTTTGATAACATCCTCTTGCCATATGAGTATCTGTCCCATGCCTTTCTGAATTATGTCACTGTTGCTACCCCCCACTATCTCCTTTGGGAGGGCATTCAGAGTATCAACCACCCTTTCTATGAAAATAATTTTCTGACATTACTTTTAATTTGGCCTGCTTGCAGCCTCATGTTTCTATGACCCTTTACAGTTCACAAGCTATTTTTATTGGTGAGAAAGTATTAGGTTCTAGAGAGTCAGTGACCAGTTTTAGGCAGTCGTATTCCTTCATTCTCTCTATTTATTGTAAAACAGTATCTTCTTAATAAATCAAGCACATTTCTCATGAACAGACAAAATTAAGGATGCTCTTATGTACCTTGACTTTCATTTATTTAGTATTTAGTTCTATACCAGGTATTTCCCTGCCCTCAGAGGGCTTAAAATCTAAGTTTATATCTGTGACAATAGAGGGCTAAGTGACTTACACAAGGCCACATGGAATGCCAGTGGGATATGAACAACTTATCAGGCCATTGCTATCATTCTCTTGGATTTCTGCTATGTCCCTGTCTAGCCCAAGGTCATATCCTGATAGCTTGGTTGCTGTTCATCCTTCACCCTCTGGCTGTTCAAGCAGATGTTCAGCTGCCAAACAGCATTAGAATTATCTAGATGAAAGACACTGGAAATTGTCTTCCTGACACTTGGCTAAAGATACCATGTTTTTGCAGTAATCAGCCAGTATTGCAATATCACTGATCTGAGTATGTTGTAGCTTAGTGAAAGTCCAAACCTGGAACTACTGCCAGAAATGCACAACCTACAAGGGGCTTCACTAGATTAGAAGAATTTCCATGACTGGGTCTGTGGCAAATCACTGGTATATAATGGCATCCCATTGGCATGATTTGTTTACATCAAGTACTAGTCTTTTCACCCAGGTGTGCCTGAAGCATTTAACATGGACGATCAATTCAACAGTGTTAATTGCCCATGATGATATGGCTCTTGCTGTCGCTATATGCAAGGTGGTATGCCAAATGGTGTCATATATTGCTGTGAGGTCAAAGAAATAGTGCCTGTAAAAGCCATGCTCAGTGGAAATGAGAGGAGTAGCCTAGTAGTTACTGTAGAACAGTGGATTAGGAGCTAGGGAAGCCAGTGTTCATTTTCCACTTATGTTCTCTGTGGCCTTGGTAAGTCACCAAGCTCTCAATTGTCCTAGGCAAAACTTAGATTAAAGCCTTCTGGGGACCATGAAATACCTACTGTATCCAAATGCAACTTGCCTAGAGATACTGCCGTGAGGGCATCAGCTAAATAAATGTTGTCAGTACAAGTATTTGGTCACATGATTTTTGACCTTGTCAGAAATCTAATATGCTAAATGCTCAGGATTGTCTCAGCCTCTGGAAATACTCATTGTAGAGCCAGGTGTGCTAACATTAAACAGATACACAGAAGTGCTATCAGGCAGTTGCTCAATGCTTGTTTTTTCATGGTTTAGGGAAGCTGATGACTTTTGTCATGGACCAGATCTTTGGCAGATTTCCTTCACATGTGACCTTTCTAAAGAATTGGGCTAGTTTAGAACAAGCACATTCACCGAGGTGCTTCAGGAACTCGGGAGAAATATTGTCATGGCTTAAGGGAAGTGTCAGGGTTTTACTGTGCAAAACATTGTCAAGAAATTGTGACAGCTTCTGGACAAATTCTAGTCTAGTGTGTTTGGCAGAGAGCTTTTATTCTTGGAGGCAGATTTTCATTCCTTTTCTAATGGTTTGCTATTTGTTGGGTCGACATGAGAGGATGATTCAGTTTTGATGGATGATAGGATAGTCCAGCATGGTGAACCAAGATTCCACCACTTCCAGTTGGAATAAATGAAATCCAGCTTCTCAGTGCTATCCACCAGTGTGGCTTAGCAAACTGCTTCCTCTGATTCATTCAAGTGGTCAGCCACATCTGGGTCATTGGACAGTTCCTATTGCTTTAGTAGTAGTTCATCTGTGCAATTTGCAACATTGACAGCGTGAGGTAAGTTACCATAAACTAAATGCAATATGCACTCCATGCCCATTCCACATCCACAGATCATCCATTTCCCATCCCACAATAGGATATGCAGTTAGCACGTGAAATTGCATGCACTGTCATGCCAGCATGCTAATGGTTACTTCGGCCATGTGCTAACAGTTACCATATGCTAATTCACTTGGTAACTACTTACTGAGCATTAATAAAAGGGTCCCTATTAAGTATATTCTGAGCCCCGAATAGCGGGGATGTACGCTCTGCCTGGATGTACATCCCTGCTATAAGTCCCTCTTGCCGTCTCAGTGCAAGGCTCCCTGTATGAGCAGCAGAGTTGAATGGGGAGCCTTAGATGGGGGTGAGAGGGTGGATGGGAGGCGGAGCAAGGGTGGGTCATCACCCCGGACATACAAGGCCGATTCTGAGGTGAGCCCTGTACGTCCAGGGTAGGCCAGTTAGATGGGGGACTTATTCCACCTCAGAGGTGGAATAAGTTCTCCCGGATGCAGGTTAGTGGTAGCGGCTAGCATGGACAAAACATGAAGGCATACAGGTGGAGCCCCACAACCGGATCCTGGTCTTAGGAGGCCAGATTGGGGGTCTGGCTGCGGGGAAAAACAGTCTCAGTGGCAGCTGGCAATCACGGCTCTTGAATAAAGCCATGGTGTCATGGTGATGGGAAGCAATGGCATCGCGGTTGCATTCAGAGGCCTGTCAAGAATAGACGATGTGGCTGGACATGCAACCCATCTGAATCAGGGCCTGGCCTGCACGTACAAGCTGATAGACCTGATTCGTCTTTTTAACCCTATTCCATGTAGTACCTATGGAATAGATGGCTGGGTGAGGCAGAGTTGGAAAAACATGCTGGTCCTCATTAACACTGGAAATTCATAGATGTTTATGACCTGAAAAGTATCAACCCAGGTGACAGAGTTCTGTGGACATCAATTGGACTATATGTGTGATTTCAGATTAGATATATGTGACTTGTTCATGATTTGCATTTGGATCATAGGACATCAAGTACATCTTCAATGACAGCATGTCCATGAGCAAAATCACTGATTAAACTTCATTTAGTAACCAATAGGCCCTCAATATTAAGTTGTAAGATGTGGAATGCATGTCCAAGGAGAGCATAGATACCATAGGATGTTTCAGAGACTGGTGCTGACTGTCTAACATTCCACAATACATCTGCAGAATTTATTTATTTTGTATAACTTAATTTGATATACTGTTTTTCTACAAGGCAAAATGGTTTATATGGAACAGAACATAACAGTTTACATGGAACAGGTTAATAATAGTATGGGTAGATTATAATATAAAGCAGGTAACTATGTACAAACACCAGTTCGGCAACTATATACAAATAGCTATGATGAGATAACTGGTAGTTGAATGGTAAAGTTGATATGAGAATGAAGGTGGAGTTAAGTGTATCTAAAATGGAAACCAGAAAATAGAGTGTTGTATGTAGGAGGTAGGGTAGGAGGGGTGATAGGGGGAATGTTGCAAGTTCTAAGGGGAAATATGAGTTGTCTGAATTGTATGTAGAAAAGATAAGTAGGAATAGGGGTTATGGTGGGGGAGAGAGGGGGATGGTGTGAGAGAGTGGGGGGATGTTCTTGCCGGGGGTTGGTTGCAGTGGATGTGTCATAGTATTCTTCAAAGAGGAATGTTTTGAAGTGCTTCTTGAAGGTGATATGGGATGAAATGTATCATAATGTGTGTGTGTGGAGGGGGGGAGTTGGTTCCATATAGTGGGGGCATAGAATTCAAATGCTCTGGTGCAGATGCGTTGGGGTTTCTTGCAGGTTTGTGTTGGTGGGAGTAGAAGATTGTATGCATTCTGTCAGTGAGGACTGTTGTTATTAGGTTGCTTGATTAGAGATTGGAGCTGTTCAGCCGAGGTGTTGAAGAAGGCTCTATGAATGATGGTGAGTATCTTGAAATTAATTTGGGATGCAACAGGGAGCTAATGCAGGGACTTTAAGGTGGGAGTGATGTGAGAATGTCTTGGGACACTAGCTATAATGCAAGCTGTGGTATTTTGAGCAAGCTGGAGAGCAGAAATGGTGGTCTTATGGAGCCCATGAAGAACAGAGTTATAATAGTCAAGAAGTGGAGTGATGGAGGCTTGGCAGATTGTATGGAAACTGTCCAGTGATAGGAGAGGTCGAAGGTTGTGGAGGGTTCAGAGTTTGAAATAGATGTTTTTTGTGACATTCTTGATGTGATGTTGGAAGTTTAAGTGTTGGTCCAAGGTGATACCGAGGTATTTTAGCTGGGATTTGACTTGTATGGTTGCATCTCAAAGTTTGATACTTTGTGGAGGTATGAAGTTGAGGTCTTTGGAGAGTGAAGGATCTCTGTCTTCTTGAAGTTTAGTGTAAGGTTGTGATGCTGTAGGCATAGGACAATTTCCTTGAAACAATCGTTAAGATGGGAATAGTCAGGGGAGGAAGTATGAAATGAGGTGAAGATCATTATATTGTTGTTGGTAGCCGACTTTGAATTTTAGTATAATGTGACATAGTGGCTTGATGTAAATGTTGAAGAGGAGGGAGGAAAGGGCGAAACCTTGAGGGACTCCTTGAGGAAGGGTGTAAGACATTGATGGTTGCCTATCCTTACTGTTTGAGTTTGGTGGGATAGGTAGGAATGAATCCATTTGAGAGGGGCACCTTGGACTCTGATGGTATTGAGTTGGTTGAGCAAAATTTGGTAGGATACAGTGTGAAATGCAGCAGAGATGTCCAAGAATAACAGTATTTATTTATTTTATTTACATTTCTTATATACCGCACTATTTGCGATCAGAAACCAGAGAGGAGTTTTTCAGTTCCAATGATGAGTGTGTTTAGTAGGGATGTGAGAAAGGTTTCAGCACTATGAAAGAGATGAAAACCATGTTGCCTGTGGTCAAGTAGGACAAATCTGTCCACATGTTCCAAGAGTTGGATTTGAACTGCTTTTTCAATAATTTTGGAGAGGTAGGGTACCTGGCTATAGGTCTATAGGATGCAGAAGAGTTGTGGTCAAGGTTGAGTTTCTTGAGTAGGGGTCTCAAAGAGGCTTATTTAACAGCAGGAGGGAGATAGGCTTGGTTGAGTGACATTTGAAGGATGGAAAAGTTAAATGGTAACATAGTAGTTTTTGTATGTTTGATCCAGGTTACCAGTCAGGGATCAAGGGGGGAGGTGGTGGCATTGATGTAGTAGATGATGTTTAATATTTCTTCATGGGGGACATCTCTGATGTGGAGTATGGAGGAGTGGGAGGAGGCATGATGATGGTGGAATAGCCAAGAAGCTTGTGCTTGGATATTAGGAAGTTGGCTATTAGTTGGGGGTGCATGGAGCCACTGAATTGGGATTGAGACGGGCCATTTGTGAAGGATTTGATGAGGCTGAATAGTTCTCTTGACTTATTAATAGAGCGTAGTAGGATGTTTTCATGATGTTCACACCTGGCTTTGATGGTGTTATTGGAGTATGCTGTCTGATGTTCTAGATAGTTAGCTTGAAGTTGTGGATCTATAGATTTTCTCCATTGTTGCTCAAGTCTTCAGAGAGTACATTTTTGATCTCTGAGTGAGTTGAGTAACAGGGTGCAAAGGGGCGATGAGTTTTAGATGAGGTGCGCGGTGGAGCTTTGGCGGCTACGGAGATGGTGGTGTTCCAAGAGCGAACAAATGTGTCTAAGTCTGAGTGGAGAAATGCTTGCTTCAGAGTGGGGATGATTTGCTGGATGAAAGATGTCTCATTGAAGCTTCTAAATCTTCTCGCAGAGGGAGGTTTGGGGGGAGGGAAGTGTTTGGATAGAGTGGTAGGTAAGGAAAATGTTATAAGGTGGTGGTTGGACCATGGGACTGGGATAGACATGGGGGAGATGCAGGGTGATGAGGAGAGTAGGTTATTAGGGGCGAAAAGTAGACCAAGGGTGCCACCTTTTAGATGAGTTGAGGTATTGATTAGTTGTGTGAATTGCAGATCATCCATGGCTTGAAGGAAAGCATTTCTTTGGGTAACATTGGCTGAAGGGAGAGTAAAGTCCCCAAGGAGGATAAGGTGCTGCTGGTGGGAGGTGTGAGAGCAAGCAGCTTCAAGAAGTGCATTGAGTTGATCAGTATTGTGGTGGGGTTCTCTATAAACAAGGCAAATGACAAATTGCTTATTGCTTATGGTGATTGCATCAAGACCATTGGAGGATGCTGCACTCGTGGTTGTGAAGTTAAGTTGTTTGTTGGATAGAATACAGACTCCACCTCTACTGCTCAATCGTGAGCAATTATGGATGTTATGAGTGCTGGTGTTAAGTTGATTAAGCAGGATATTGTCTGTTTCAGTGAACCATGTTTCTATGATGCAGATGAGATCTCTTGCATCATCAGTGATGTGGTCAGAAAGAGTTTGGAGTTTGTTGTGGGCAGAGCTTGCATGGTTCATGCTGCATTTAATTGTGTGGATAGGGTATGTGGTGGGGGGAGGGGGGTTGGTTAACTCAGTTTGTGGTGAGGTAGGAATGTATAGGAGGTGAGTAGGTCTTCTGTATTGGTGAATGTGTTGTTGAGATAGAGCACAAGGTGTAATAAGCATTGGGAGGTGGATTATTGGGATGGGAGGTGGGTTGAGATGCTATGAGTAAGGAGGGAGGAGAGGTATAGGAGTGTTAGCCAACTGAAAAAGAGCGGCATAATTGTTTAATATTGTTTGAAGGAAGTCTTGAAGGATGCAAGTGATAGAGTGAAAGGATATATTTTTTTTTTTGTGCAAGTAGGTAGGGTTGTGTTAAGTAGACGTAGAGGTAGAGCAGTGTTTGAGAGGCAGTGAGATATGATAGTGCTTGAGCTATAAAAGATGCAGCAGTGCCCAACTTGTAATAATTTGTAGCAATATTTGGTATACAGTGAGGGACATCAGTGTGTGAGTTGAAGTGGGTTCAAGAGTGATTTAATAACTGTTAATAAGGCTCTATAGAGAGATATTAGAGCGAAAAACTGCTGTAGTAAGTAGAAAGATAAAAGAGAGATTAGTAGATGAGGTAATGACTAATGTAAAACTTGCATTTGTTAAATTGGAGATAAGGTGCTTCTTTCAGTGCATCAGAGTCCATCAGGTTCCCTCCTAAGGGCCACATCAAAGGGACATTTGGCGAGGCCCTTAGATGTGGGCCCACCAGGCGCGGGCATGCCGGGAAGGCTTTAAATTTATTTTTTTTTTTTAAACTTTTATTTTCATTTTGCAACAAACAAAAGAAACAACACACCAAAGGAGACAAAACAAGTATACAATAAAGAAAAGTAAACCCAATTACCCCCCACCCCCACGCTTCTTCTCTAGCTGATTATGTCAGCATGTGAGCGCTTCCAAACAACAGTGATTATACATCAAAACAATCAAAAGAGTATCTGCGATACAGAATAATCATGGGACAAAGATATATACAAATTTAGACAGTCAGATGAGAGCATTGAGCAGAATGTACATAGTCATTGAGCATCTTCCATTTAGACCGATGATGAGGAGTCTGAATGGGGGAAGCAAACATACGAGGTATTTGTTCATATTTACTGTAGAGACAGACATGATTCCACCATTCATTGGGGCTCAGCTGGGAGCTATTTTTCCAGTATTTCGTAATTAGGGAAATAGCAATGCCAAGCATAAAGTCCAAAAGGAAGTAAGCCGTTTTTGGAAGAGAGGGGATCCCCGCAGCTGAGCGAAGTCCCACTATCCTCCAAGAAAGGGGCTCTTGAAAGTGCAAAATAGACTGGATACGACCCCAGACCCGACGCCAGTAATACTGTAGTGCGGGACATTCATACATAACATGAGGTAGTGAACCAATGGCCACATGGCATGTCCAACAACTATTGCCCTGAGTAGTGTCCCATTTGGCTAATCTGTCAGGAGTGTAAAAACACCGGTGGGCTAGAAAGAAGAGTGTCTGAGTGAGTGAGGCGGATCGGGAGACCCGTGTCACTCTACTCCAGACAAGGCTCCATTGCTCCGGGGTCAAAGTCACATGCAATTCTCTCTCCCATGCTTTCTGCGCTATAGGGGTATCTCTAGTTATAGCATTACATAAGGTTTTGTAAAAATTGGATGCTACACCCGGTGAACTACCGATAGATCGGATAGTCTCCAACCAACCTTGTGTAGGGGAGGCCGATGGCGGGAGCACCTTAGCACTCCGAAGGCAATGCTGAAGTTGCACCAACTGAAAGTAGTGTTTCGCTGGGAGACCAAATTCAATTTGCAATTCACTAAAAGTTTTCCAGCGACCTTCATGGAACAACTGACTAGGAATCCAAATGCCCCTAGTGTACCAGGGGCTCCACGCCATCGGCTTATTTTGTATTCGAAATCGAGTGTTATACCAAAGTGGGAGCTTGTCTAACGGACAGAGTCGGGAGTCTAAAGAGTGCATAAGATTATTAAAGGCACCTAAGGTGTCTAAAAGCATTGGTGGAAAGTGGGAGTCTGATGGGAGAGTCATACCAGGGAGAAAAGTAAGAGGAATCGGTTTGCAAAGGTCCTCTTCTATGTCTAGCCACACAGGTCTACTCGGTACTGGATCTTCCAGCCAGCGAGCGCCTTGTTTGAGAAGAAAAGATTGATGATACTTCAGGAAATCAGGGAATCTGACACCCCCATTTTCCTTATCTGCTTGCAGCTTATGTTTCGCTATCCTAGGTGTCTTGTTTTGCCACAAGTATCTAGTCAGAAGGCCCTCTATATCTTTATATATACGTCGAGGGAAGAGACAGGGCAACATTTCTAAGATATAATTCACTTTCGGAACAATCATCATTTTTATGGTTTCTAATCGACCCCACCAGGTAAGTGTTAAAGGAGTCCAGCGGTGAGTAAGCGCCCGGACTTTAGAGGTTAAGTCTTTGGCATTGAAGGAGATAGTGTCTTCCAAAGGAGAACAATAGTGAACCCCAAGGTATTTGACCATGCGAGGTTGCCATAAAAAGGGGAAGGGTTGCATATCTGCCTGATGAAGCAAAGGATTTAATGGAAAGGCTACCGACTTGGTCCAATTTATCTTATAACCGGACAGTTGTGAGTATTTACCAATTTGCTCTAGGACAGCCGGTACTGAGTCTATAGAGACAAAAAGCATAAGGTCATCAGCATACGCTGAAATTTTGATTTCCCTATGGGTGAAGGGGACTCCATGAATCTCCTCCGATTGCCGGATTAGTAAAGCCAAGGGTTCAAGTGCAAGATCGAAGAGAAGTGGAGACAGTGGGCATCCCTGGCGAGTGCCGCGTTGAAGGGGAAAAGGTTGAGACTTTAAAGCATTGGCACATATACTGGCTGTAGGCTGTGCGTACATGGTGCGAAGACAACGGAGAAAACCTTCCCCGAATCCGTACCAGCGGAGGACTGCAAACAGGAAGGGCCACTCTAAGCGATCAAAGGCCTTCTCAGCATCAAGTGAGAGGCCAACAAATGGGCGATCAAGATTAACTGCGGTAGTCAGTACATGGCATAGAGTCCGAGCATTGTCAGCAGTTGATCTACCAGGAATGAAACCGCATTGATCTGGGTGTATTAAGGTAGGCATCCTATCCGAGAGCCGGGTAGAGAGAATGGTGGCAAATATTTTATAGTCCGCGTTTAGGAGGGAAATTGGACGATAATTAGCTGTTAGTTGCGGGTCTCTCCCCTCTTTCTCAAAAACTACTACATTTGCCATTGAAAAGGACCCAGAAGGAGAACCCTCCTCGGCCAGAGCAGAAAAATAAATTTTCAAAACTGGAGCTAAGTCAGCGTGAAAAGTTTTGTAGAATTCAGCAGGGAGACCGTCTGGGCCTGCGGCTCGACCTGAGGCACATTTCTTGATAGCAGAATGAATTTCTGAGACAGTAAATGGTGTGTCCAAGGCCACTCTATCTTCGTCAGATAGGGTCGGTCTTTGTACCCCTGAAAGTAAGCGTTCAAATACATCTGGCTCAAAATCACATTCAGATTGATAAAGCCGAGTATAAAAATCACGAAAGAGTTCTAAGATTTCGGTATCTTTAGTGACCAAGCCCCCCCCCGACGGATGACGGAGGGCGGTAACACGCTTGGCTTCTTTTTGACCTTTTAGGGCATTTGCTAATAATTTGCCAGCACGATTATTTTCCCAATAATATAGCCCTTGTTGTGATTCGATATTTTTAACAGCAGCAGTGTACAAAAGCTGATTGTATTGAAAACGCAAGCGTTGTAAACGGAGTAAAATACATGGGTCAGTACGGGACGTGAGGAGACGCTCCCCAGCTTGTATCTGCTGCTCTAGAATCAGTAAATGCTGCTTTCTTTGTTTCCCCTGCCGAATTTGATAGCTAGTTATAGTGGCGCGGATAGATGCTTTAAAACCCTCCCACCAAGCCCAGCTCGCTGTGTCATGGGGTGAGTTAAAATGAAAATAATCTTGGATAGCGGCCTTTATATCAACCTGAAAATCTTTTTGACCCAGTAGGGATCTATCAAAAAACCAAGCTCGGGGAGAATCGTCCCGCGCAGTGACACGTAATGATAAAGATATGGCAGCATGATCTGAAATATGGAGAGGATGAGTCCTAGTCGTGTCTACTTGAGAAATCAGTGCTTTGGAAATGAGAAAGAAATCTATTCTAGATTGGGAGTGATGGGGGGCAGAAAAGAAAGTGAACTCTAAGTCGGAGGGGTGAAGCAGCCTCCATATATCTACCAGCGCAAGATCTTGCATCAGAGCTGTAAGGGTAGCAAGACTCTTGGGTGGACTACTCGTTCTAGGCGGCTGTCTATCTATCAGAGGGTCTAACACTTGATTAAAATCACCACCAAGTATTAATGGAGTATTGGCAGAGGCCTGTGCCAACTGCGCAATACTTGCATAGTAAGCAGGGTTGTCCACATTCGGGGCATAAATGCAAATACATGTAAATTCACTATCTCCAACCTTAAGATGTACTCGGGCCCATCTACCCTCCTTGTCAGCGCTAGTATCAATTACAGTAGCTTGCAAAGATTTCTTAACCAGAATGGCTACCCCGCACCGTTTGGAAACGGCGGGAGAATAGGCAGCCACCATGTAAGGCTTAACATTGAGTTTCAGTGTTTCAGCAGAGTTTAAGTGCGTTTCCTGAAGAAACGCTAAATCAGCATGCTCATGGCTAAGATAGCTAAGGATTTTCTTTCTTTTGATTGGACTATTAATGCCCTTTACGTTGAGTGATAAGATTTTACATAAAGGCATTCAGACAAGTTAAAAATTCTGAGCATGATAGCGCACATAATTTCACAATGTCCCTCATATTGACTGTATCTGGCTGTACATATGGCATAAAAGGAAATAAGCTTAGATAATACAATGAAGCGCCCCACATTAAAAAAGAAAAACCGCAGCGCGGTAGAGAAGAAGCAGAACCCCAAAAATTACTGGCGACCATGTGTCTGCGGGGAGAAGCCCCAGAGAAGGCCGAAATTGAAAAAACACATAACCTGTAGGACTGTGCGTGCTCCGAATCCGACCGAGGCACACATCATGGAGGGATAGGAGACCACAAAACAAAAGTCATAGAAAGAAAGAAAGAAAGTCCAGGTAGTCTCTGTGCTGAACTATGACCGCCGCATCGGGCCCTTCAAAATGGCGGACAGAGCCGGCAAATAAAAGTCCAAGTCGTTGAATTAGCGCATCTGCTCTGCTTCTTTGGAGTCTAAAAATGTTGATAGTAGATCAGGATCTTCGAATGTCCTGGTTTGGTTGTGGAGAGTCACTCGGAGCTTCGCGGGATACAACAGGCCAAAGCGAGCCTGTAGCTGTTGAAGTCGAGGGCGAAAAGCAAGGAGTTTCTTCCGTCGGTCGACTGTAGGCTTTGCCAAATCAGGGAAGAAGGAGACTTTGTGACCTTCAAATTCCAAATGATGGTTCGCCCCGGGCAGCATTTAAAATTTGTTCCACTTGTTGATATCGTAGCAAGCGAAAGATAATAGGCCGGGGGGTCGTTCGGTTGAGCGCCATGTGGGTAGGAACACGGTGTGCTCGATCGATTTCCAGTTCTTTATGAAAGGTGATCTTCAGCAAGGAGGGAAGAGTTTTGAGCAGGAATTCTCTCATATCTCCCGCTTCCACCCCCTCCGGTATTCCAATGAGCCTCACATTGTTGCGACGGGCTCGATTATTGCTATCTTCTAACTCCTTTTGAAGATTCTGTATCTGGCGCTCAGCCTTGTCCAGTGTGCCCAAGCGCACCGCGTGCGAGTCGAGGACCCCCGCCATATTGTCCTGCCGTAATGAGAGACTTTCAAGTCGGTCCTGGAGCACTCCAAAGTCTTCTCGCATGGCTCTAAGCGCTTCTCCATTGGACTGCACCAATTCCTTCATGCCGCGTATTTCCTCTAAAATCTCCAGGTGCATTTCGGGGTTCTCCCGAAATGGAACCATCTTCTGTGGGGAGGACACCTCTGTTTTGGAGCGTTTTCCGTGAGAAGAAGAAGGAGACCCGAAGTCCAAGTGCGCTGGTTTATGGGCCGCCATCCCCCCCGAGGTACCCCGGTCAGCCCGGAGCGAAATAGTAAGTTTGTATAGGTATTATGTCAGGATTCTAAGTAGGCCTCTCGGGAGCTTCAGCGCGAAGCGTCTTACCCGCTGGACATCAGGCTCCGCCCCCCCGAAGGCTTTAAATTTAAAGTTCATTGGTGGTATTCTCTTCGGCCTGATTGGCCTTGGTGGTGTGGTGCAGGGAGGAGCTTACCTGCCTGCTCCCTTCCTCCTATGCCGATCGGGCCAGCGGCTGCACTGTTTGATGAACAATTTGATGAATAAGGCAAGTCCTTCATTCTCTAATGTGGATCAGTTACTGGCAGTTTGCACAACATGAACACTGATCCATTTCAACGACAGAAGATATTGGGCGATAAGGACCACATGATCTGCTTCCAGTTTTCCCATGTATGCTTGCCTGGAGCACTGCCACAAGTCTTATTCAGTCTTTGGTCCTCTCCATCTCAGATACAAGTTTCACCAAAATGTCTCAGTTCAGATCACTGTAGCTTCTGTGACTCATGTTTGTGAGAAAAATGATATTTTCACTAGAACTTGCATATCAACTTAATTTTAAAAGTGATGTCATAGCAGAGGTTTTTTTTTTCATTAAATGTGGTCTTAATGTTAAATGATAACTTTGTCCAGTATTTCCAATTGGCGGTTACATTTTTGCAACAAAAAATGCTCTGTTCCATAATTAACATAAAGGAAAGAATATTTTCAAAGGCATTTTCAATGAAAAAGCAGAAATAGCCTGTTGCAAAAAAATTTCCTATATGTGAATAAATGTCTACTGTGTCTACAGCCTGCATGTTTTATGCCATCAATTCTGGCTCCTTGCAACCCAGAAGTGCATCTGGAAGTAGATTACCAGGTCTTTTATTCCCACACAGTAAGTCTACAGAATCTGGTATTGGATTTCAAGGTAGTCACCCATCCATGTACTAGCCAGACTTAATGCTGTGTAGTTTCTGAGAGCAGGCTTATCAACAGCAACAAAGCCACAGCTACTGCTTTCATATGACTAACTTTACCTTTGTTTGAAAATGTGCTCCTGAGGGCGGAACTGTCGCGGGGTTTACATTTATGCAAATGATTTTGAAAATATGGGGTATGTTTACTAAAGGGTGGTAAGAGAGCAAATGTGAAGTTAATGCATGTTATCGGCACCTGTAAGTGGTTAACGCCATGGAAAGTGCCAATAATGCTTCATTAACAAGCATTAGTGTCCTGCAGCATTAAGGGAAAAGAAGGAGGAGAGTGATTGTTAATGGGATGGAGAGTGGGTGTTGATAGCACTAAATGAGAGGTTAGATATGATTGGAATCTCAGAGACATGGTGGAAGGAGGACAATCAGTGGGACACTGTGATACCTAGGTACAAACTATATCGTAATGACAGAGCTGATCAAATTGGTGGAGGAATTGCGCTCTATGTTAGAGAAGGCATTGAGTCAGAAAGGATTAAAGTTTCGCAGGAAACAAAATTTTCTGTAGAATCTCTATGGATTGAAATTCCATGTAAAAAGGGGAAGGCGATGGCAGTGGGGATGTACTATCGACCGCCTGGCCAGAATGAACAAATGGATGATGAAATGCTCAAAGAAATCAAGGAAACTAGCAAAAACGCATAATATTTATTTATTTTATTTATTATTTATTTATTACAATTTCTTATATACCGCACTATTGTCAGCGCGGTTTACATACAACAAAATGACCATAACAAACTGTTTGGCTTCACATAGAACAGGAGAAAACAACTTGGATAACATGCTTAAGCTTTACATAGAACAGGAGTAATAACTACTTACATATGTACAATGAGATCGAGTATAATAAAGACTTTTTCAAGTACATTCATAGCAAAAAACCTGTGAGACAGTCAGTTGGTCCATTAGATGATAGAGGGGTTAAAGGGGCACTAAGAGGTGACAAGACGATAGCAGAGAGACTGAATGAATTCTTTGCTTCGGTCTTTACTGAGGAAGATGTAGGGATGTTACCCATGACTGAAGTGGTATTTAAAAGTGCGGAAGAATTGAAGGAAATATTGATACATCGGGAAGATGTATTACAACTATTAGATAAACTGAAGAGTAGCAAATCACCTGGGCCGGATGATATACATCCAAGGGTGTTGAAAGAACTGAAATGTGAGATTGCAGACCTGCTATTAGTAATCTGTGAACTATCATTAAAATCATCTGTAATACCTGAAGATTGGAAGATGGCGAACGTAACACCAATTTTTTAAAAGGGTTCCAGGGGTGATCCGGGAAACTACAGACCGGTGAGCCTGACATCAGTACCGGGAAAAATGGTAGAAACCATCATAAAGAACAAAATTGCTGAAAATGTAGATAGTCATGGCTTAATGGGAGACAGCCAACATGGCTTTAGACAAGGAAGATCTTGTCTTACTAATCTGTTATGTTTTTTTGAAGGTGTGAATAAACAGGTAGACAAAGGTGAGTCGGTTGGTATAGTGTATTTGGACTTTTAGAAAGCCTTTGACAAGGTCACTCATCAGAGACTTTTGGCAAAACTAAAGAGTCATGGGATAAGAGGCAGTGTACTCTTGTGGATCAAAAACTGGTTAAAAGATAGAAAGCAAAGAGTATGGCTAAACGGCCAATTTTCCCAAAGGAGAAAGGTAAATAGTGGTGTACCCCAGGGATCTGTGCTGGGTCCGCTGCTTTTTGACATATTCATAAATGACATGTAAAAGGGAATAATGAGTGAGGTTATCAAATTTGCAGATGACACAAAACTATTTAAAGTTGTGAAAAACCCAAGAGGATTGTGGAAAATTGCAAAAGGATCTTGATAAATTTGAAGACTGGGCATCAAAATGGCAGATGAAATTTAATGTGGACAAGTGCAAAGTTATGCACCTAGGGAAGAAAAACCCAAACTATGGTTACACAATTCAAGTTTCCACATTAGTAACTACCACCCAGGAAAAAGATTTAGGCGTCATTGTGGATAACATGTTAAAACCCTCCACCCAGTGTGCAGCGACGGCCAAGAGAGCAAATAGAATGCTAGGTATCATAAGGAAAGGAATGCAAAATAAAACAAAGGATATTATAATGCCTCTATATCGTTCCATGGTGAGACCGCACCTTGAATATTGTGTGCAATTCTGGTTGCCGTATCTTAAAAAGGATATAGCGTTATTAGAAAAGGTTCAGAGAAGAGCCACCAAAATGGTATTGGGGATGGAAGGATATCCCTATGAAAAAAAGGCTAACAAGGTTAGGGCTCCTTAACCTGGAAAAGAGACGACTGATGGGAGATATGATAAAAGTCTATAAATTAATGAACGGAGTGGAACGGGTAAACGTAGATCGATTGTTTACATTATCAGAATATAGAATGACTAGGGGACATGCAATGACCCTACTGGGTAAACTATTTAAGACTAATAAAAGAAAATATTTTTTCACTCAACGTGTAATCAAACTCTGGAATTTGTTACCGGAGGATGTAGTAAAGGCTGTTAGTGTAGCTGGGTTTAAAAAAGGTTTGGACAAGTTCCTGGAGGAAAGGTCCATAAACCATTATTAAGAAGGGACCCAGGATATCAATTGTTTATTGTTTATTGTTTATAGTCACTTGATATACCGCCCCCCATTACATCGAGGCGGTTTACAATAAAACTATAAAATATATAAAATGATTAAAAAGAAAAGGAAAATAACAATACTTTAAAAATACTTTTTTCTTAAAAGGATAGAATTAAAAGAAGGTCAGGATAGAGAAGATAGATTGCAAATAGGATCAAATCATTGGAGAAGCAGAAGTCACTGGAAAAGATTAAAAGCAGTGGAGAAAAAATGTGTTTTGAGATGGGAGCGGAAAGTAGGAATGGACTGTTCTAGATGGAGGTCAGTGGGGAAGGAGTTCCAGAGAGCAGGACCAATGTAAAAACAGGCTGATTGCCGGGTAGAGTGAAGGTGAGCTTGAGAGGGAGAAGGGAGGTGCAATGCTTGACCCAATACAAACATTGTGGAATCTGTGTTTTTTTGGGGAAACTGCTAGGTACGTATGACCTAGATTGGCCACTGTTGAAAATAGGATACTTGTCTTGATGGACCTTGGTCTGACCCAGTATGGCATATCTTATGTTCTTATTTTCTTATGCTCTCTTACCACCAGTTTGTGCAATCGCATGTTAGAGGTGTCAGCGCTGGGGACCCTAATGCCAAGTAAAACCTCACGGAAAGGGGTCTTTTTGATGGGAGAGAGCCTATTTAATTGTCTTCAATGTGCTCCACACACAGGGGATCCCAAGAATGTGATAGTAGGGCTCCATTAAGAGCAACAGCATAGTGCCCTATTATGACAAGGCACTATGTTAATGTTGCAAATGGGCAAAGAAGGCATCACGTGGGTGATGCTGTGGCACTGGCAGGTCCACTAGGCTGACAAGTTGGCTGCCTAGGGAGAACATCTGTGATGGCTGGTATGACTCTGCTGTGACAGCGGCAGCATGCATACCTGCTGCCACAGTCAAAAGGGAGTGCTGCCACCCCCACTGCCACCATGCTACTATGAAAGCATTGTGCAAGGGTGGTGGTGGCAGTGCAGTGACTGCAGCCTGCAACTGGAGATAGAAGTCTCCCAGCACTGTGTGTCAGGTGCAACTCTGCAGTTGCCACTGACAGTGAGATGAGAAACAGTCCAGTATCAGGTACAGCGGAGCACATCCTACTCCCTCCATCACAAGGTCTGAGGCAGCAGCACCTGTGCCCACATCCTTCTGTGGAGTGGGGCAGGAGTGGCATGGTGTGACTAGCTGCATGTGGGCTACTGAAATATGACCACTGGCAGCACAGAGACTGCAGCTGGGGCACATTTCCAGGGAAGGAATGATTGGCCGACATGCCACCTACCACCAGCTGTGGACCCTGGGATGTAGCTACTGTGCCTACTGGATTGTCTGGACCTGTGATCAGGATGCCCCCCCCCCCCCAATGTGTGCTGAGTGAATGGCTCTGTGCATGTGCTTTGGAACAATTTCACTGAGCCAGGAATATCATGCAATATGAGAACAGCCCATGTCAGGGGAACAAATGGGCACTCTGCTCCCTCACCTGCCAAATGATGACCAGAAGCTGTGCATGCTCCGGTGACACCTCCATCATTCAGTATGCAGTTGGTCAGAACCATCTGAACCACATGTGAAACTAGATGACCCCTGCTGGTCTGCAACATATGATCATAGTCCAAGACTTGCCCACAAGCACACACCATGCAATGGGTATGTTGTTCAGTCTTCTAGGACACCCATGGGTTTGAATGTGAGTATTCCGATATCAGGGTCTGCCCCTTTGATTGGAAAGATACTATATATATGACATGCATGTCAGTTGTACCAACAGAATCACAAGGCTGTGCAACATACAGACCCCACAAGAGGTCTCTCTCACATACCTGCATAACAGACCCTGTCAGACTAGGATGGCACCGAGCCTGCAGACAGCTAAGCAGACATGGGCACATCCCATGTCATGCCCTCATGCACCCTGAGAATGACCACCTACATACCATGGACTGACAAAGCCAGATTGCTACGCTATGGCTCCAAACACATGGCCAGTTTGTGTATGAGCAAGGAGTCACAGGTTCAAGTCCAGCCTGTGGCCAGGAGTGGTATGCTCAGCTATGTTAACTTTATCCTACCTGTTCAGTACAAAAGTATTATGTGCAACCCCCCATATCTCGTCCATCCTGAGTAGTCACACTCAGCTGTCAAACTGGGAAACTGCACAATGTAAGGATGGATGGCAGAGCACTGGCACATTGAGCGGGAGTTGATAGCACCCATACTTTGCAGAGCGCATTAATAATGCATGCACACTGAGCAGGCATTGACAATGGATGAGCATTACAGGAGGCATAAGGGGCAGGTACCATTGACAACATGAAACACTTTTGGATTGCGGGGTCATGTTGTATGTATGTGTCCACAGAGGACTGTGAGCTGTAGCAATGCAGTGGGCATGCATGTGACGGCCAGGTTTGTGTCTGTGCATACAACAGGCTGCATGTCAACTCTTCAGCAACTCTACACACAGTATGAAACCACATGTAAAAGCTGCCATGCTTTGATACACTCTTGGGGGATGTCCACTGCATCTGCAGTGTGGATGAGTGCATGTGCTGCACTGGCCATTTCTGCAGAGTCCATGGCAAGGGACACAAGATGATGTGATTTTACAAGCGTTATATTATGTTCCATGCTCAGTGCCCCAAAGTATGTAGGTGGAAAAATATTGTTTGTGGATGTGTCAGACATAGGCTGCTTTGGCCCAACATGCACCCACAGCCTGTCTATGGGCCAATTCCCAGTGCACCTAGCATTGCATTTGCATGGCACAGGTCTGTATTCAAAGGATACACAAATGAGGGAAGAGGATTCTAGGTATTGTCTGAAACAGAGTTAGGGTCCAGGTAACTGGCAAAGCCATCTGAACAGGTGTCTGCAACAAGCATGGCCAGTATGCACACCTTAGTTGATTCTGAGGGGACACACTCACTCTGACTGAGCTGTGACTATGTCATGGCTATGTATCCACATTGTGCTATACAGTGTGAGACTGCAGTGCTGTGGGTGCCCAGTGCACCATGACACATCCTGTGTGCCCAATGCACCAATCATTGCACTATTCTGCAATGCCCAGCGCACCATTGTACTGGCTGTCTATGCTGTTTGTACTAAGCCAGGGTGTACATAGTTGCTTTGTACATATTGTGATGAAGCTGAAGCCATTGAAGCTATAGACTTAGAAAAAAACACTGTTTATTATAAAGCAACTGACTCACAGAAGGTGCAGTTACCTAAAAGCGCAGCTAGAGGGAGCAGGCACGAGGCTGCAGAAGCTAAGCTGACACACCCAGGTTTTGAGAATGCAGGAGCTAATCAGGTACACCTGAGTAGAGAGCCAGGAAGCTCAGTGGAGAAACGGCTTTATAAACAGTGCTCAGAAGGAAGAAAGCAGAGAGGACCATGAGTTCAGAAAGGAACTGAGAGAGGACTATGAGCTGAGAGAGGAGCTGAGAGAGGACCTCAAGCTCAGAGAGGACCACAAGTTTGGAGAGGAACACAAGTTCAGAGAGGAACTGAGAGGGGACCTGAGAGAGGAACCTCACCTACTGAAAGGCAGAGAAGCTTGGAGTACTTACAAGGAAGAGCTAAGTTCCAGGGAGGACAAGCCCATTCCAGAAAGCTCCAGGAGCCAGTCTTCAGGGAAGACGGTGATAGAAGGAGACTGCCGGGTAGAGCAAATACCAGCAGAGCACGTCTCAAAGATCCAAGGTACAGTTATATTTCCTTTCCAAGATGTGAGCCAGCTCCTAGAAAAACTTATAACCCAGAGAACCGTACTGATAGGAAACAAAGCTGGGAAAGGCTTGTGAAACCTTTACAGAGAGGCATAGTAAAAAGCCATAACAGTTATTTGCCAGAATTACAACCTGCCTTATCCAGGGAAAGCTCAGGACTAGCTGACAACACAGCTGAACAGGAACCTATGCAAATAGAGGTGATAGAACCAGAGCCGTTGCAGTTAGAGCACCTGATGGACTGCTCACTCTGTGTTTCCAAGAGTCTAGAGTCTCTCACAGAATTGTAACCGGCAGGACATGCTTTAACATATCTTTTTGTTTTTGCTAAGCTGAAAGAAGGAGTTTTGTATTTGTTTTTCCTCTTGGTGTTGAAAACCTGTTTGAATGCAAAGAACTGTGAAGCGCCTGTAACAGTTACTGACTTTGTAAATATTTTGGTATAAACCCTGAAGTAAGGTACATTCTGTTTTTGTCTTCCTGGAGAACCTTTGCGCAACAAAGGGAATAAAAACCATTTAAGTTTAACCCTGCACAAGGTTCACAACTATTTCTTTATGAAGTGGGACTACAAAGACCATGATGCACCTGGTCTAGAAAAGGTTTTCCTTCTTCAACCAACAATAAGTGTCTGCCCTCTCCTTTCTGCACACTGCCACTAGGAGGGGCTGTGACAATATGCTGTGTGTGTGATGACCAGCAGACAGGGCATAGTTGGGATGTGTATAGCTGATATAGACCTGTAGTAGCCAACACATTCAGAATGATTGTTACTTGCTGTACCACAGTGGAATTGCTAGATTAGGCTAGCAGCTATTCTAGGCCAGCTGATTATGGTCAATGCAGGCCCATAATTTTGGTGTCAGTGCCCCTCCCCCTCTTCCCCTCCCCTTCCCCCTCCCCCTCTCCTCCTCCTTCCTCCTCCTCTCCCCCTCCCCCTCCCCCCTCCCCATCCCCCTCTCCCCCTCTTCCCTCCCCCTCCCCCTCTCCCCCTACCCCTCTCCTCCCCCTGTGTAGCTCCATTCAGCTCCCTCTCCTTCCCCACCCCCTTTGTAGCTCCATTCTGCTCCCTCTCCTTCCCTCCATATAACTCCATTCCACTTCCTCTCCTTCCCCCCTGTGTAGCTCCATTCAGATCCCTCTCCTTCCCCACATGTAGCTCCATTCCACTCCCTCTCCTTCCCCTGTTTATCTCCACTCCATTTCCTCCGCTCCCCCCGTTGCTACTTCTGCTCCCTCTCCTTCCCCCTCCCCCCGTGTAGCTCCCTCTGCTCCCTCTCCTTCCCCCCATGTAGCTTGTTCTGCTCTCACTCCAGCCACCTGTGTCAGCTCCGTTCCCTCTCCTTCCCCTCTATGTAGCTTGTTCCGCTACCTCTCCTTCCCCCCACGTAGCTCATTCCGCTCTCTCTCCTGCCACCCGTGTCATCTCTGTTCTGCTCCTTCCCCTTTCTCTGCGGCTGCAATAGTGGTAATTTAAAATGAAAGGAAATCGGAGTCTCCCAGCCCTATGGAACCCCTGCAGCTTTGTCCCCCCCCCCCAAAAGGAAGTGATGCTAGAGCTGGATGCGGCAGCAGGGGTTCCACAGGGCTGAGAGGCTCTGCACCGGTTTCTTTTCATTTTAAATTACCGCTATCACAGCACAGCAGCTTGTCCACATGTTTTGTTTTTTTAAAACTGAAGGTGTAGTGAGGCAGCTGTTTTGGTGTCATTTTTTCCGCCCCCAAAAGTTTGCCGCCTGAGGCCATTGCCTGTGTGCCACTGCATGTGCGCCTTTCCTGTGACTGATGTGGGCATCCTCTGTGACTGATGTGGGCATCCTATGTGGCAGTCAGTAAGTGAGATGAGATGTGAGAGGCAGTTGTACTGAACCAGTGAGGGGTCCTCCATAAAAAGCTATAATGTCAGTGTGTAGCAGAGGATAGGGAAGACCTATCCCCCTGTGGAGCCACAATCACCACAATGTGTGCAACTCCTGCTCCATCTTCCCTTTGTTGCACACATTGTGGCGATTGTGGCTCCACAGGGGGATAGGTCTTCCCTATCCTCTGCTACACACTGACATTATAGCTTTTTATGGAGGACCCCTCACTGGTTCAGTACAACTGCCTCTCACATCTCATCTCACTTAATGACTGCCACATAGGATGCCCACGGTTCTGTCAGGTCCATAATCTCCCACCTGTTCTTCCATCAATTTCCTTTCCATTGACTTTCGCTAGGGCTGCCTTATCCTGTGTTTAGGTTACAGATATTTTCAGGCGTTAAGATGCACATTTAACACCTTAATGGCCGGTGTCCTGTTTGCACCCATTAAGCGCAGCACAGTGCCCTTACCTCCAGAACGCCTACTCCCCACCCTGAGTCTTTATCACACTCAGACATCCTTAATGCTGCCATTATCACCCGATTTCCAATACTTTCTTAAGCCCTTTAGTAAACATACCCCTAAGTATCTGCACATAGTTTGAAACAAAAAATATATGTGTCCCAAATAGCAAATAGAAATTATAAGCATATGGTTTTCCTGGGGAAATTTTCAAAAAAGAAAGCAGCACATACTTGTACAATCAAAATCCAGGAAAATCCACACATAGAAAAGTATACATACATATATATTTAACCTATGCAAATAATTATAAAATTATCCCCCAAACTGTATAATGCTGACCTATATTTCTTGAAGACTCGATTTAACCAAATTCAGGATATAGAAACACTGCTAACTGAAAGTTATTCATCAACTGTGGTGAATAAACATAATTATATCCTATGCTAAAATAATCATGGCTGTCGCTTTTAAATGGGTTTTTGTCCAGCCTTGACTAGAAATTACATAATGCATAATACACAATTTTATATTCCTCCTTACACAGACAAGGTCATCCAAAGGGAAAATATATGATTAAAGCAGTAACTGAAAAATAGTGCCAAAACCCACTACTCCCTCAAGAATTCATCACATCAATCCCATAAGATCACTGAATAAAACAACAGTTACAGGGCAGAACAATAACCCCAGATCCCACTTTCTTTATATATTTATGTCACATCTCAATCCATTATTAATTAAAACAAAATATTATGACGCCCTCCTGTATTTGTCACATATACCCCCATTACTTCATTGAATAAAACAACAGTTGTAGTAATCCATGATTATTTATTTATTTCATTTACATTTATTGAATGGGTCTTTTATACTGCCCTATTTTCCATTTCAGGGTGGTTTACATTATAACTCCAACAACTTTACAATGGACAGGGACAATTAACTTGGTGAAATATACATATAACATATGAGAATTATTGTACAATAATATTATAGAATGGAACATTAGACCCTTAAGGTTACATCATAGGTTATATTAGAGTTGTTGAGGGGTAAGGGTTAGGGTATGAGGTATGGTTGAGGACAGGTAATGTAAGGTAAGACTAGAAGGTGTTTGTCAAGTAATGCTGGCATATTGTTCCATGAATAGGAATGTCTTTATCACTTTGCGGAAACTCTGGAGATCTCTGGTGACTCTGGCAGATCTCTCTACACTCCACTTACACTTACTGTATCTGTGGTATATCGCAAGGGTCTGTATTCTTGTCCCTTTTATTCAGTATGGTTGCCTTACAGTTTTCACCTGTAGAATATAAAGCATTAATACTCCAAATTTATTAAGATAAATGGACTAATTTGTAAGGAAACGGAGTTATTGTCTTTATTCGTATTCAATGTTCCAACAAACTAAGCAACCAGGGCCCCAATTTTCAAAGACACTTACCTGGTTAGCAGCACCTGCTGATTGGATAAGTTCTAGCGAGAGACATCAGTGGCACTATCCGGATAGTGCTGCTGAATCTCCTTTGATCACTGTAGCAGTCACTGGCAAGATCCAGTTAGCAGTGATACTCTGCTAATTAGATTATAAACCAAATAAAGTTAGGCATGCATAGTCCAGGGGATCTATATAAATGCTGGAAATCTGGTCAGCTCCCTCCTAGTCTGATGGATGGCTCTTTTCAAACACAGAAACATAGAAGACAGCAGGTAAAGACCATGCTGTCTGCTCACCCACACTAACTATTACGTTCTACATTCCCTTCTTCTCCTTTAGAGATCTTTTGTACTTACCATGTGCTAGCTTGAATTAAGATCTCATATCCACCACCTGGTTGATCACAACATTGTATTGACACACCTTCATGACAGGGGCATCTGAGGAAGAGTGTTCTCTTGGTTTTCCTATTTCTTAAGTAACTGCACCTTCCAGGTAAGCATCTGCAGCTCTCTCTCCACTCCACAAACACTTACGGGTATGTTTACTAAAGGGCGTTAAGGTAGCAGGTGTTAGCAGCATTGATAAAGGGTTTTACATGTATAAAGGGCACTGGGCAGGGAGGAGACATTCTGGCATTAAGGGCACGATGGGCCATTTAGGGGTCTGTTTACTAAATCGCGGTAAACGTGAATAACGCGCGTTGTATGACGTTAACGACCGTAAGTGCAGTATAACGCGCGTAAACACGCGCCAACGACCGGTAACGTCATACTACGCGCGTTGACCGCGCTTAACGATCGTAAAGCCCCGCGGCGCGTTAAAACAGCGCAGAAGGTGGAGAGTGGGCGGAGAAAAGGGGTCAATGGGCGGAGAGGGGGCGGGGAGAGGCTCCCCCTCACTAACGCGCTGTAATTCTGAGCTCAATTCCAACGCGAATGAAAACCTGCCGTTGAAGGCATCTTTAAAGGTAAGAGAAACCATTTCCGTCAGCAATGTACAGAGAAACCTGGGTAACACACAAAACGTGAGCAGTGTGATACATGTGCACAGAATGAAATGTCACAGAAGACAATAAAAATGACCAGAGGAAACCCCTTTAAAAGCATAAATCAGCAGTTAAACAGTGATAGCAATGGACAACAAGGAACAGAACTCCCTGGAAAGCACAAAATAAACACCTAATGATATGTGGAAGGGTTCACGCTTCGCAGACCCTCTAAAAGGGAAAGTCACTGTAATGGAGCTGACCTGGGAGTGTAGTGTAATGTCTCCCAATGATATCATTGTTGCCCAGCTCGGATATGGGTGTGTGTCCCTTCTGTGAGGTCCCCCTGAGGTGTATGTGCACCGTTGTCTGCATACAAGGGAAATGAGGCCACAGTAAACCTTTTGCAGAGCAGAGTCCCTGACCAGCCAGGCAGGTCATACTAACACCAGGGACAGCACCATCTCTGTGGCCCCAGTGTGGTGCAATGGACACAGCCAATGCCTGTAAGACCAGAGGGTCACAGGTTCAAATACCAGCTGGGACTGCCACCAACCCAGTCACAATAGTCCTACCCACCACTAAAAAGTGAAAGTAAAGACACACCTTTAATGCAGAGAACAAAGGCATGGTCTATTTTTACACCACACCAAACACAGACACCAGAAACAGGCACAGCAACGAAAGCTGAGCCCCGCAAATGCAGCCCTAGAGGGCCCCACAGCATTCCTGTCCCATGCTGTCACATCAAAGATGCCTGTGCTGTATAGCTATGCCCCACCCCCATGGTAGGCAGATGTAGGTCAGGCATATGTATGAGGGACAGCATGAAAACACAGATAAAACGTGGAAAATAGCAGAAAGAAAACTGTAAACATCACAAGTCAGCTGGGCAACAGTGATAGCAATGGGCCACAATAAAAAACACACTCCCTGGAAAGCGAAACCAAAAAAAGAAAAGATACTTGGAAGGGATCACGCTACGGAGACCCTTTCAAAACACATCCCCTGTTATTGGAGCATTCGCGGGAGTGTCGTGTATTGTTGCCCAATGATATAATTGTTGGCCAGCTTGGTAATGGGGGATTGCCCCCTCATGCGAGGTTGTATGTGAGGTTACGTGCAAATTGCCTCCATACAAGCTATATGAGTCCACAGTAAAATGGTGCAGAGCAGGGTCTCTGACCTGTCAGGCCAGGTATCCCATCTCCAGGGATCGCATTGTCCCTGTGGCCTCAGTGTGGTGCAACAGACACAGCCAATGCCTCTAAGACCAGAATGTCACAGGTTCAAATCCCAGCTGGGGCCATGCCAATCCTGCCCACATATTCTCCCCACAACTAAACTGTGATGGAATGGTCACACCCTTATTGCTGAGAACATACGCATGGACAAAACGCCAATATTTTACCACACCAGATATAGGCGCATTACCCAGAGCATAGTCCCCCAAATGCAGTCCTGGAGGGCCCCACACCATTCAGTTACCATGCTGCCCCCAATAAAGATACCTGTGCTGCATAACTATGCCTCCCCCCCTTGTCTGCAGATGTAGCCCATGCATATTTATGAGGGACAGCATGAAAACCCGATCAGTGCCTGGAATGACAGGACTGGAGTTGTGGAACCCTGCCGTAAAGCAGCAGCTAACAGTGACACCCACCCACCCACCCACAGGCCCCATTGGCCAATGAAAACCGAAGAGGTAAGACAATTGGCCCTGCTGTCAACTCCCAATACTAGCAGGTGCATACCTTAGCAATGGCACCCTACACATGGGTATATGGTACACATGCACTAAAAGTTGCCAATGATAAAATGTAGAACTCATGTCCTATGTAAAGCACATTGTGCACATTGAGCTGCGCCACAACAAGCAGTCAGATGTCTGTGGTGTGTGCCGCAGGTCTGGCCCCTGACAGTGTCCAACACCCTTGGGAGTGATCCACCAGAGTATGTCGTACCACATCCATGCATGTACTGTGCCCATGACAGGTGTTGTGTGTATGGCTGCAGAACCCCCCTACAGTAGCACAATGCTGGCATAGGTGTGGGGGTGGCTGTCTGTCCAGCCAGTGTGTGGTGGCTGCAAACACTGTCGACAGGCCACACTGCCAGCAATGTTGCCAGTAGTGGGCTGCCAATGTGCATAATGAGTAGCAAAGTACCATGGGTAGAGGTCGGATAAGGCGGCCTGGCCAGGGTGTATATGCACAGGGCAAAGGGCAGTGACAGGTACATTGTAGTGCCAGGCAACCACCTGCCCAGACAGGGTGACCACGGTAGATGCCGCTGCAAGCTCAGTGTCACCCTGAATGTGCAGTGACCACAGCATGTCTAGGCTCCACCATGGTGCTACATAGTAGTTCACTCATGTGATAAATATGGGTGTTCCCCTGGGGCCCAGTCACAGATGTATCTGCTGGCTGTGTATGCTGGCACCCCAGTTCTGGGTGCAGGCATCTCTGCTGGTCACTAGCAGCCTGTTTGCAGCTGGTAGGTGATGTGATGGAGTGGCCTGCAGGGTGTGTTGGCCTGCACCAGGGGAATCACAGATAGTGGTTGGGATTGTCATTTTCTACCAAGTCCCAATGTCAGATTGCTCCTGTGGCATGCATGTGTCTGGATCTGCAGTGACTGACCTGTGGGGTGTCTGCACCTCAGTAGGACTAGGGTTAATGTCCCCCCTCCACTGGCACCTTCCAAGGGAGGTAGAATGTGCAGATTATGATGGGTGACCCTGTTTGCCACCCAGGGGTGAGGGGGGGCATGGGTCTACACCTGCCCCAAACAGACAGAGATGTCCAAGGTGGTCATGCAGAAAATATCTATCTCACACAGTAACACTGCTGTGGACTTGCGCCATGGACGGTGCTGAGGACCTAGGGCTGGATGCCCCACTGCACACTCAGGGTGAGCAGAGCACCCGCACAATGTGGTGTTGGGCAGGTCCTCAATGCCAGTACAACAAATGGTCAGTACCCCCTATAAGGGCAAGGGGCTGTGGGGGGTGCACATGACAATTTACCCCTACCATGTCCAGAGTCTGTGGGGATGCATTCCATATGGTGTGCCTGTGTGGAGAGCTGATTAGCATGTGCAGTGCATCATGGGGGTGACTGTATTATTCAATCCCTCTGAAACCGCAGCACGAGCTCGAAGCCATTGATAAACCATGGGACAGCACACGTACATCTGGTAGCAGAAAGCATAGGTGCATGACACCCTACAGAGTCTGTAATATATGAGATGCCCACACTGCTGAAACCCCGACGTACCCACACACATAAAAGAAAAGATCCCCGGGCTCAATGGTACGCGCGGCGCTACGCGCGGCGCTGCACACGCAACAACGCACGTAGCTCGGCTCGCATACGCAATGTCCCGTCCAAAAGCCTCAGCAATCCCCCTCCAATATACAGGCCAATACCCCTTCCAATATACAGGCCATTGCCCGGGACTCGAACCCATGCTGCCCGTATCAGCTGTCAGTGCAGTAACCATTGTGCTACAGCTCTGTATGGGTCAGGGATGTTTGCTGGCAACCCTCTGACACATAACAGACATATACATGCCCCCACACTCAGTGAATAATGTGTGGGTGTGTTTACTTACACCCCATACGGACAGCAAACATAGACATGCCCCCTCACTCACTATCTGATATATGGGTGTGTTTGCCTGCATCCCTCCGACACGTCCAGGAAATAAAATATAATTGGTGCTGCCCCTCCCTCATTGTGTCATGTACAGGGTGCTACATCAGCCAGCCTTCTGCTAATGCCACCCTGGGGACTCGAACCCATGCTGCCCGTATCAGCAGTCACTGCAGTAACCATTGTGCTATAGCTCTGTATTAGTCTTGTATGTCTGGGTGGCTACTTATGCTTTACGCGCGGTGGCCCGCTCGTTAGTTTCGTAACGCGCCAGTTAACGCTCGTTGGTTTCGTAACGCGCGCTAGGTCTTCCGCGGTCCCGCCCATCTCCTTATTTGGGGGTTTGTCTTCTTAACGCGGCTCCTACCGCGAACTGCACTAACGCGATTTAGTAAACAGACCCCTTAATGTGCATTAACAGAGCATCGGGCGTTAAGGTGTCAAGCATGCACCTTAACATTTGAAAATGGCTATCACCCTAATGCTGGATAAGGGAGCACCAAGGAAATTCAATGTAAAAGTGATGGATGGAAGGGCAGGTGGGAGCCGAAGGATCTGCTAGATCCGTGGACACGCTACGTGGCAGCCAGTAATTTAGACATGCATGTGGGAGGCAGCTCTACTGATACACTGGGGGAGCCAATGTAAAACGGCACAATGTCAGTGTGTGGCATAGGATAGGGAAGACGTGTCCCCCAGCAGAGTCAGAAGTGGCAGGATGTGTGCAGTGAAAGGAGGATGGAGCAGGAGTGGTGACATGCAGATTGTGCACAGGAGAGGCATGCATGAAGTGCTGAAATGCGACACCTGTGTAGGCCATGATGTAGCAGCTTACATGAGAAGACATGATTGCACACAGCTGACCAAGGTGGATGGATGGGCTGAAGGAAGGATAGTGGCAGAGGAGAGGGCAGTATGGGCTGGCAACACCGATATGCCATAGGTGCCATCCCCAACATATTTGTACTGTGTAGGGAAATGTGTGTCACTGCCATGTGGAAGGCCTAATACCAGACATGTGGGTCTGACACCTGTCCCAGCCACACAACCACCATAGAAACCCCAGATAAATGTACAGGTAATTTGTCAAGATGAGCTTGGAAATTCTTTTTTATCAAGCCTGTGGCTCCCAATACAATGGGAAATATATCTGTATCTTTCTGCCACATTTTCTTGGTCTCTGACTGCATTTCTTGGTACTTCAGGATATTCTGCCTTTCCACACGATTCACAGAATAATCACTATCAATGCTGTTCTGCTGTTTATTTATTTTAAAACATTTGTTAACCACCTTATGCACATGGCATTCAAAGCGGTGTATAGAAGATAAAACACCACTTTACTGCTATGTTGGGGTTCCTCACATCCAGTTTCTTATCCCTTAGAATGGGAATGTCCCTGGTGACCATAACCTCTTCTTTCTCTGTAGCTCTCTGAGGGTCATGATCCCAATGCTTCTCAGACACAGTGATGTTGTAGTGTTTTCAGAGTTTCCAATGGATAAGGTGTGCTTCTTTGTTATGCCTTTTTGCATAGAAATTTTCTGCCATTAGAACTTCACAGCTGTGAGATGAGTCATTGTTTCCATGTCTTTCTTACAGAATTGACATACTGTATGTCAGTTTTGCCAGTTTTTTCAATACTTGATGTAAACCATCTCGTCCATAATCCGCTATCAGTCTCTCATCCTTTGGTTTCAATTCACTTCTCCTTAACCATTCATGTGTCCGTTATTGATTGACAAAGGGTTCCTAGAGTAATACTTTGTATTTCCCACTGTATTTGTACATTTGCCACTTGTTTTTCCTCATTTGCTAATCTAATTCTTTTTCTCTTGCTTTGTAAATTCTGTTGCTTCCTTTCCTGTGCGTGCTTGTGGATTCTCAGTCATTCCTTCTAGTCATCAGAACGCTTGTCTGAGTTTGATGAGGGAGACAGTTTCTGGATGTTTTTTTGTTATTAAGTTATTGAAAAATTTACATTCCACTAGTAATAGAAAACATCAATACAGGAAATAATCAAATTCATCAGCAATAATATAAAAACCACAAATGTACAAGCCCACATCATGGAGATACGTACTGGGCTAAACCCTAGGAACACTCCCCCCCCTCCCAAATTAGGAATTTAAGCCATGTAACTAGGAGAACTCTATATACTTATACTTTCACGGCAAACCCTACTACTACTACTGAGCATTTATATAGTGCTACAAGATATACGCAGCACTGTACAGACATTTAAGAGACAGTCCCTGCTCATCAGAGCTTATAATCTAGTCAAGACAGACAACACAGTAGATGTAGACATGGGATACACCTAGGGAGAATGGTAAGGAAACAAAAAGGTGATCAGGTAAGTCAAGATCTGAAAGCAGCAGTGAAGAGGTGAGTTTTTAGCCTAGATTTGAAAAGGGCCAAAGAAGGCGCCTGACATACAGACTCATGTAGTTTGTTCCAGGCATAAGAAGCAACATGGTGAAAGGCACGAAGTCTGGAGTTAGCAGCAGAAGAGAAGGGCACAGATAGAAGTGATTTGCTAGAAGGGCGGAGTTCCCGAGGAGGAGTATAGGGAGAGATAAGAGAGGAAAGGTAGTGAGGAGTTGCAGAGTGACTGCACTATAGGTCAGCAGGAGAAGTTTGAACTGGATGCAGAAATGGATAGGAAGCCAGTGAAGAGATTAGAGAAGAGGGGTAATATGAGCATGATGAGGATGGTGGAAGATTAGCCATGCCGCAGTGTGTTGAACAGACTGAAGGGAGAGAGATGATTCAGCATGAGACCAGCAAGGAGTAGGTTACAATAGTCAAGACGGAAGGTGATTAAGGAGTGGAGGAGTGTCTTAGTAGTGTGTTCAGAAAGGAATGGGTGGATTTTGTTGATGTTATAAAGAAAGAAATGGCAGGTCTTAGCTATCAGGTGGATATATATGGAGAAGGAGAGAGAGGAGTCAAAGACGACCCCAAGGTTGTGAGCCGAAGAAACAGAGAGGAGTAGAGAGTTATCCACAGAGACTGAGAAAGGAGGAAGAGGAGAGAAGATCTTAGGGGGAAAAATAAGAACCCTCTACCTTTGCCTGTCTAGCAAGAAAGTCTCCAAGTGGACGACATCAATAAAAGCATAAGACTAATCCTGCAATGTTACATTTGCAGGAAAACCACAAATAGAAGGTTGAACCTAATGGGAGAACCCATTGCTTGAGGGCCAAGAATTGTTTGCAGTGCATTTGAGTTGATCATGTAACATCAGGGAAAATATTTATTTTTTGGCCATAAAAGGGAACATCCTTATACTTGAAAAATAGATTTAATATCTTAATTTGCACTGACTCAGCAGTAAAAATAACTACCAAGGTGTTCCTCTTTGTGATCAAATCTGTAGAGTCTTCAAGAAACTCAGTCAAATTCTGACTGACAGTAGGACAAAGGGATTAGAAATTCCCTAAGTCCAGGTCAGTTACTTGAAATTTCATAGATACATAATACATTTCAGCAATATCAACAGGTTGAGACAATTTCAATATTACATTAAAGTATTTAGCAAGAAGTATCTCCGGTGACAACAAATGTTCCATTAAGGACATTCAAGGCCGGCCTTGGATTTCTGACAACCATTTTGTGATGAATTATCAGACCTATAGCACTGATTTCAATGTGTAGAATCAATGACTTGTCTTAAAAAAAGACATCTTTTGACTGCCTTTAATTAAGCATCCTGTTATAAAATTACGCTCAATATCAGTCTCATATGGATTTAAAATCTGTGAAGATACTGCTGCACTAACCATTAGTAGCATCTGTGGCATTGGCTTTCATTTGGCTTGGTGATGGTGCTAAATTTTGAGTGTTTCATAATTTTACTAATGTGACAAGATATTTTTCAAGTATTCCAGTGAAAGGAAGACATGCCAAGACTAGAAGGAGAAAAGGAGGACATGCACAACTGGAAGGAGAAAAGGAACTATTCAGAAGGTGTCAAAGAAAAAGTCAAAATGTCCCAATATTTGAAAGGCACTTATACGGTTTACAGCCCAATAAACCATTTAAATGCCTTAAATTGGGATACTCAATGGCACTTACACAGTTAATGCCTTTGAATATCCCCTTCTAACTCTCCTATGTGCCTCAACGTTATCTGGTTAGCATCGGGGCATGATGGGGGTATTCTGAGCTGGAGCGGAGGTGGCGACAAGCGATAACTGGGCAGCAGCAATATTGCATGCTGCCCAATAAGCAATCTATGCTGAAAATATAAGCAAGGAAAACCCTCGCCTATCTTTCGGCACAGGAGCTAACTGGGCAACATGCAATATCGTTGCTCTCCGGTTACCTAATGCGGCTTCCAGTGTGTGAGGCGATCCCTGGATATTCAATGCTGGGGTAGCCCCGGCATTGAGTATCTGGGGTTAAGAAGGATATTGGGCCCAAAGTAGCTTATAATTACACAAAACGTTAACTGTGATAAACTGTCATTCATGAAACATTAGCAACACCTACAGATGTGTTGTTAATTTTTCCTCAGAGCATCAACTCTTTAATGCACAGATGTATTTTCGTGGAAAACAACTTAAGGTGAGTGATCTTGTCCCTTATTTAGCAGCTTGAACCCCTCATGTTAGTACCTAAGGGCAGCACTTTCGAAGACATTTGCCCTAGTTACCTGTGTAAATGCCTTATCCAGGATTTTTGAAAGGCACCTACATGGGTAGTGCCTCTCTAAAATCCTGGATAAGTCCTTAATACGCCCTGGTGCTATGCAGTTAGCATCAGGGCATGTTGAGGGCATTCTCAGGTGGAGTGGGGACGAAGGAAAGGACTAAGTGGGTAGCAGTGATTTTTTATGCTACACTCTTAGCCCTCTGTGCCTTAAAGATAGCTACCCAGCGCATCCAGCACAACCTGGATTTTCACTTCCATCACTGAGGAAGTGAAAATCCGGGTTAAGGGGGTCGGCAGGCAGGCTATGCGCCGATGTGGTGCATAGCCTACCTAAATCAAAATCGGGCCTTAAGAGACTAACCCAAGGAGCCAGACAGATGCCATTCTTGGGAAGACATTGCTGGAGCAGAAGTGACCCACAAGACCCCAACGTGAAGTTAGCGGCAAAACTTGGCCATGGTTTTATTGATTCTTCTCAACTTGAAGATAGCATCAATTCCATGTATTACAATGCATTGTTACTGCTAAATTGACTTATGACGTTTGACCAGACAGTGACATCTAGGGGCATGTTTACTAAACTGCGGTAATGCCATTCACGTTGATGCCGTTGATGCCGGTAATGCCGTTCAGGTTCCGCGTTGATGATACAGATGCCCGTATAAAGGAGTGGGCGGGGCAGCGTTAAAGCTGTGTCAGGTAAGGCGCGTTAGAAGGCACGTTAGAAGGCACCTTATTAGGAGCAGTACAAGGCACGTTAGACGGCACCTTATGAGGCACAGTACAAGGCACATTAGAAGGCACCTTATTAGGCGCAGTACAAGGCACGTGCAAGTCCTGGCTAACCAGTAGTGACAGTAGGCTCCCTCCCTGCATCCAACACTCATGTCCTAGCTAGCCAGTCAGGGAAGGGCCTCAGCCTCCCCCCTCCGCAATGTCACCAAGGGGCTCCAGGGGTCTTGCTTTTATTGTCCCTGGTAGTCTAGTAGCAACAGGGACAGGAACAATTCCCCCCCCCCCCGCTCTTGCCCCCTTCTCTTGTGCCTTCCAAAATGGTGCCGGTCTCATGGTTCTACCCCCTAGCGATAAGATGTAGATGTAAAGTCCATGGTAAAATTTTCTTGTGACAAAATAGTGCATGCGCACACTATGTTACTACGGATTAGTAAATAGGGACTTACATTTGTACCTGCTTCTGTTCCATATTTTGCCATGCTCTACAAAGCATCCCCTGCCGTCCTTTGGGTTTAGTTTTTTTCCTCTTTTGCATGCTGTATCCACTGTATAACATTTCATTGTGTGTGTGCATGTAGTTATATGTGGCTCTGGTCCCAAATACAGACTGTGATCTGATCTGTACACACCAGATCTGCATGTGCATTCAATCATGGTTACTGTTGGTGGTTTGCCTATCCTGGCAGCCAGCAGGCTTCTTGTGTGATGCCCTGCAGTATTCTTGTACGCAGCCTTTGCTAATGAGCTCATGTTGGTGGTGTGGCCTACTGGTTTGTGCATTAACATTTGTTTTAATAGTCATAGGTTTGATTCCTCTCTGTTCTCTTTCATTTGTATGCCTGTCCTGCACAGCTACGTTTCTTTCCTGTGACAGTCATATCTGTGCAGATTGATGGTGTCAGCACATTGTACCCTTATCACAGTTGCCAACCATCCATCTGTCCGCCTATGTGTGTCTGCCAGCTGTGTGCTGTCCTGCCCTGATGTGCAGGCTGCTACCCCATGTCCTGCAGTGATACACGTTTCTGCATTGAAGCTGTTCCTGGTTGCCTCTCCTGTGTGTGCTTTACATGACACTGCTACTCCTCTGTCCTCCTGTCATTACACCTATCCTGCCACCTCTACCTCCTCTGCTGGACACGTCTTCCCATCCTCTGCCACACACTGTCATTGTTGCATGATACATTGCCACCACCCTGTGCATCGCTACAGCTGCCCCCGATATGTTTGTCCATTTTTCCAGCTGCCGCATGGGCTGGACACAGATTTGTGTGGTCCATCAGCTCAGATCTACTTCCTTCCATCACTTGTGCATTGTCTTTCCTTGGTGCTCTGTGCAGTGTTAGGGTTACATCTGTGTTTGTCCCATGCCTTTCTTTCTTTTCAACTTGGGTGACCTTGGTGCCCTTGGCCAACATTTCTTGATTCACCTACACATCCTTGGGGCATCTTTAGCCACACCTTAGAGTCAGCCATCTTGTGGGGCACCTAATATGGTCCCTTGGGGGTTGACAACCTTTGAACACACCCTCTGGGACACATTATAACCCGCCTTGGCTGACGTGGTGGTTTAGGATGTGCCTTCTGATGCACCCTAAAAGGTGCATTAGGTTAGGGCACTGGGGTGGAGGTATTTTTAGCTAGCAGCACAGATTGTTGGACTGTTTCAGGCAGGAAAATAAATTGCCTTAGCCACCCTTATTCATTGGGCACACTGGGGGATTGACCTCATGACCTCCATCTTCGCTGTCATTGTATTAACCAGTGTGCTACACCTCTGCTGCTGTGATTACAGATCAGCACACAAAATTAAGGTGAAAGCACGGTAACGTGCATGGCTTCCTTTATCGCGCAATAATGAGCACGGCGCACTTTATCATGCATTAACCCGCGATTGCTGTCTTAAGACTGGAATGCCCACTCCTTATATAGCATCCTTCACATTATCGCTGGTACTAGTGCCACGCACATTAAGACGGTTTAGTAAACATACCACTATGTTACTACAGGTTAGTAAATAGGGACTTCAATTTGTACCTGAAGTACTGGAAGGTGAAATGAACTGCCCATGGTTCAGGAAACATTAGTGGGATTTAAACCTTGGGTTCTCTGGTTTTCAGCCTATTGCTCTAACTACTACAGTCCCCGTCCCCCCCAAATAAATACATATATAAATATCTAAAAGCAGATATTTAATCAACTAACTTCTAAAGCTGAACGCTTTCCCTCCCCCCTCCCCCCCCCCACCAATCACTTTAACTGACCATAGTGAAAATTGTGTAGTGCCTATTTTCACTAGGGAACGAAATTCAGATGCCCCAAAGGAGGTGACTACATTGAAAGAGTTATGGCAGTGACATAAATTTAGTTGCCTCACCGTGATATTCATTGCCAAGCACTAGCAATATGTGCAGGAAAAAAAGTTTTATTCGTTTTTGGAGTTTTGCACCTTTTTCCTGAATTTTAGATTTTTTATCAGTTTGTATCATACATTTACATTAATAATAATTTCTAACGTGTAAGATTGTTTTGACACATGCAGATTGATTCCATGAACTTTAATTTGCAAGTTAACGTACACTAAAATGATTTTGTGCATGAAGGGCCAGAATTATTAAGGTACATTAATGGAATGAGACATGTTATTTGCCAAATGACACATGTTAATTGACAGCAACAGGGAGGAGTAGCCTAATGGCTAGAGCACTGGCTTGCAACTAGTGTTTGATTCCCACTAGCACTCCTTGTGGCAGGTCACTTAACCCTCTGTTGCCTTAGAAAAATCCAAGCTATCAATGTCCCTGTTTAATGTATATTACCAAGTTTAAGTTACAATGTAAATCTCTTTGACTGAAGTGAAAAAGTGGTATAAAAAAACCTGTTAAATAAATATTTCAGTATAAAACAAGATTGCTACTTTAACACATGTTAACAGATAATGAAATACAAAGCCATTTTAAGGCAAGGAACAGCCAAGGCAGGAGCATTGAAAGATCACTCCTTCCCCTCCCCAGTATCTGCCAGGGAGTCCCCCATTAGATGCTGGAGGGAGGGGGTTGCAGTAGGTGGGGAAGTAGTTTAGTAAAAGGATCAACAGGGTGGGGTTTTTGCAAAGGAAATTGAGATAGGTAAGGGATGTGAAAGGGGATTAGAGGTGGGTAGGACTTCTTGAAGTACTAGCCTGGCTCTTAAAAATAACAATGACCCTGACTTGAGGGCTGCTATGTTTGCACTGCTATGCCCAGGAATATGAGATATTCCTCACTGCAGTAATGCAGATGTAAATTTAGCAGGGTAATTTTTTGTGGGCCCGAAAGTTACATCTGTTCCAAGGCAGGATTACCTTTGTGCATAAATGCCGATCCCACTCCTAATCCTCACCCATTCTCCACCCCCAGGAAGGCTTATGTAGATATCACATAAAAGTAAGCACTGTGCTTTCTCGTATGCTTATATACCCCTGGCCAATATTTCATAAGCACCTATTTAGATGTAAAATCCAGTTCTACACAAGCAAATTACTTAGAAATTCACCCTCAATATATATAAAATCTCACCATTAATTCAGTAACTGTTTCAAATATAAAAAAAACCTGTAGTCACTGTAAAATGAATGCCTTAAAATGCAATATGACTTTGCTTAGCATCCTTTCAGGAAACTTGTAATTCCACTTTTATTTTCCTTTCTTCTTCCTTTCTTTTTATCTCAAAGAGAATCAATAAACTCTTGTGAATAATTAAAAAGCTTACAAAATGTTTTTTTTTAAATTTTCTGACCAGTGCAGTATCGCTATAAAGTGAATCTCATAAAATAATAATCTTATTAATTCCCATTACTACTCATGTTTATGAGCTACAGTCTGGACATTGTTTTGAAAGATTTTTGAGAGTAAGAGACAGAGAGAGAGAGAGAGAGAGAGAGTGTGTGTGTCTTAACTATCTACACACTGTGCGGCTGATGGTACTTGAGGGCCTGATTATAGCAAACATATGTGAGATATAAATAGTAATTACACTTACCTGGTAATTGTAGTTCCTTGAGAGACGACAGCTTAGTCCTCGACGTATGGGTAGTGCACCTCATCCTGCAGCATGAAGACTGGACCAATCAGATTTCAGCTCCACTGGAATAAGCACACCCTGCAACTCAGGAACTCCAGTGAACTACTGACAAAGCAAACTCAAACACATAGCTAACCTTTAGTAAAACTGCTCTCATAGGAAATATATTCCGCCACCTAACTGGGTTTTTTTTTTTTTTTTTTTTTTTTTTTTTTTAAATCAACTGGTGGCGTAGGCCACATACTAAAAATTATAACCAACCGGAACGGAAAGTCCCGCTCCTGCCACAGCGAAAAACTTAGAGAGAAAAGAAAGTAACATGAAACGCACTCACCTGGAAAAATCGTCTTCTTCATCCAAGGCGTGCCGTGCGAAAAGAAACCAGGGAGAGGCAGGAGGACTAAGCTGTCGTCTCTCAAGGAACTACAATTACCAGGTAAGTGTAATTACTATTTCCTTATCGTTCCTCCAGCTTAGTCCTCGACGTATGGGATGTATCAAAGCAGCCTAACGGGTGGGATTGTGCCAGCCGGCACGCAGAACCGCAGCACCAAAGCCAGCATCGCTCGCCGCCAAAACATCAAGACGATAATGTTTACTGAAAGTGTGCAAAGACGACCACGTGGCCGCTTTACAAATATCTACCGGGGAAACCAGACTGAATTCCGCCCAGGATGTCGCTTGTGCTCTCGTAGAGTGAGCCCGCAGTCCCGGCGGCGGAGACCGACCGTGCAATATGTAAGCCGAACCAATCGCCTCTTTAATCCATCTGGCAATAGAAGCCTTCGCTGCCGCTTCCCCTTTACGAGGACCACCAAACAGCACAAACAAGTGGTCTGATTTACGAAAATCATTTGTAACTCGTAAATAACGGCGGAGAACTCTTTTGAGGTCCAACCGACTCAAACCACGATCAGAAGCATGCCCTTCGGACTCCGAAAAAACCGGAAGAGAAACAACCTGATTCAAGTGAAAAGGAGAAGTCACCTTTGGCAAGAAAGATGGCACAGGCCGCAGAACCACTTTGTTAGGCGAGAAAGACAGAAAAGGCTCCCTGCAAGAAAGAGCCTGGAGTTCGGAAAATACGGCGTGCGGAACATATAGCCACTAGGAACACCGTTTTAAGAGTCAAATCCTTTACCGAACTACCAGAGAGCGGCTCAAAAGGAGCTGCACTTAGGGCACGTAGCACTAAATTAAGATCCCACGCGGGAACCGATACTCTACGGGCTGGCCGTAACCTAGACACAGCACGCAAAAAAACGAACTACATCCGGATGCGCCCCTAAAGCCACGCCCTGCACTTTACCGCGATAACAAGACAGAGCCGCCAATTGGACTCGCAAAGAGCTGGCGGCTAGACCCTTAGTAAAACCGTCTTGCAAAAAATCCAGAATTATCGGCAGAGAGGCCGTAGCCGCTCTGATCTGGTGTCTGGAACACCAGTCCTCAAAAATACGCCAAACTCGAACATAGGCCAGCGAAGTGGATCGCTTTCGCGCCTGCAAGAGGGTCGCTACCACTGAGCGGGAGTAACCGCGTTTTCTTAGCCGAGCCCTTTCAATAGCCAAGCCGTAAGAGAGAATCTCTCCACTTGGGGCATGCGAAGTGGACCCTGACACAACAGGTCCGGTAATAAGGGAAGTTTCCAGGGAGGACCGTCGATCAGCCTCATCAGATCGGCATACCAAGGACGACGCGGCCAATCCGGCGCGATTAAGAGCACCCGACCCCGGTGGGCTTCGATACGTTGAATAACGCGCCCCAACAGTGGCCATGGAGGGAATACATAAAGCAGACCCGTGGAAGGCCACACCTGCAACAGAGCATCCAGACCTTCGGACATCGGCTCTCTTCGCCGACTGTAGAATCGAGCCGCTTTTGCTGAGCGGCACGTGGCCATCAGGTCCATGAGTGGTTGGCCCCAACGCATCACCAGCTGCGCGAACACCCGGGGATGTAGCTCCCATTCTCCGGGATCCACCTGAACTCTGCTGAGGAAGTCCGCCGTCACATTGTCTTTTCCGGCGATATGTGCTGCGGAGATGGCTGACAGGCGAGGCTCTACCCATTCGAACAACGTCCGAGCCTCCGCCGCGAGGCCGACACTTCCGGTTCCCCCTTGCCGGTTGATGTAGGCCACGGCCGTTGCATTGTCTGAGAGCACCCGAATCGCTCGAGCCGATATCCGAGTCTCGAAGCCCTGCAATGCCAAGCGAATGGCTCGAAGCTCCAACCGGTTGATCGACCAGGCGCTCTCTTCTGGGGACCAAAGACCCTGGACGAACTGGCCCTCGCAGTGAGCACCCCAGCCCGTCAGACAGGCGTCCGTTAATAGCGGAATCCAGTTCGGCTGCTCCAATGGCATCCCCACTCGCAGAGTGAGCGGATTCAACCACCAGGAGAGATCCCTTCGAACCGACATCGGGCAAGGCAGACGCCTGTTTAGCGGATCGGACTGGTTGGACCAGCGGCGGAGTAAGGCTTGCTGGAGGGACCGCATGTGAAACCGCGCCCAAGGAACCACCTCCAGAGAGGATGCCATCGTCCCCAACAACTGCAGGTATCGCCACGCCGACGGGGCTGGAGACTCTCGAAACTTTCGCACCAGAGACTGAAGAGTCAAAATCCTGCGTTCGGGTAGAGAAACCAACCCCTGGCAAGTCTCGAATTGCACCCCTAAATATTCGAGAAGCTGTGTTGGAACCACCTGGCTCTTGAGTGGGTTGATCACCCAGCCGAGAGACTGTAAGAGAGTGATGACCTTTTCTGTCGCTGCCAAGCTCTCTGCGCGCGATTTCCCGCGAATCAACCAGTCGTCCAGATAGGGATGAACCAGCACCCCGTCCTTGCGGAGAGCCGCGGCAACTACCACCATGATCTTGGTGAATACGCGAGGTGCGGTCGCTAGACCGAATGGTAAAGCCTGAAACTGGAAATGCCCCCACGGAAGCGCAAAGCGCAGATACCTCTGCTGGTCTTCTCGAATAGGGATATGGAGATAAGCCTCCGTGAGGTCGAGGGACGTAAGAAATTCGCCTCGACGAACGGCTACTATGACAGACCGTAGCGTTTCCATCCGAAAGTGAGGGACTCTTAGACAACGATTCACTCCTTTGAGATCCAATATGGGTCGCAGATCGCCTCCCTTCTTTGGCACCACGAAATAAATGGAATACCTTCCCAGACCATATTCCGCTGGTGGAACTGGAATGACCGCCCCCAGTTGAAGAAGCCGATCGAGCGTTTGGCGCACCTGCAAGGTCTTCTGAACCCCTCGACAGGGAGACGCTACAAAGGAGTCGAGCACTGGACGGGCCAAATCGAGAACATACCCGTCTTTGATAATGTCTAGTACCCACTGATCGGAAGTAATTTGGATCCAAGCGGAGAGAAAATGTCGAAGGCGTCCTCCGATCATCGGCCGCTCCACCTGGACCCGCTGTCTTTCATTGGGGTTTGCGGGGGCCCGGGGCACCTCCCGCCGTGAACCCTCGACTGGCTCCACGAAATCCGCGAAAACTGGACACCCGGGAACTATATCTACCCCGCTGGGCGCTGGCGTAACGGGGTGACCGGAACCTACGAAAGTCCCGAAATTGTCCCCTAGTGACCGGAATGGATCTACCCCGCTTGGGCCGATCTTCTGGTAAGCGACCGCCTTTGGATTCACCTAGATCTTTGACCAACTTATCCAAATCCTCACCAAAGAGTAGTTTACCCTTAAAAGGTAACTTGCCCAACCGTGACTTAGAGGAACCATCGGCCGCCCAATTTTTTAGCCAAAGAGCTCTACGAGAAGCCACTACCGAAGCCATGCTATTGGAGAGAGCTCTGATGAGATCGTACTGTACATCCGCCAAATAAGACGTACCAGACTCCAAGCGGTGAAGTTCCGTCAGCGTATCAGTGTCTAAGGATGGAGAACGCTGAAATCGCTGAACCCACCGCAAACAGGCACGGGCTACCCAAGCCCCACAAACCGAAGCCTGTAACGCAATCGCATCCGCCTCAAAGGCCTGCTTCAACAGACCATCCATCTTCCTGTCCTGCGGCTCCCTCAAAGCCGCACTCCCTTCAACAGGAATGGTGGTCTTCTTCGTCACCGCCGACACGGCTGCGTCGACCTTGGGAGATCGAAAACGGTCCAAATCCGTTTCTGCCATAGGATAAAGACGACGCATGATCTTAACTCCCTTGAGACCAGTCTCAGGAGTGTCCCACTCGGTCTGAATCATCTGGTCAATAACTTTATGAAGTTGAAAAAAACCACTTGAGTCTGACGAACAGCTTGAATGATGGGATCTACGCCGACCGGCTCTTCCGCCTTAGGCGCAGAAGACAAGCCTAACGTCTGAAGCGCTTCCGAAACAAGAGCTGGAAGCTCCTCACGCCGGAAAACCCGAATAATCCTCGCTTGATCCTCCGGCTCCGGAAGCTCTCCTTCCTCCAAGCCGTCTACATCTCCCTCCGGATCGAACTCGGGATCATCCCCCTCAGGCCAGTCCGCCTCCACAGAAGCAGGGTCGTGCAACCGCGGCCGCTTCGGCGCTCTGATGTCGGACAATGGAGGCTCTCCAAGAGGGGACTGGAGGGATAGTCCCTGCGGTGGTAGAGGCGCCCCTCCCATAACCTGGCGCCTTCGACAGAACGCCTGATGCAGAAGCAATACAAAATCTGCAGAAAAATCCTCCAAGGGCAACGACTCCCCCAGAGCTAGTTGCGCCCCGGGCGTCGAGGTACTGTTAGGAGCAAGCCCCGAGGGACCCTCTAGCGGTGATTCTAAATCTCCTGATGCGGCACCAGACTGTGCCGATGCAGGCAAAGAATGCTCCAGGCGCTGTTCCATGCTGCGAGACAGTGAGGCGCAGCGAGGGCACACGCCGGTCTCTGCGTCGGCACCCCGCCGAGATCCACAAATGAGGCAAAGAGAACCCGTGGACATGGGGAGTTTAGCGTGTTTAAAACGCCAGCCAACCGCAGCCAAAAAAGATAGGGGAACCAACAGCACACTGACCCAGAGGAACCAAGCGGGAACAGGGCAGTGTGCAATAAAGGAAAGCGGTGCAGGTCAAGAGAAAAGGTCTGACCAGCAAGTGAGGAAAGGAGGCTATGCCTGCTTTCCCTCAGAGGCATACATATCTTCCCTTTGTGTCTTTATTTTATTTATTTATTTATTTATTTTCAGAAAGCCTAAGAATAAAAGCAAATGCAATTAAAAAAGAACCTCCCTCAGACAGCTGCCACGGAGAAAATCAGCGAGGGAATGAGACACCAAAGGCAAAATAAAGCAAATAACAATAAAAGAAAGTCACTGAAATCAAATTCGAATGAAAGGAAAATAAAGGAAATCAAAAATCTACCGCGGGGCAACTGAAAGAAAAAAACCGCGGACCGAGAAAAAATGGCCGCGGCCGACCCGCAAGCGTTTTGGCGGGCTTTTGCAGCCTCACGGTGAAGGGAAGGGCCCGAGGAAAATAAGCCCGTTGCTGCCGCGAAAACGGGAGCCCCCCCGGGGACGCTACCCCCCTTGAATATCTGCGACTGTCCTGAACAGCTGAGGGAGGGAGTGAACGCGGCTCAAAAGCCGGCCAGCTTCCCCTCAGCTGCAATCCCTCACCGGCACACACGCAGCTGTCTTCAGTCTCTGGAGACGAGCTGCAGCTCAGCCTTCGTTGGAGCTCTGCCCCGAAGAGCCTTGGGGCAGAGATCCACTTTCCCCAAAGTCAAAAAGCACACAGAGAGTCGTCAAGGTCTGAGCAGGAGAAGGAGCTTCCTCCGGTTTCCTCCCCCCGCCCCCACTGAGTGCCGAGAATCACAGTGAAAATTTAAAGGGACAGCGTATTAAATAAGAAAAAAAGGTAAAGAAGCCCTAAAAGGACCTAAATAAAGGTTAGCTATAGGCAAAGAATACTATCTAAATAACTAGTGAGCCCAGCTACGCTCACTAACGTCCTCCTGCTGCATGAAGACTGGACACACTGGAGTTCCTGAGTTGCAGGGTGTGCTTATTCCAGTGGAGCTGAAATCTGATTGGTCCAGTCTTCATGCTGCAGGAGGAGGTGCACTACCCATACGTCGAGGACTAAGCTGGAGGAACGATAAGGAAAAGCAAGTTTGGCACTACATTAGCATTTTAATTATGAAGAGTGAAAAAGAAAGTGGTGCATCAACCTATCATCAGGTTTATATCCTGCCCTTCATACTAGTGGTCTGTGTAGACAACCAAAATCCGAACTGCTATTTTCACAATATAATGATACCTATATTTTTTAGAAGTGAACAAATTATGTAAGGCAGCCCCTAAGAAATGTACATGAAGTATAATATAGCCTACATTTTACTTCCATTAGCTGTTCTGATTATGATAATGCTATTGCCTGCCTGCAGCTGATGTTTTCCTTTTCTACTCTGCCCTGTTGGCCTGATGTTGGCCCCACCTCTTCCTACTGATCTCATCTGGGAAGCCTCTTGGGACACCCTGCTTTGAGGAGAGGAAAGGGAGGCTACTCTGTCATACTGCTTCTGCCGAGACCTGGGACTGAGGCTGATTGCATCTCATGTTTTGCTTCCATTTCAGCTATCCCTACTGAGGCTTTTCCATTTTGCTCTGTTGATCTGAAAACAGCCTGATCCCTTTCCCGCAGATGTCTCCATTTGATAGATCCTTTTTTGGAGCAATTAGGGCCTTAGGACTTGCTGATAGTTGGCATGGGATAGGAAGTGAGGTTAATGTGCTTTAGTATATTTACGATGATAGTGCCTAATATTTTATTATGAATTTTGATATGCCTAGTGTTTATATGCTTTTGTTTATATTTACTGTAATGAAATTAAGAGGGAGCATACTGTTATAGTTGTATGATGCTCCCTATCCTATGGGTAGCACTGCATTAGGTGTTCTTCAAATTATTTTGTACACATTCTACTATTCTCTATTAATGCATTTTATGCTTTATGGTTTATTAAATCTTGATATACTGCCCTTTGTAACAGGGCAGTAAGAAAGGTATACAATAAAAATTAAAAACAGATAAAAGAAAGGAAAAAGAATGCTATCCAACCATAAGAAAGGTAAAAGGAGGAGACAATAAAGGAAAATGGGGAGGGAGGAGAGAAATAAGAGGGAGCGGGAACAGAATCTTAAGAAGCCTTGGAGGAAGATTAAAGGCCAGTTGGAATAGGTGGGTTTTCAGGGAGGATTTAAATTTTGGATATGAGGACTTGAGGTGAAGGTGAGCAGGGAGAAAATTCTAAAGACTGTGTCCTAGAAAATAAACAGCTGAGTGTCGTGTGGGGGTGAAAAGAGATGAAGATGATTAGCATGAATTGATTGGAGGACCTGTGGTGGAGTGTGTGGGAGGATAAGTAGGCAGGGGTGCTGGAGTACAGGGTTTATGGACAAGAGTGAGACTTTTGAACTGGATCCAGTATGAAAGAGGTAGCCAGTGGAACTTGATGAGCAGAGGGGAGACGTGATTGAATTTAGTGGCACAATGAAGTAGACGAATGGCAGTGTTCTGGATGGTTTGGAGATGCTTGAGCTGATAGTGAGGTAGGCTGGAATAAATGATATTACAGTAGTCTAAGCAGGAAATGACTGAGGCCAAGAGTAAGGTGAAGACAGAGGAGTCAGGAAGGAATGAGTGGATAGAGCATATCTAACGAAGAGCAAAGAAAGAACGAACATGTTACCATGGCACTAATCTGATCATGGAAGTTGAGGGAGATGTCAAGGATGACTCCAAGGTACTTAAGAGAGGAGACTATGGAAATAGGAATCTATCAAGTGAGGGGGACACTGAGGGGAAAGTAGAAGAACCTGTAAGCCATGTAGTTGAAATTTTAGTTGGATTCAATTTCAGGCAGTTGGAGTGCAGCCAGGAGGCAACCATGGAAAGACAGAAGTTAATAATGGTGAGATCAGGAGAGGTGGGGTGAGTGTGAAAAAGCAGCAGGATATTTTCTGCATAATAGTATGCTGAGACACCCTGCTGCTGAATAAGGGTGGCTGGAGGGGCAAGAAAAACATTGTAAAGCAAGAGAATTCCCCTTGTTTGGAATAAGACAACATGTAAGATGAAGAATAGAACAGAAAATAATGGGGGTCATTCAGTACAGCGAATAGCAGGGATTGATATCCAATCCGGATGTCCATCCCCGCTATTCGCTCCCCTGCCGGCCCTGGCTAATGACTCCCCATATGAACAGCATATTTGTATGAGGAGGCTGAGATGGGGGCAGAAGGGGGTGTTACTGAGGCAGAGTGAGGGCAGGTCATGGGCAGGCCACAACCCCAGACATACAGAGCCGATTCTGAGGTCAGCCCTGTACGTCCGGGGCCGTGAACATGGGTGGAGGACTTATTCCACCACAGAGGTAGAATAAGTCCCCCTGGACATCAGGGGATCATGCTACCGAGACACGCCACAAAGGTAGGGAGGTGCAGGAAGATCCCCACAGCCATACCCTGGCCATGGGAGGTCGGATCGAGGGTCTGGCTGTGGGGAAAGAAGAAAAACTGTGGTGGCTGGCATTTGCAGCTTCTCAATGGAGCCGTGGTACCATGGCTCTGCGGCTCCATTCAGGAGCCTGACTGAGGAAGCTGCAGTTTTTCTTCTTTCCCCGCAGGCATGTCTAGTCCCAGAGGGATCAGAATTGGGTTTACCCGTGGGCGTCCTGCTTCTGGTCGGCAGCACAAGGGACTGGACGGCAAGGACAGAATGTGCCTCCAGGTGTTTACTATCATTTCGGCTTATCAGAATTTGCTGTACATTTAGCTAGAATTTGATATAAATCATGATATACTAATAAGCAGAGTGTGGTCTCAATGCAAGAAGTCTAACATCACTCTATTTTCAATTTGTTATCATGGTTTGACAAACTCAAGCATGAACAACAGCTTTAGGGATCCCCTCTAATAAAATGTGAATGAAAATTTAAACTATATAAGAAAACATGGTTTAAATATGGAAGCACAAGTAATTTAGAGGTCGATTTTCAGAATATGGTTTGGGTTAAGGGGGGTCATATTAGAAGTTCTATTTGTGATTTCCACATCTAAAATGCCCATTCAGATGTGCAAATCACATTGACATTACAAAAGACATTTTGGAAAGCTCCAAATTTATACCTGTCTAGTGTGATTATATTCATGTCACACGGAAGGCATTGTGGAGGTATGCCCAATGCGTTCCTACAAAGATATGCATATTTATTTATTTTATTTATTTACATTCTCTTATATACCGCGCTATTCTGCATCAGTGCGGTTCACATTGAACAAACTGAAATTACATTGAACAGGGCATTATAACTTGGAGATAACTATTTTACAGGGGACATGGGCTATGGAGGGTTAAGTGGCTTGCCCAAGACCACAAGGAGCACCTGTGGGACTAGAAACCCCAGTCCTTCCGGCCCAAGGTTGCTGTCCTCTAGTGGGATTTGAACCCCTGACCTTCTGGCCTGAAGTACCCTGCCCCAACTCCTAGGCCACTCCTCCATATGTGCCTGACTTGAGAAAAGCACTGCATATTGGAGCTCACTGCCACACACATCCATATCTATACCCCCTCCACCCCCCCCCCCCCCACCTCCAGGCACAAATAGACATTAGGAAAGTGCTTGTGTGGCCGTCGCTGTGTCCGGGTTCACCTCCACCCCTAAATATGATGGTAGTAGTCGTGGCCAAGAAGTGGCGCGAACCCAGACAATGAGACACAGAAATAAACTAACCACGTTCACTGCTCAAAGCAAAATGAAGGAATTTAAACTAAAAGGATTTCTTCCAAGTAATAAGTATAACAATTTTTATTTGGTATTATAGAAGGTTATACCTGATAATAGTTCTAATTTACATGGCATTCATAATCTTTCTTTTACTAAATATTGTTCATTTTACTATGGAACTTTGCACTATTAACTGCGATAAGCCAAAGACAGGTATGAAATTCGATAATCAAAAGTCAACATCTCTGAAACAACATGTCAGATACGTAGCAGTATTTACTTTCTTTGCTTCCCAATATTTTCTAATTAACAATTTACTTATTTGGTTTCTAAGAATCTGAACATTTGTATAACTTTTATTTTCTTTACAGAAAACTTCAGAACAGAACTTATGTTAACTTCTATTCTCAGAAAAATATCTATTTTTCTTTTTCTCATAAAACGCAGTCTCTTTGAACACTTAACTCTCCGTAGCTGTAGATCTTCCTTGATGAATTTGATGACTTGGGTATACCATTCGTTGGAGCTCTTGTTGTTGCCGTCGTCAGTGTTACTCAGCTGGCGGTGGTTCCCGAATAGTAACCTACTACCTAAACTTTAAACAAATCAACAATAGAAAACCCTATCTAACTTATCAGACAGCAAACAATCACTGTAAAATCATTCCAGCTCAGTTTTAATATTCCCTAACTGACTAGGTAAAACAAAATATGATTAAATATCCCTAACTAATGGGGCCTGTTCTTCACTGTTTCCCTATCTCTTAACAGAGCTTCATTTAAAAAATACACTTCCCTAGACAAAGCAGTTATTCATCCATTCCATTATAAAGCTTCAGACATATTTCTCATTATCACAGAAGTCAGTCACTTACTGTGCAGGTATTCTTTCCCTTTAAGGCTTCAGGCACATCATACTGTGCTTCTCAAACAGTACAGTCCAATGCCTCACAAAATCAGGGTAATCAGTTATTTAGCCTGATTTCCATAAAACCTAACACCAATTCCACTCTCAAGAACAATGTATCACAAATAGATACCTTTATACTGGCATAAACAGCACATTCTCTCCAGACACAGCACAAAACTGCTTTCTTTCTCTGTTCAAACTCTGCTCAAAACAAAACAACAATAACTTTTTTTCTGTTGTCAAGGAGACGGTGACTCTGGTGACATCACCTATTTGCTTTCTAGAGCCCCTAACCAATCACAGGCATGCTTTTGGAAAATGCAGATGAAGCATTAGAACTTGTTCTAAATTCTGCAGGAAAATTCAGTTTTATTTTTCAACTGCATTTTCCATTAAAGTGAATGGTAAAATCTTAATTTGGATGTTTCACACATTAAAAACCCCTCAAAACAAACCAAAATCTACAATCCTATATAGCTTATCTAACCCAAACACTCCATCACCTCCAAATTCAAATCCACACACTCCCCAGGCGCTGCACACTCTTTCCCCAAAATCACAGAAAACCTTGTCCAAATTAACTCCTAGGTTACAGTTGCCCGAGTTTAAAATAAATGTTGTCCCCAACATTTCATCCCATATTTCCATTTAAACCATATTACCAGTATTTTCAACCACTACATTACAATATAATTATTTAACAAATACCACAGTATTCCCCAGATTCAGAATATGTACAATTCTGATTCACAATCTTACCTATCATCTGCCAAGATTGCTTCAAATTTGCCAATCAGAATTGTCAGCTTAGCTCCCTTGGATACCAAGGTACGAAGTACCCAACTTCAATCCCTGGATACCAAGGTACGAAGTACCCAACTTCGATCCTTTATTGATATCACATTCGCTTTCTCTTCTATTATCCCAAAAGTTAATTCAACTTATAAATTTCTCTTAAAAATGCTGAACACATTCCTTTATTTTCTCTAGTGGACCTACGTATCACATCCACATTCTCTTCAGGAACGCTTACGTCTTGTTGCACGGGTGTTACATTATTTAAATTGACATAGGTTCTTACCCAATACCACTTTTCAGCATTGGATACTCTTGGATTTTCCTTATCCTCAGCCACATCTGAATCAAGGTTTACATTAGTTTTCTGTGGTTGTATCTTAATACCAGACTCTGAATGTTCAGTTTCTACTAAATATCTCTTAAGCAAATTCCTATGTACTATTTTAGTCCTACCAGCCTCATTTTGAATTTTATAAACATTTTGATTAGTGCTAAATCTTTCAATCACCTCATAAATTTCTTTTTCTCAAAGGTCTTGTATTTTATACCTCCCCGGAAAATTTTGTATTCGTAGCAACACCTTATCTCCTGGTATCAATTCCACCGTTTGGGCTTTCCGGTCAAAATTCCGTTTGATCTTCCAGAATTTTTTTTTCTTTTTTTTTTTTCATTCTTCTTTTTAATGACTACCGCTGGACTTGCCCACGGGCTATAACTTTTGCGAAGGATCCCTTGTTGTACTAGCCCATTGATGTGTTCTTTAAATTCTTCAAATAAATGTGGAGATACTCTACGGTAAGGCTGCTTGATGGGTAGTGTATTTCCCATTTTTATTTTATGTTCTACTATATTTGTGAACCCAATATCACTATCACTTGTTGAGAAGACATGTATATGTTTCCACAATAATTGTCTTAATTGCTCTGCTTGCTGTTCATTCAATGAATTCCAATCAATTTTGTTTTGACAAGCACTTTTCCCAATTGCTTTCACTAGTCGACTCTGAATTCTTTAATTGTTTCATCTCCATGATCTCAGCCAGCTTACTTATCTCCGCTATTCTCATCCTAGCAGGTAAGGTTATGTCTTGCTCTCCTACGTTGATCACCCGAATAGGCACTCTCCCTGCTGTTTGCTGCATCAAAACTTTAGCCACCATCAGTTTGTTCGGGATACTTGCAGTCGGAGTAGCTGTTACTACCAATGGGCCATCCCATTTCCTAACAGTATTACATCTCCCTAGGATAATTTTTTCAGAATATGCAGGTACCAGCTGTCCTACCCGTCCCAAGACTTTGACAAAACCCAAATTAGGCTCTATTTGTTTCTTCTGTGCGCATATTTCTGTTATTACTCTTAAAATTTTCACTGGTTCGAGAGTGAAACAGGATAAGTCTCGGAATAACCCCTCTAGGTGTGTCAAAACATTCATACCCACTATTCCTTGGGCAGCACTTTCTTCCATTCTTCCTTCTTTAAAGTTATCTTGCACCACAAAAATGCATTGTTGTGGTATTACTTGTCCAAGACACTGCACAGTCACATCTATATATCCTAATACTGGTAGCTCTGTCCCATTCACTGCCATCAATTTTAGTTGGGAGGCATCTTGCAATTCGTTTGGACTCGGAAACTTTTTGTAATAAAAACTAGCCAATATTGTCGATACGCTTGATCCCGTATCCAGCGTACAGCTTACTTCAATTCCATTGATTTTTACTTTCACCAAGGGACTAGAACCCACAGCCTTTTCTCCAAATAGTTTGTCTTCCTGCTCATCTCCCTTACGTTCGGTCATTTGTCTTCTCATGGTAGCCTTCCTTCAGTTTCTCTTTCTACAGCTTCACCTAAATGACTTCTCTGAAGAGATTCATTATTACCACTTTGCGTATTAGCATTACTGCAACTACTATTTCCACTGTCTGATGGAGCTGTACGAGGGAATTTTTCATTCCTACAATGACGGGCAATGTGTCCTGATTCATGACATTTGAAACATATTTTTTTGTCCTATTGATGAACTACTAGAAGCTCCTCTAGCCAGGAATTCACCTCTGTTCTCTTTATAACCGATATTTCCGTTGCCATTATATTCGCTTCTCACACCCCTATTCCACCTTTCCCGTCTCTGCATTTCCCATTTGCGTTCTTGTCTTTCTGTCCAATGTGTAAATAATCTTGTTAACTGCCCAATCATAGCTGCAGTTGTATCTCCACCCGCTGTTCCGTCTCCTGCATCTTCCCTCGGTCTCTGTAGTATTTTCTTAGGTTCTATCATTGTCGGGACTCTCTCCTCTCCGGCCCACCTTATGGCAGCTTCTAACAAATCCGCAAATTCCATATTCGGATTATCCTCATGCCTCTTTGTTATTTCTCTCCGGAGTGCAGCATCCCTTAATCCCAACATGAACTGCTCTTTCAATGTCTCTTCTGGTGTTCCCATTCTTCTTCTATCTCTCTTTAATATAATGTCCATTTTCTGCTGTAATTTATATCCGTACACTCGTATGGTCTCCTTATCTTCTTGTTTTGCACTGTAGAATTCTTGAATCCTCAATCTCAATGCCACTTTATCTCCATACACTTGGCGTAGCATATCAAAAATTTCATCCACCTTACATTCTCTTGGCAAGAAATATTTAACTGTGTCTGCTGCCAAGCCTTTTAAATGGTCATGAATCACATCCACTTGGTCCTCTGGTGAAATATTTAGAATTCTCATTTTAATTCCAACTTTCTCAATCCAATCTTCTACATTAAGATCTGACATCTCCTTCTGAAACCCCGAAAATTCTGGGATCATTTTATCTTGCGGGATCACCACTGTATTCATAATTATCTGAGGCCTCATTCCACCATTTCCGGCTTCCGCTTCCATTGTTCAATTACTTCTTCTTTTCACCTCAGGAGATAAGTATGCTTACCAAACAAAATTTTCCCCACTCTTTCCCACTAAGAATAAAACTTCAAACACAATACAATCCAATTTTTTTTTTATTTCACTGCTCCTCAGTGTCTGCTGAAACTTTCAATGTTGATTAATCATTGTATAATAAATGTCTTTAACCAAAACTTCACAGTCTTTAATACCTAGTACCAACTTCAATTACTTATTTACCCTGTTCTTACTTATTTACCCTGTTCAGAATATCCTGAAACTTGTCAGAAAATCCTGCCAACTATGCCATTAATTCTGTGGCCGTCGCTGTGTCCGGGTTCACCTCCACCCCTAAATATGATGGTAGTAGTCATGACCAAGAAGTGGCGCGAACCCAGACAACGAGGCACAGAAATAAACTATTTGGTTTCTAAGAATCTGAACATTTGTATAACTTTTATTTTCTTTACAGAGAACTTCAGAACAGAACTTATATTAACTTTTATTCTCAGAAAAATATCTATTTTTCTTTTTCTCATAAAACACAGTCTCTTTGAACACTTAACTCTCCGTAGCTGTAGATCTTCCTTGATGAATTTGATGACTTGGGTATACCATTCGTTGGAGCTCTTGTTGTAGTCGTCAGTGTTACTCAGCTGGCGGTGGTTCCCGAATAGTAACCTACTACCTAAACTTTAAACAAATCAACAATAGAAAACCTTATCTAACTTATCAGACAGCAAACATTCCAGCTCAGTTTTAAGATTCTCTAGCTGACTAGGTAAAACAAAATATGATTAAATATCCCTAACTAATGGGGCCTGTTCTTCACTGTTTCCCTATCTCTTAACAGAGCTTCATTTAAAAAATACACTTCCCCAGACAAAGCAGTTATTCATCCATTCCATTATAAAGCTTCAGACATATTTCTCATTATCACAGAAGTCAGTCACTTACTGTGCAGGTATTCTTTCCTTTTAAGGTTTCAGGCACATCATACTGTAGGCTACTTAATAGCACAGCTCTTCTCAAATGACTCTGTCAATTCCTCTCTGTCTCTTTCTTACAGAGGACTCCCATGGAATCTCCAGCCAAAGCCACTTGCTTCTCTACCTGGCAGTGCTTCTCAAACAGTACTGTCCAATGCCTCACAAAATCAGGGTAATCAGTTACTTACCCTGATTTCCATAAAGCCTAACACCATTTCCACTCTCAAGAACAATGTATCACAAATTGATACCTTTATACTGGCATAAACAGCACATTCTCTCCAGACACGGCACAAAACTGCTTTCTTTCTCTGTTCAAACTCTGTTCAAAACAAAAACAACAATAACTTTTTTTCTGTTGTCAAGGAGACGGTGAGTCTGGTGACATCACCTATTTGCTTTCTAGAGCCCTTAACCAATCACAGGCATGCTTTTGGAATATGCAGATGAAGCATTAGAACTTGTTCTAAATTCTGCAGGAAAAATCAGTTTTCTTTTTCAACTGCATTTTCTATTAAAGTGAATGGTAAAATCTTAATTTGGATGTTTCACACATTAAAAACCCCTCAAAACAACGCAAAATCTACAATCCTATATAGCTTATCTAACCCAAACACTCCATCGCCTCCAAATTCAAATCCACACACTCCCCAGGCGCTGCACACTCTTTCCCCCAAATCACACAAAACCTTGTCCAAATTAACCCCTAGGTTACACTTGTTTCAGCAACCTAACACCTGTGGAGAGGAGAAAGCTCTCTCATTCCCCCTATACATTTTGCTTTGCCAAAGAAACTTCCAGGTAAAAAAAGAGACCATGGAATATGGAAGGCGGTGGCTTGAGTGACATAGACATGCCTGTTTTGAAATACCATCGTTGGCATTTCTATGTCACCCAAGACACCACCTTCCATATTGGGCACGTTTAAGTTTCTAAAATCGTCTGGAAACTTGCACATGCCTGGCCCATTATTCTGCATATTCCCATTCATTTTTGTTTTCTAGAGACACTTATATTTTACAGCGGAGACAGGCCAGTTTTAGAATGCACTTACATGTGCCCACCGTCTCTGCTGACTCTCCCACGGAATTTCAAATATTCTGACTTGGACATCCCAGATTGCACTTACCTTAATTTAACTGGATACATTTTTAAAATTTAAAAATGCAGGCCTGTTGACTGGTTAAAGAAAGGGGGAGGGGCAAAAGGCATGGTTATTATTTACCCATATAGTGCCAGTCTAGTTTACGAAATGTTTTTAGATCAGGCTAACTAGCAGTCCTAGGGTAACTGGATAAAGATATCTATTTAGCTTTCTTAGCTAAATCCAATGGTGCTGATGTAATCAGATATCTTTTTGAATATCCAGATTAAATAAACTGGTTAAGTTTAATCAGATCAGGCACAGCTGAATATTAACTGTTTAGATATGGACCTCACAAGGCTGTTAATAAATTAAAAACCAGTCAAAAATACTAAAAACTGAAAAATACACAATGCCTGCAAGTCAGTTTGCTTGTACTGTTGTTAAATAAAGTATCTTTTGCATAAGCTTTATTGTCCTGTGTCATCTGGATGAGAACAATTCTACAGACATTGTAAACACGTGAAAAAACTGCAGTTAATTTTCATCCAAGCCTTAAATTTAGCACTTCTGGCATAAGTTACATAGCAATCGCCTCAGAAGTTGAACCTGCACAATGAGATTTCTTTGACTTGATTCTAAATCATGATTATTTCATCTGGGATGGATGCATGCAAAAAAGGGATAAATGAGACCCTATCATATTGAAATTATTCTGATAATATATATAACAATACAGAAAAGGGGTCACCCTTAACGATTTTGCAAAAGGGGTGTTATGCAACACTTCTGAGCTACATACCTCCTCCAAGCTGATCCAGTTGGATCACCGAATATTATTGTCTGGATGCATGATTGTCTTTAATTTTTATATATATAATAGCATATTAACATAGAAGCCTATACCGTTCAGGCTGTGCAGCCCCTGTATGGCGGGTCAAAATCAGGCTGTGCAAAGTTAGATCAGAATTGGGTCTAGTGCCTAGACATGCAGGCAGGGACTCGATTCTGCTCAGCTGTAGGTCCCGGCAACTACCCGGCTAACTCAGCAGGGCTCGTGAATGGAGCCACAGTGCACTGTGGCACCGCAACTCCACTCATGAGCCACAATTGCCAGCTTCCCCAGAGCAACTCCCATTCCTTGCAGCCTGACCCCCAATCTGGTCTTCCAAGGTCTGGGTTGGGCTGCAGGGAACCCCCTGAGCCCCCTCACTTACCTATCCCTATCCCATGTGGTGGACCCCCGCTGTCCAGGAGGGCTTATTTCACCTTTGTGGTAGAATAAGTCCCCCATCTATCCCAATGGCCCTGGACGTACAGGGCCAAAGTCAGAATCAGCCCTGTACATCTAGGGTCAAGGGCCACCCACATCACGCCCTCGCTCCACCTCTGGAACTCCCATCCCCATCTGAGCCTCCCTGTACAAACCCACTGTTCATAAGGGGAGGTTGGGGATGGGGACGGCAGGGGAATGAATAGTGGGGATGGACATCTCAATGGGACGTCCATCCCCGCTACTCACGGGACAGAATGACCCTCATAGTGGATGATGGCAAATAAAGACTGAAATGGTCTATTCAATCTGCCTGGTAGGATTGCTTGGACAGAACCTATGACATAATGCAGGATACTATCCACTTTCCTTTGTTTTTTTCGAGGTGGAAGGTTCATTCCTGTCATACAGTATTGGTGATTTTTCCCATGTCTTTGGTTTTCAAGCAATTCTCAGACATATTAAAGGGAATTTTAGAAGGGATATCCAAGTGCAATCTGGGATGAATAAGTCAAAATGTCTGGAAAAAGTGCAGGCACATCCAGGTGCAGACATGATTTCACAAACATGGACGTGCCCAATATGGACATCTGCAGAGGAACATCCTCAGAATGTATTTCAAAGCCAAGCCTTTTCAGATAGGTTGATGGCTAGTGTAGTGGCTTAGAAACAACACAACCAGGGTTCAAATCCTAGTGCTGCTACCGTTGACATTGTACTGACAATGATAGCTTGTCTTCTTCTCTGGATGTTTTTCAGCCAAAACTAGCACTTTTCAGATGCCAGTTGATACCTGGAGCAGGTCTAAAGTTAGACCCAACACTCGACATCCATGACTTTTAAGAAATCAGATGGGGACTCTAGGTTCCTGGGAACACCTGGCTATTCTTTCACCACACCCTGTTCAGATTTGGATGACCCCAGAGCCAGCTTCTAAAATGGCTTTTGACATCTCTATGCCCATTTTCAGATGTCTAAAGCATGAATAAGGCTTCTAAAATGACCCTCATTGCACATGATTACGTTTCCAGTCTGCCATGAGACTAGTCTAGAACTCAGTCTAGAGCCCCCCCCCCCCCCCATCATACAGCAAGGGAGATCATTCACGGGCACAATCATCCCAACTGCACCATATGGTATGTTATTCCTTTTGCAACTAGTCCAGGCCCCCATGTTGTACAGCCAGGGAGCCCATACATAGGCACAGCATCCCAGCTGCTCATGTGCCATGCAGTATAGGTTTCTCAATAGTTTCTTAAACAGTAATTTCACATCTGTTTTGCCTATAACAACTCCTCCAGGATCCAATTTTGATCTGCCAGACAAATAGGTTTATAGTCAACAAAACTTATTGTTTGGATCCAAGGAGGTATCCTTCTTACCCACCATGGAGAAATGGGCAGACCATCCCTCCCTAACATTCTTAAATTGATCGGAGTTGACTCCTTTATTTATTTAGACAGTTTTGTATACCACCTTATCCTTCAATCAAAGTGGTCACAACACAATTAGGGGATACATTTAACACGAGGGGATATGAGACACATACACTAATACTTACAGGGAACGTGGGCAATGGAGGGTTAAGTGGCTTGCCCAAGACCACAAGGAGCACCTGTGGGACTAGAAACCTCAGTCCTTCCGGCCCAAGGTTGCTGTCCTCTAGTGGGATTTGAACCCCTGACCTTCCAGCCTGAAGTACCTTGCCCCATCCAGCTGTGTGAGTTGGGATTGGCCTTATCTTTCCCCACCCACTCTTCTCCTTGGAAGCAAAGGCCCCTCTCTCACTGTGAGGGTGAATGGTAGCCTGACCCTTTGCCCTTAGACTTGAACTTTTAATGCCTTGTCCTTTGAATGGGCTCAGCAATGCATGGAGAAATGTGCATGTCACATCTATTTTGAGTTGTGATGTTACAATCGTTTTCCCCTTTAGGGATCCACTCTATTTGTCCCACTCTTTTTTTAATCCTAGCATTGTTTTTGCTAGCACCACCTCTTTTGGGAGTGCATTCCAGGTATCCATCACCCTTTCCATGTTGCTCTTAGATTCTTCCTCCTTTGTAGTCTCAGATCACATCCTCTGGCTCTAGAGCTTAACTTCATTTGGAAAAGGATAATTTGTTTAGTGTATGAATGTGAGTATAGTGCAGTGCTGGGGTGCATGTGTGGGGTGCAGAGGTAGGGTACCTATGTGTGTGTGTGTGTGGTGCAGAGGTGGGGTGCCTGTGCATGTGTGGGCTGCATTTGTGTGTGTGTTCCTGGGAGGGGGGGGGAATTCACCTTTGGGCATATACACATTGTGTCCTTTCGTCCCCATGCATGCCTACTTTCAACATCCAATACCTTGTGTCTTCCCCCAACCTTTCTCCTGATGCCCCCTCTCTTTTCCCCTTCCAGACTCTCTCCCCTTCTACCTCCCCTCAACACTCTTGCCCCTCTCCTCCATTCCCCTCCATCATTTCATGTTTAGAAAGACAATGACCCTTTAAATATTTGCAGCCTCATTTCCCCCTCCCCCGACAAACTTTGTTATTTTAGGCCAACAGCAACTGGGGCCTTCCATTCTGCATGTGAGCTGGCAGAAGTGGCCTACTCCTCCCATTCTATCCTCAAGAAATTGGATCCCCACGGGCAGGCAGAAGGAGTGTTTGCTGCGAATACTGTCAGTCTCTTTCCTTTTGCTCATGGGAGATGGGGTTCCCACGGGCAGGCTGTTGCAATCCAAGCTGCAATCCTCCATGGGTAGGCAGGTTCTTTACCGTGATCACATGAAAAAGAAAAGGGGGAAAGAAAATCCCAGGCGCTAGGTGCAAGTTTCTAGTCGAAATAGTGACCTGGCGCCTGGGGTTTGTCAAGCTCTGCTCTTCGGTATGTCACATTATTTCACTACCTTGAGATCCTCGGACACTATCAGCCCAAAGTCTCTCTCCTGGTACATGCACATTAGCATCTCCTCTCCCATTGCATCAGCATCCTTGGGTTTCTGCACCCCAAATGCATTACTCTGCACTTCTTCACATTAAAGGTCAACTGCCAAATATTTGACCAGTCTTCTAGTTTTTGCAGTCATACAACAAATGCAACATACGCCAACACAAGAGCAGCAGAAAAAAAGTGACATAGTCAGAAGATAAAAACACGTTATTGGGACACAGTCCAAATTGGCCAGACAAGACGCTGCAATCCAGATAAGTGTCATTGAGAGGGATATTCATCAGTACCATATGAATAGTGCTGCTAATTATCCTGTCAAATTGCCTTGGTGGTCCATGAGTAGGACAGAGGTAGAGCCTAGAATTATCCATATAGTGGCAATATTTAGCACTGCTATAGGACAGGAAAAATGCCATCCTAATGGCTATCCAAATAACTTATGTCTATAGTGGTACTGAATATCACTGTTATATGGATAGTACAAGTGCTGGCTGCACTAACTATATATTCACTGCTGGCCACAAGCTGGACATCGGTGCTGAAAATCCAGTTAAGATTTAGCTGTGGCAGACAGTGTTTAAATAAAATGCTGATCATGGCAACTCAATATTTATAGTTACGTGTTTTTAGCAATCTTTGGGCATTTTTTTCTATTGGAAGGAACTTGATCCATCTGATTATGATGTCATTAGAAGTGTTGTAATTAGGTGCCCTCACATGGATGATAATGTCTCTTAATATTTTTGTATTTGTGTTCAAAATGCCATTGTTGTAGACAGAGCCATGCCTTGCAGTCCCAGGGAAGGGAGTTGCTCATTGTTCCCAGGGTGCGAAACGTTCAGCAGGAGTGTTATTGTGTGCATACTTTTCGGGTCCGTGAACCAGTGTTATGGAATGCACTCCCAGACCAATTGTGTAGGGAGGTGGATTTAAACATTTTTAAAAGTAAGTTGAAGACTCGTTTATTTATGGAGGCATTTGAGCCGGGTGGGGGAACTGGGAGTATGATCCTGTATTTTGTACTCTGCTGCATGTTAACTTTAATTGTCTTTTATTTTTGTACACCAGTGAGAGCATTGTTGAATATGAGGTATATAAGTATAAATAAATAAGTAATACAAAAATTAATTTGTTATTAACTTCAGGTAAGGTATCAGGGATTTGCTTGGTGAAAGAAAATCCAATCTGTTGCACATGTTCAATGATACCTATAAATAGCTCATAAGACTAGAGTTATATGTTTAATAACTTGTTGCAGCTGTTTACTATTGCATGTAAATTCTTGTTGGTTCCATGTAAACCACTTTGATTTCGGATAAAGCGACATATAAGATTGCATAAATAAATGTACTACATTGTTTAAATCTCTTCTCCTATCTAAAGCAATGGCATGGCCCAAGTCTGACCTAAGCTGCCTCCTTCTCTCTTCAATACGTAAGAAGTAGAAAAGGAATGAAAAAGCTTCTGAAAAACATATTAGGTTACAAGTGCACTTCACAAATACTGAAATTTATGGAATTTTCTTTTACCACCAACTGTTTAATTTAAGCATTTATAGTTAATGTGTTTAGATTTTGTTATTTCTCAGGTCTATTGTATTTATGCAGTTCATTGTTGATGCATGTTAGTACAAAAGCATATTGTTTAAGTCAGCCTGCCTTTTTCAATCTTTTTATTTTTTAAGTGTTAAACATTTTTTTGATTCTATGAATATGCAATTCAATACCCAAACTATTACTGTAGCTTTCAGCATGAAAATCCTAATGCAGTGAAACTGCTGGGTGACTGACACTGAGCTACAGTCAACAGAGTCAAACATTTGGTAAAGAATGCTTTCAAAGTGCGACAGGCACATAGAAAAGTTAAATAATTATGAGTCTTTCAGAATGTTAAACAGTTCTTCAAAGTGAAGTATACATACAGTTATTATGACTCCTGCTGCTTTTTAAAATCTCAAAGAAGGTGATTGTGTTTCAAAAACCTTTAAAGAACACCACCAGTTGTGTGAAGCCCATAGCACATGAAAAGAGGTTAAAGCATTACAAAGGTGAAGTAATTTTGCAACCAAGACTAAGCACAAGGAACTCTATCTAATGTTGGAAAGGAGGCAATGGTAAATGGCTACTTAGGAAGACAGTTGAATAGAATAACACAGGTTCACAACTTGAGAAGAGTTAGCACAAAAGACTAAATAGAGTGAATTCAATGCTAACGATCACATAGTAAAGTATTTAGAATTTACTTGCTTTGGAGCTGTGAAATGCATCCCTATTAGTTATGCTATTGCCTTCACATATTCTACTATCAGCAATTTACTACCTTCGACAAGATATCCATTGTACATATTGGAAGAGTATTTTTGAAGGTCATATGGACCACATTCGGAGTAAGACCACATATGGACCACATTCTTAGGCTATGGTGATCTCTTGCTGTTGATATTGCAGTTGTAAGATTAGGGGGTATGTTTACTAAACCGTCTTAATGTGCGCCCGGCACTAGTGTTCAGGATGCCATATAAGGAGTGGGCGTTTCAGTCTTATCATAGCAAACTGGGATTATCGCGCGCTAATGTGCACCATGCACATTAGTGTACGAGAAACGCGCACGGAAAACATAAGCAGGCGCGCTGATGTGCAAACAGAGAAACAAAGCTGCAGTGCAATGGTTAAGACACTGACTGAGGGTACAGGGTTCATAGGTTCAATCCCCCACTGTGCCCAATGAATAAGGCTGGCTGAGGCACTACCTGTTGTGTGTAATATTGCATTATGAGGCATTTTAATTTTATTTTATTTACTGCTGCTAGCAAACACACTCTCAAAGCGCTGTAACATAAGGTGATGCATAAGGCACCCCATAAGGTACCCCAGAGGGCACATTTTAAAGTGCACTATCCGCCAAGGCACCCTACAATGTTGCTTAAAGGATGGCCTATAGGGCACCATATAGGGTGCCCTATGAGGCACGGCAAGGTTACAGCACTGTTTCTGATGGCAGCACTGCACATGTTAACGTGTGGTAAGCTGAAGTAGTTGTGCTGACATTTACACAGCAACAGCAGTATAGCATAATGGTTAAGACACTGACTGATGGTGCAGGGGTCATGGGTTCAAACCCCCACTGTGCCCAATGAATAAGGCTGGCTGAGGCACTGCCTGTTATGTACAATATTGCATTAAGAGGCATTGTAATTTTTTTTAAATTACTGCTGCTAGCAAACACACTCTCAAAGTGCTGTAACATAAGGTGCCGCATCAGCCGCCCTATAAGGCACTCCAGAGGGCATATTATAAAGTGCACTGTCCGCCCAGGCACCCTAGAATGTTGCTTATAGTGCGCTTTATAGGGTGCTGTATGGGGCACCGCAAGGTCACAGCACTGTTTTTGATGGCAGCACTGTGCATGTTAACGCATGGAAATCTTAAGTAGGTGCGCTGACATGTAACAAGGCACAGCAGTGTAGCACAATGGTTTAGACACTGACTGATGGTGCAGGGATCGTGAGTTTGAGTCCCAAGTGGGCCTGATGAATAATAATACTTTTACCCAGTGCTGTCTGATGCATTTCCCAGTTTAATTTCAATCTGTGCAGCAAGCAAACACACCCTCAAAGTGCTGTAACATAAGGTGCCGCATCAGCCGGCCTATAAGGCACTCCAGAGGGCATACTATAAAGTGCACTGTCCACCAAGGCACCCTAGAATGTTGCTTATAGGGTGCTTTATAGGGTGCCCTATGAGGCCCCACAAGGTCACAGCACTGTTTTTGATGGCAGCACTGTGTATTTTAACGCATGAACATCTTAAGTAGGTGCGCTGCCATGCAAGGAGGAACAGCAGTGTAGCACAATGGTTAAGACACTGACTGATGGTGCAGAGGTGATTAGTTCAAATCCTCAGTGTACCCAATAAATAAGGTTGGCTGAGGTAATTCCTTTTTCTGCTTGCAGCTGTACAACAATCTGTGCTGCCATCTAAAAAGAACCCCACCCTAGTGTCATAAATTAATGCACCTTTTAGGGTGCACCAGAAGGCACATCCTAAACAACCACGTCAGTGAAGGCGAGTTATAATGTTCCCCAGAGGCCATGTTGAAAGGTTGCCAACTCCCAAGGCACCATAGTAGGCACCCAATAAGCTGCCTGAATCGAAGGTGTGGTGTAAGATGGCCCAAGGATGTATAGGTGAACCCAAAAACATTGGCCAACAACAGTAAGGTCCCCCAATTTGAAGGGCAAGAGAGGTATGTGCCAAACACACATGTAACCCAAACACTGCACAGAGCAGAAAGGAAAGACAATGCATAAGTAAAAGAAGGACATAGATCAGAGATGATAGACCACACAAATCAGCTCCAGCCCATGTGGCAGATAGAAAAATGGACAAACATATCGAGGGCAGCTGTAGCTATGCACAGAGTGATGGTAATGTACCATGCAATAATGACAGTGTGTGACAGAGGATGGGAAGATGTGTGCAGCAGAGGAGCCAGAAATGGCAGGATAGGTGAAATATCAGGATGACAGTGGAGTAGCAGTGCTATGCAGAGCACACACAGGAGAGGCAACCAGGGAGAGCTGCAATGCAGGAATGTGTAGGAGTGCAGGATGTGGGGTAGCAGCATGCACATCAGGGTAGGATGGCACACAGCTGGCAGATACACTTAGATGGACAGAAGGATGGTTCACAACTCTGATGAGGGTACAATGTGCTCACAGCACAGAGCTGCACAGATATGACTGTCACAAGAATGAAAACTAGTTCTGCAGGACAAGCATACAAATGAAAGAGAACAGAGAGGAATCACACCTATAACCACTACCACAAATTGCAATGCACAAACCGGTAGGCAACATCACCAACGTGAGCTCAGTAGCAAAGGCTGCATACAAAAATAGTTCAGGGCATCACACAAGATGCCTGCTGGCTGTCAGGACAGGCAAACCCCCAACAGTAACCATAACCAAATGCACATGCAGATCTGCTGTGTACAGATCAGATCACAGTCTGTAATTGGGACCAGAGACACATGCACACACACAATGAAATGTTATGCAGTGGATACAGCATGCAAAAGAGGAAAGAAACTAAACCCCAAGGGCAGCAGAGGATGCTCTGTGGAGCTGGTGCAAAATCTGGAACAGGACAGGAGAGAATTCAACATGCAAACAGGTGTACCACACACCAGCTGAACCACAGCAATACAAAACCCCCAAGCGCACTGCCATGTAAACACCATAAAGAAAGAGACCTATGTAACAGATAATATGTGATGGCTAGGCAGCACAGAGGGCACATCTTGGTGTACAGTGAAGAGAGGGAAGGGTGTGTGTAGAGGTGATGAACCTGCTGGTACCTAATGGTCCAGTTAGCACAACAGAAAAGAAAAAGATAAACCACATGTGGGAATCAAACCTGCAACCTATGGCGTTATAACACATGCCTCTAACCACTACCCCAAACAGCACACTGAGCACAATGCAAAAATACTACCCCAAAGGGAGGGTGTGTATGGGAACCTGTAATACCCAGTGATGTTGCAAATGGCTGGCAGATACACAGCTGCCACCGTACAAGGATGTGAGCACAGGTGGGCCATGTACATGACCAGCAAATCAGTAGATACAAGTGTCAATGTGATCAAAGAGTGGAGGAGTAGCCTAGTGGTTAGAAAACTGGCTTGGTCACCAAGCAACCAGGGCTCAATTCACACTAGCACTCCATGTGGCCTTGGGCAAGTCACTTAACCCTCCATTACCTTAGAAGAAAGACCTGACAATCTATTTCCAGTGACACTGACAAGAAAACCCTGGAGTCTCTGGGTCACAAGGAGTCAGGACTGTCTGAAAGGCACACATTGTATTGTACGTTTGTCACCATGATCAAGCAGCAGCAGAGACAAATGTATATCAAACACATATTTTTATTTTGGTTCATCTTCACAGATAGTGTAGATACCGCCATCATAATATCAAGGTGAGTGGATCCAAGGTGAAAGACAGAAAGGTCACTGGCCCGTCTACAAATGAAGGGCAGGAGACATAATGTGCAGCACTATACATTAGGCCCCCACCCCCCACATGCTGCCGCACGCCTCAAATGTAGACAGTAGGCGGTGCATGATGAGGGACCAACACACATCAATCATGATCTGTTCCCTAAAATATATCTATCTGGCAACACAGGAGGCACACAAATGAAAACAGCATATGTTGTTCAAATGTTGTAACTTTAGAACCACAGATTGAAAATAATGTTACAGCTATCACATAATGCCTGATATAGGAATCCAAGCTGCAACAATGTAACCCTAAACAATCATCAAATGCACAATGAGGATATGCTAACAGGTAGCAGAGGCACATGAACACAGACAGAATTCAAATGAAAACTACCTGCAGAAACATGCAGAGATAGCACCATGCAGGCGGTCCCCCTGCACCGGTTGGTGTGTAGACAGTGTCTGTACACATATATCACCGTACAAATATAATGTGGCAATGTGAGTGTCATTACCTCAGGGGATAAATAGGACTGTGCAGACATGCAATGCAAGATTTGTAAATCAATGCAGAGCGTCACGTCTGTACAGTAAACAAACACAAGAAACAGTTTATAGAGAGGGAAATTAAGGGCAAACATGTTACAGTAAACCACACAGAAGCCATATTGCCACGTGCTGTGTTTCGCCAACATAGTCAGTCATATGCACATGCACCATTGACATTTTAACATGATTCAGTGATGCCACACATGCACACAGACACCCTTGGTGATTGAAAACATCAATCCAGGATGCTGGTGTGCATTAAAGCAGTGTTGTGGCAAAACCTGTATCATGTCCAGGTGGAGAGTAGGTGGACATAGACAACAGGACCTCTCCATCGCTACCCCTATGCCACACACATGGCTGTATGCTTGTGTTGAAACAAAGAGATGAGCATATCCTGTGTTCCATGTCACACACATGGCCAAAAGAAACAACTGTGGAGGAATGTGCAACATACAGTGACAATGGCAGTCCCTACTTCACACGTGGGGACCAGTAGACAGTGTGCAAAGTCCAAAGCGTATCTGCAATCCAACACGTCAGGTTAAGACTATCCTTGCAACCCTGGGCATGCATAGTCAAGTGTCACATCCCAATATGCCACAGTACATGAAAGGTCCTGTGTGTCTCCTGCGATGAGCACGACTCCCAGCCAGAGCATGGCAGCAGCAGTGTCTTGGATATGTCTATCATGGCCAAAGTAGCAATCCAAAAATAATACTGTCCATCCTAGGCATGTGTCCCACTCGCAGAGGTCAAACATCCTATGGCACCATTTTCCAGGGAAAGTTCCATGGTGTTGTGGCCCCCAACAGGTGGGTTATGGCGATGCCAGATGCCAGTAATAGATGTGTCTGGTTTGTTCTCTGCCCTGTGTCAGAAGAGGAGAAATATTGTATTGGTATGCGCCTTGCAACATCAGCACAAATTGCAGAGAGTCAATCATTAAGAAACCCATAATAAAGGGACACACAGGCAAACATGACATGATCACAACACAATAAACATTGCATGTTGGGGACATTTTGAATTGGAAGCATACACATGGGTGTCACATGGATATGGTTCTGTCCATGCCCATGTGACACAGGCGTTTCAGAGCTCCATCCTATGTGCATCAGCGTTCGTGAACAGAGAGCCAACATGAAATGTATATGACACAAATAGTAAATCATTAACATGTAAAGGCTGATGTCATTACAAAAAGAACAAAGGTGCAAACTACCTTGTGCTTGCATCAGGTGTATGTCTTGGATCCTCTGAGCCACTCAAAGGCCATAACAGGTCACAGTGAAGGGACACAATGTCAGCGAAATATGTAGAATCTCCATGTCACCATGTCACGCCAATATCTGTGATACAAAAAGCAGGTCAACAGTGGTATGTCAGAACACAAGACACAGTTCTGTTCCCAACACACAACACATGTCCACAATGGTTACACGGTAAACACCAGAAGGTAGAGATAGCACAGTCACCACCACCTCCCAGGTGTACAGACCCCTCACAACACATGATAATGTAAAAAGCCGGAACACTGTATCATCACACAGCCAACACAAGAACACACACACACAGTATGCTAAGGGTAGTGTGCCAGCAGTAGCATATGGCCTGTATGTCCACAAGTGGAGATTTGTACACATAAAGGCCCTGTGAAATGCAATGATACCCTGGTGTTGGCTGATGGTACAATGTCGGGGAAGGGTGCACGTGTAGGCCACCACCCAAAAACCTACAACCTCCACACACATGCAGCTGTGTTGGACATGTCCCAGAGACATACTGGACAGGAACACATGGGGATATGTGTGCCAACAGCAAAATATGGTTTAGGGAGGTGCAGGGAAAAGAGGTGAACCACAACATCTGGACAATAGGAAAGATCACCGAGGACATGTGTTCCCTCTGACTGCTGGCACAGACAATATAGCTGTAGGTCCACCTACCCCAGACCACAGCATGTTGGCTGATGTACAGTCCCCTGCCAATGCACCACAGCACCAGGAGCTTCAAAAACTATGTCCTGTGCATTGGGAAACACAAGGGAAACATACATATGTCATGTTCTAGCTGTGCAACACACACTGCACCTTCCTGTCCCCAGCTTCCACACCCCCCAACATCCTTTACAGACTCACTATTCACCATCACACTGAACACATCTCTCCCATGTGAGAGGCATCAAGGACATGTCTTTGCCAAACTACAGGGGTCCGTACTCTGTCTGTCCCCTCCCTCACCTCCCTGTTGTCGCACACACTGGTGAACATAAGTGTTTTCTCCCTACCGTGTTCCCAACTCACTCCAAGGCTGCAGTATTATTCTGGGTCCCCCATGTTGCTCCCAATGCCCCTTCACTGTCTGCACTGGTGTACCAATGTTGTCTGCTACACTGCTGTCAATTGCTGTAACACATGGAAATATGCAGGGGCACCTCCGGGATCCTCTGTCCAAACACATTTCCTGGTGTGTATATCTCATACCTTGACTAACATTAACAGCTGTGTGCTACTGAGTTGCTAAACATATATCTCAATGTCTGCGTTATGTCCGCTAAACCACACCCCGATGTCTGCTTTTGACCTGACCTTGATGGCTGCATGTCAGCCCACTATGTGAAAGTGATAATGGCAAAGCATGGATAGCCTATATGTGCACCTAATAAACCCCCTCCCATCAGAGCCTCTTTGTGTATGTGGCCATTACATTCCTTCTCTAGGGTATGCAATGTAGTTGGTGTCTTGGCATGCACTCTCCTCCTCTATGCACTTATACAGCCTGTAGTTGAGTCATGGGTTTATGTGGACATGTCATCAGCTAGATTTGCTGAAAACAATTTGCTGAAAAAAATATAAATATTTCCCTGAAAACACCCCTAAAACCCAATCCACCCCCACATTGATCTCTCTGCTTGCCTACTGTAACCTACACCTTGTTGATCTTGCCTGAATCACCTCTGTTTGTGTGTACATATGCAACACTGCACTACATGTCTATTCTACAATGGAAAAAAAACTCAAAACCCTGGCTGGACAATGCACAGGTCCCCTATCCTTCAACGCATCTATGTTAGGGCTACGCGATGACTTATACAGTCTGCCACACTGTGTTGTTCCACTAACTCGCAGTAAGGATTTTAATTACCATTATGACAGATAGTACTGAGCATGTATATAGTGCTACATATCACATGTAGCGCTATACAAAAATTACAGACCTACAGATCCAGCTCACAAAAGCAAACCACACACACAATCAGCTCAGAATACCAAATGAAAAACACGCACAGCTGGACAAGTGGCCCCAAACATGGTCCTCTCTTCCACTGTGAAACCCACACCACATGCCTTTCACCTTGCTGCACCCAAAGCATAACACCAACTAACTGTGGTTGCACAGCAGCCGCTATCACAATCATCCACAAACCACGAATGTCACCCCAAAAACTCCCACAAGCCTAAAACCACCCACCCACATCATCCACCTCAGCCCTCTGTTCTGCCCTGCCAACATTGTTAGGTTCTCAGTCATGCTTATATTTGACGTTGGGATGGCCAGCCAGTGTCTGTTACATGTCAGTGCAGTGTTGCATCCTACTGATATTGGTCTACAAATGTTAACCTGTATTAGCACTACACACATATAGCAACAGATGTGGGAACATATGCAGTACGTACATGAGAAGAGCTGTGCAATCACCTGCCGCCAGATTGCTGTGCCCTCACGTGTGTCCTCACGGGCACGTACAGGGGGGCATGTCGGATCATCCTCCAGACCCTCATTAATCTCTGCAGGGATATTGTGCCTGAGAGCAATGTTGTGCAGGATGCAACAGGCTATGATGATCTCTGCCACAGTCTGTGGAGTATATTGTAAGGCGCCGCCTGCCCTATCCAGACACCTGAAGCGACTCTTTAAAACGCCAAAGGTGCGCTCTATGACAGAGCGGCTGGTGGCATGGGCCTCATTGTACCTCCACTCTGCACGTGTCCGTGGTTGACGCACAGGGGTCAGCAACCAGGGGCGACACCCATATCCTGCATCACCTGTAGAAAGAAATGAGGTAAGTTAAAGCAGGAGCTCATGTCCCCTCAAATGGACACAGGTATATATGTGCAAAACAAATGCATAACACATCCTGAAAGAAACATATGACATCACAACTATGCAGCATTGCAACATTGAAATATGATGACACAAAAGGACCACATGGCCTATCTAGTCTGTCCGTCCATATCAACAGGTACAACAGTCCCCTTTTTACCTTTATAGATCCTCTGTGTTTGTCCTATGCTGTTTGGAATGCAGTTACTGTCCTCATCTCTACCACCTACACTGTGAGAGTATTACATGGATCCACCACCTATTCAGTAAACAAATATGGTGGCATGTCACCCCTGAATCTATCTCCCTCCACCCTCATCCCATGTTCCCTCGTAGCTGAACTTGCTTACAATTTGCAGAGGCTCTCTCCCTCAACATATATGCCACGGAGGTATTTCTACATCTCCATCATATCACCTCTATCCCTCCTTTCCCCAAGGGGTACATCCTAAGATCCTTCGGTCTGTCTTCATATGATGTATAATGAAGACCACTAATCATTTTAGTAGCCACCCTCTGCACCGACCCCATCCTGTGCACATCCTTTTGAAGGTGCAGTGTCCAGAATTGCACACTATACTCCAAATGAGGTTGCACCAAAAACATATACAGAGGCATTCTCCCTTCCTATTTTATGCTAGCCATTCATCTCCGTAAGCACCCAGCCAGCCTTCTAGCTTTTGCCCTCGCCTTTTCAACTTGTTTAGCTACTTTGACATCAGCAGACACAACCACGCCTAGGTCCCGCTCTTCTGTAGTGGACAAGAGTACTTCACCCCCTATACAATAGTGCTCCCTTGGATTGCTTCAGCCCAAAAGCCTGACCTCACATTTCCTACCATGACATCCCAGCTGGCCAATTTAAGACCATTCATCAAGCTTAGCTAGATCACTCCTCATGTTTTTTACAGCTTCCTGGGTGTCTACCCTATTACAGATTGAGTGGGGGAACCTAAGAAACACCAGACAAGGGGTAGCTGTATGGATTGGCGAAAACATAATATGTAACAACCACACAAATGCTCGCATCCAATCAACCAGCATCACACAGCACCATAGCAGGGCGCATTTGGAGGGCAACCCCCCCCTTCCCCATATATCCCACACAGGCAGATGACACACACACGCAATGAGGGATCTACTCCAAGACACACATTTGGACATATGCCTAGTCACATGAGCACCATGTGCATGTCAGAAATAGGAAACACCCACCCAGCAATATGCAGTCCTCATTCTGTCCGGCCTCAAATTGTTGGAATAGTGTCGAGTGATGCAGGATATAGGTGTCATGGGTGGACCCTGCAAACCTTGGGACCACATTCAGAATATGCATTTTTGCATCACATGCAACCTGAACATTCAGGGAATGATAGTGTTTGCGGTTGCGGAACACTACCTCCCTGTCTCTAGGCGGAACCAGGGCAACATGTGTGCAATCAATAGCTCCCATCACGTGTGGTATCCCGGCTAACGCCTCAAAGGCCTGGTTCAGGATCCACCACTGTTGCCTAGTGTGTGGAATGGCAATATAATTCCGCACCCGGCTGACCATGGCACGCAGTACTTGGTGGAGACAGCGTGAGAAGGTGGGGCGGCTCATGCCACCCACTGCAGCCACAGATGACTGGAAACAGCCAGAGGCAAAGAAATGTAGGGCAGCAAGGAGCTTGACCAAACCCGGTATGGCATGTGACCGATCAGTCAGGGGCTCGAGGTCAGGTCTTAGATCCTCATAGAGCTCCCTAATAGCCCCTGTGCTCAGTCGGTACAGGGAGATGACCTGGTCCTCTCGCATGCCCTGGAGCTGGGCCCTGGGCCTGTAGAGGCGTGGCTGGTGAGCCTGCACCTCAGCACGCCTCCTGCGCCATGCGGGCACAGCCCCTGCCTGCCCTGCCCCCACAGCTGCAGGTCTGATTTGCTGTGGGACTACACCCATGCCCTGTGCCTCAGCCCCATAGACACCATCTCCCCTGTCACGCAACCGCACCACCTGCCCACCTCCCGCTTCAGCTGCAGCAAACACAAAGGCCGCCATAAGCTCCACCCATCTTGCTACTCTAACACACTCAAACACAGACACCACTTCAGTAAACAAGACACCCACCTTACACACCACACAGAAACACAGCCACACAATATAACTAACACCAATCACAAACCCAGTCATGCTCCACAATACACCTGATTCTGACTCGCTCTTTCCGTCACTGCCAATGCACACCTTCTCTCTCCCTCGCCTACAAAAAAACCCTCAACGTGCAACATGTGCTCAGGACTATTTATAGGTTTTTTTTACGTAGCGCGTGTTGCGTGTGCGCAGGTTGCGCATGCGCAGTTGGCTGTGCACATGGTGTATGCCCCGCGCATACACAGCACTGTGCATGCGCCACGTCTCACGCACAAAAGTACGCACGCATGCACCCACTTCCTGCGTCTGCGTGGCGAATGCACAATGCGCACAGCCAACTGCGCATGCGCAGTGTGCACGGCAGGGGCACGCGCGCGCTGCGTGTTTGACTTGCACAATGCACAAGCATGCTTTTCCTGCTTCTGGGCGGTGCATATGCAATGCGCACAGCCAACTGCGCATGCGCAGGGCGCAGCCAACGCGCTCACGCAACTGCGCACGCGCAACGTAAAAAACCCTATAAATAAACCTGTACACGTGCTGCATGTTGAGGGGTTGTTGGTAGGCGAGGGAGAGAGAAGGTGTGTGGTGTCATTGAGAGAGAGAGAGAGAAGCAGTTGTCTAGTAGAGCTAAGTTAGTGTGTTGCGGGTCAGAGTGGTAGAGGCTGGGTTGTGGAGGATAGGTGTGAGGTACAGCAGGGGATACAGAGAGGAGGGGAGGCAAGGAGCAGGTGGTTGAGAAAGGAGGTGAGGTAAAGAGCAGATAGCAGGGAGAGGAGGGAGGTGTGAGGTGGAGCTGAGAAGGGCAAGAGAAGGAATGTCTGACAGGGAGATGGAGCCACAGGGCAGGAGTGGAGAGGGAGAGGGACAGGGAGAGGGAGAGGGAGGTGTGGCCACCTGTTGGGGAGGAGACAGATATGGCAGGGAGTGTGGTGGAGGCTGCAGGCCCATCAGCCCAGCCCACACAGGGTCCTCTGACTACAAAACGTAGGCGCATACCGGTGCCAGCTCTGCAACGGAAGAGGGCTCAGAAATTCACCCAGCAGGAAAACCACATCCTGCTGGCGTCTGTTCTTGAAAATTATGATGTCCTATACGGACGACTAAGCAACACCACCACTGTTGCAACATGCACCCAGGTGTGGGAGGAGGTGCAGGAGGCAGTTGCACAGGCAGGGGGCCCAAGCAGAGACCTCGACAGCCTCAGGAAGAGGTTCAACGACATAAAGAGGGGTGTGCGTGCACATATGGTGGCAGAGCGGCAGCATGCCATGGGCACTGGAGGGGGAGGCCCCTTTACACCCTCCCTAACACCCCTGGAGCAGGAGTTGGCACAGCGGCTAGGGCCAATATACCTGTATGGACTGCCAGAGGCACTGGACACTGCCCATCCCCAGGCAGGTAGGTACCCAAATCACACCTTGCTGCTCCCAATCCATAGAGTACCTGCCCTTTGGATATGCATCAGGCTTCTTATTAGCACCTCCTCATACCTGCTCCCCTGGATCATCTCCCACCCTCTGCTTTTGGCTCATGAGTGTGCTGTTCCCCATTCCACCCCTTTTACTCTGTGTTTTTCTGCCCTCCAAACACATGTTTCATTAGCATCATCCCTTTTTATATCTGCCCTGTACATGTGGCTACATGTCTGCTACAAGCCCCCTCTCAGACCTGTACGTATTATGTCTGTGTCTAATCTAAGCACTGCTGAGCAGGGATGGTCCTTCTGTGGGATAATGCACACCAGGGGTCCTCAAACATTCCAAACAGGGGGTCAGTTCACTGTCCCTCAGACCATTGGAGGGCCGGAATATAGTTGAAATGAACACTATGAACAAACCCCAACTAACACTGCATAAATGCAAAATACAGAGAATGTTTCCTAACATTTTTGTTTTGTTTTTCCAGTGGCAATTGCTCTAGCCACATTAGTCTGTTTTCTTTGGGTCTTCTGCTAACTCCCCATCATCTGCTTTCCATTTGTCCATTCGTCCCACATCTAGTATTGTTTCCATTCTCTGTCTACATCTGCTTTAACATAGTAATCTTTCTCCTTGTGCTCTTTCCGCATTCCTAGTTCATCCACTCAAATGTTAGACCTCCATCCTCAATCCCCACTTACTCTCCCACTATCCGTCCAATTGTAGATATCTCTTACCTCCCTCAAAAAGTTTTTTTCCCTCACCATTTCATTTGCCAAGCTCCATCCCATTCTGATCCTCGCCCAACCTCACCTCCCGTCTATTTCCAGCCACACCCAGCATCCGCTCCCCTCTAGTCCATGCATCAGCCCATTTCCAGTCCTAGCCCCCCATCAGCCCATTTCCAATCCTATCCCTGGACCAACATCAGCCCAGTACCAGTCCTAGCTCCACATCCATTTCCAGTCCTATCCAAGTCCCTCCATAAGTGCATTTCCAAACCCCAGCCCCCCCCAAAAGCTCGTTGATAGCCATCTCCTAGTCCCACCATCAGCCCATTTGCAATCTTAGCACCCCCAACAGCACATTTCGAGCGCTATCCTAGGCCCTCCATCAGCCCACTTCCTGTCTTAGCCCCACACTCAGCCCATTTCCAGTCCTAAGCCCCCCATCATCCAACTTCCAATCGTACCACCACCCATAGGCCATGACCTGTCCTAACCCCCTCACCCCCATCAGCACACTTCCAGTCTTACCTCTCCCCCCCATAGCCAATTAGCACTCCAAACCTCCCCCCCCATCAGGCCAGCTAGGGTACGAAATAAACCAAACACGGCTACTGCTGCTGCTTCCACCGTGGCAGCAGCAGAATCAAGCATCCCGTGGGGCCCCCCCCCCTGCTCTGCAGCGTCCTCCATGCGGCTTCAGTGTGGGCTTGTCAGAGCCGCGTGAAGGGAGAGTAGCCCTTTCTCACGGCCATGTCAATCCCGCCACGGGCCTGATGGAAAATCCCATCAGTCCCACGGCAGGATTAACAGAGCCACGAGAGGAGAAGCTCTTTCTGTTTGCGCGGCTCTGACATCCAACACTGAGGCTGCATGGAGGATACTGCAGAGCAAGGGGAGCCCCACGGGATGCTTGATTATGCCGCTTCCACGGTGGCAGCGGCAGCAGCAGGTTTGTAAGGTGTTAACATAGCTGGGCTGCTGCTCAATGAATGCGTTTAATGAGTTTAAAAGTGGTGACAAGTGTTTTATATTGAATCCTACTAGAGATTGGAAGCCAGTGGAGAGCGTATAGGATGGGGGAAATGTAATCGAATATTTTGGCTTTCACAATGATTCGAGCAGTGACATTCTGAGCTCTTTGAAGGATGTATAGATTCTTTTTAGATGTCCCTTGGAGTATGCCATTACAGAAGTCTAAATGTGGCATAATGAGAGCCTGGACAACTGTTCTGAAATCGTTGATGTCAATGAGGGGTCTGAGTTGCTGTATGGTTCTCAGCTTGAAAAATATAGTTTTGGCAGTCTGTTTTATGTGGTGTGTCATGCTTAGCGCTTTGTATAGTGTAACTCCAAGGTATTTAATTTCAGATTTGACTGGGAGATTAATGTTCATAAGGTTGATGGTAGTTGGAGGGGTGAAGTTGGTATTTCTGGTTACGAAGAGTGCTTCAGTCTTTTTGAAGTTGATATCCATATGGATTGAGCGGAGCCATTGTTCAGCTTCAAAGAGGCAGGTGGCGATTCTGTTGAAATTAAGGTTAGCTATGTCTAAAGGGGTGAACAGCATGATGTCGTCAGCATAGATAAAATAGTTTAGATTGTGGCGTTGAAAGATTACGCAAATAGGTTGGATATAAAGGTTAAAAAGTAATGCAGAGAGTGAAGACCCTTGTGGGATACCACGTTCTTGAGGGAATGGTAGTGAGGGGGAATGGTCTAAATGGACATATTGGAAACGATTAGAAATGTAGGACTTAAACCAGTTAAGAGTGGTATCTTTTAAACCTAGTTGAGATAGTCTGGACATGAGCATATTATGATCTACACTGTCAAAGGCTGAGGAAATGTCAAGGAATATGAGCAAGAAGGTCTGCTTTATATTATCCATACCTCGGATTAGTGAATCAAAAAGGGATATGAGTAAGGTTTCTACTCCATGATATGGGCAGAAGCCATACTGGTGCTCATCTAAAGGGAAGTTGGTATCAATATGATCTTGTAGTTGTATCTGAGCTACCTTTTCAATGATTTTGGCTAAGAAAGGTATGCTGGCAATGGGGCAGTATGAGGAAGGGTCAGTACTGTTAAGGGTTTTATTTTTTAGTAGAGGGCGAATCGCCGAGTATTTGAAGTCATCCGGCATGAAGCCTTGAAGTAGAGTTTGGTTTACCACTTTCAAAATGTATGGAGCTAGTTCGGATTTTGCTGCTTTAACCCAAGACACCGGGCAAGGATCAACTAATGAAGTGGTAGTATTGAGGTTTGATATAATCTCTAGAAGTTGTTTGCTGGAGATTGTATGGAATGAGCCCCACTCAGTGATGGAATTTGATGTGGTAGGGGTTAGGATAATACTTGGACGGGTGCTTAGTTTAAGCTTATTGGCAAAGTGGTTTGCCAGGCGTTGCGGGTCTATTGGTGTTTTGTTAGGGGTGTGATCGGGAACCTTAGTTAAAGATTTAATAATCTCGAAGAGTTCCCTGGGTCGGTTGATGGCCTTAGATAATATCCTCTCTTTAAAGGGAATCTACCATCAGCTGATTTGCGGGTTGTGACGTATGATGCAGGAAGAAGGGCCTAGAGTGTCATGGCTTGAAACACGACGACGTGGTGTACAATGATTTTGGATGTCATTTCCTTTTGACCAGCGGTGAATGAATGGGCGGTGTTGAATGACACCTGGCTTTAAAAATATTTCTGATGGACAGGTCGTGCTACATTACATGAAGATAAGTAATTTAATATCGCTAAATTTCAGGATAATTGTGGTATTATCATTGGGATTTTAATGCTGAGGGGAATTCCCTTCTTAAAAATGAATAAAAGGAGAAATTACTATGAGAGTGGAAAGTTCTGCTCAAGGAAATATCTCCTAAATCTTAGGTCTTTATACTGAGTGTGAATAATCAAATAACAAGAAGTACACCCAAAAAAATCATTTAAAGGCAACTATTTCAAAGTAGCTAAACTAAACTTTCATTCAAACTATAGATAATACCTTCAAATCGTTTTTTATTTTAGTCTCTAACTTACAACCAACGGGCCTCTAAACAAAGCTCAAGTGGACAATGGCATCAATGACCCTTTAATTATCAAAAATCAAGTTGCAGTTTCTATGACAGAAGACTTGAATAATAAAGATTAATATAAAGCGTTTACAACAAAAAACTTGAAATTGTTCACATCTGCCAGGTATACTATTACACAAAATTTCTTATCTTAATGTCTTTCTTGAACAAATGTCCGCAACATTGTTGTCACTCAAAAGTTCCTTTGCTTGTTGAAAAGTCGCCCCAACGCCGACATAGAGTACTGCTTCCGCGTTTCACAGTGTGTTTCTTCAGGGGTTTAGCTTTTAAAATACATAACAATTCAGGTCGTTCTTTAAAGATAGTCCCAATCGCAAGTCACAAACTCCATTCCTGCTCATGAAAGGTTATCTATTCCAAGACAAAATATAACAATCTTAATGTGTTCATCTACTAAATAAAACTATTACATGCCTAAACTACTATTAAAAACAGACTATATCTTCAGTTACTAACCTCATACTGGAAAGAGCAAAAGACTGGATGCTGCCCACATTCAATCCGTGATGGCACTTCCCCACCACCAAAACTTGCCATATACAAATTGGCGATGGACGGGGTGCACGTAGCACCCATGGCTACCCCTGACAGCTGATGGTAAATTACTCCCTCAAAAAGAAAAAAATTGTGAAATATGGCCAAACGTGCCATTTGTAAAATAAAGTCAATCTGATCTTCACTAAGGTCTCCCCTGGATCTCAAAAAATAATCTACTGTATCTAACGCTGCCGATTGGGGAATGCTCGTGTATAGAGAAGTAACGTCCATAGTTACTAAAAATATGTCCTTATCTCCTGCCCAAGACTGATTTTGAGCTAATATTTTGAGAAAATCCGTGGTGTCTTTAATGAAAGATGGAATCTTTATCAAAAGAGGACATAAATATGAATCCACAAAGGTTGAAACAGGCTCGATAACAGAGCCCCTCGTGGAGACTATTGGCACGTTTTGAAGATCATTGGCTGTAATCTAGCCCTTATATGATCAATATAAAGATGTGGAGGAGATATATAGATGACGTTTTTCTGTTATGTCATGGCTCCCCAGAGCGATTGGAAGCATTCTTCGAGTGGTTGAATGGATGTGACCCTCATATTAAATTCACTCATGTCTACAGCGATCAGGAAATAACCTATTTGGATGTTAAAATAACAAAACGGATGGATGAATGGGTCACGCAAACGGATCGTAACACGTTTTTACACTTCAATAGTGCTCATCCACCCAGGTTGAAGACTGCATTACCGTTCTCTCAGTTCTTGGGGTATAGGAGAAATTGCTCCCAAAAGCACGATTTTAAGACAGCGTCACATACCAAAATCTTTGTAGAGCGAGGATACCCCTCTAAAACAGTGAAGTTGGCGTATAAAAGGGCTCTAAACAACAATAGAGAATTGTTTTTGAATGTGACAATGAATTTAAGAGATCAGGTGGATGATGCCAATATTAATTCAATTACTTGTTATTCTCCTCTTAGTGGAGCCATTCAAGCCATTCTTTGGAAACATGCAAATATTTTAACAAATATTCCGGCACTCCAGAATAGGAAGATTAGGTGTGTGTGGCAACGTGGAAAAAACATAAAGGAATATTTATGTCCAACAACTTTGCGAAATCCTATGTCCATTATTTCTTCTAACATTGAGCGAGTGGGTCATAGAAAATGTGGAACGTGTGGTATTTGTTCCATCACAGTGGAAACCAATCGGTTTCAGTACCGAGGGAAAACGTACTATCTGAAGCGATCCACCACTTGTGATTCCATTCAGGTGGTTTACGTAATCCGGTGTCCTTGTGCCCTTTTGTATGTGGGGAAAACCAGTAGGGCTTTTAAGATCCGAATGAGTGAACATAAAAGTCGGATAAAGCATAACATCATAGAAGCCCCCATAGTGCAACATTGTCTCTTGTTTAAACATACTTTTGGAGATCTTCAATGTTTTTGTATAGACATAGTTGAAAGGGGAGCAATGGGCAGGATGGTAGATCGTTTACTACTTATTAAAGAACAGAGGTGGATTTTTACATTGAAATCAGTGGTCCCAGGGGGCCTCAATGGGTTTATTGACTGGAAAGCATGCCTTTAGTGAAGTCACTAATTACTTGACCACAGTCATTAGCAGTTGTTTCCCAAGGAGTTTGTTTTATAATACCTTTAAACGTCCTGATATGAAAGTCAAATGGAAAGTTTAGATGAGTGTCACGTGTTTGACAGGCTCCGGTTAGAATATAAAGCGAATGGCAGTGGTCAAGTCCACATGCATGGCGTTTTCAGTTAGAAACATTTGGTGGTGGGGAAGTGCCATCACGGATTGAACGTGGGCAGCATCCAGTCTGTTGCTCTTTACAGTATGAGGTTAGTAACTGAAGATATAGTCTGTTTTTGATAGTAGTTTAGGCATGTAATAGTTTTATTTAGTAGATGAGCACATTAAGATTGTTATATTTTGTCTTGGAATAGATAACCTTTCATGAGCAGGAATGGAGTTTGTGACTTGCAATTGGGACTATCTTTAAAGAACGACCTGAATTGTTATGTACTTTAAAAGTTAAACCCCTGAAGAAACACACTGTGAAACGCGGAAGCAGTACTCTATGTCAGCATTGGGGCGACTTTTCAACAAGCAAAGGAGCTTTTGAGTGACAACAATGTTGCAGACATTTGTTCAAGAAAGACATTAAGATAAGAAATTTTGTGTAATAGTATACCTGGCAGATGTGAACAATTTCAAGTTTTTTGTTGTAAATGCTTTATATTAATCTTTATTATTCAAGTCTTCTGTCATAGAAACTGCAACTTGATTTTTGATAATTAAAGGTTCATTGATGCCATTATCCACTTGAGCTTTGCTTCAAGGTAATATCTCCGACAAAAATAGGAATACTGGGACACGAGGTATTTATCTCTTTTTTTGTTTTTGGATATTATTTGTGAGATGAACTGTGGTCTTTAATTATTGAGGAGATGATTGTTGGCACCCTTGTAAGCAATTCAAATCAGTTAGAACAGAAGAACCACATTCCCATTGCAGTAAAATTAGATGCACCTGTGATCAATTGTCAGTGCTCACATTACATAAATTAATCAATGAATAATGGTTTTAATATTTAAAATGGCCACATTCACTCCCTGTTCCATATTCATAATGGTGAAGACAAGAGAACTGCCTGAGACTGTCAGAAAAGCCATTATCACCAAACATCAAACTTCAAAGGGGTATAAGGCCATTTCCAAAGACCTTGCGATTTCTGAGTCTAGAGTTTGCAATGTTATTAAGAGGTTTTCTGCTCATGGAACTGTCAAGAACCTCCCAGGATGTTGTGGGAAGAGGAAAATTAAGCTAAAATGTTTTTGAAGGTTAGTGCGTAGTGTTGGAAAAGCAAACCATACAATATCCAAAGAGCTTAAGGCTGACCTGGAGCAATCTGGACTGGTGGTTTCAACCCACACCATATGCGACACATGAAACAAAAAAGGATTTCATGGGGGAAGGCCAAAGAGGACCCCACTGCCCAAAGATAGACGTAAAAAGGTATGACTGATCTTTGCCCAAACCTACCTTGAGAAATTACAATCCTTCCCGGAAAATGTTCTGTGGACAGATGAAACCAAACTTGAGCTATTTGGCAATGCAGACCGACAAAACATCTACAGGGGAAGAAATGGCGCTTATAAGGAAAAAAAAACACCCTTCCTATAGTTAAACATGGTTGAGGTTCCATAATGTTATGGGGCTGTTTTGCTGCCTCAGGAAGTGGAGGCCTGGAACGCATTAAAGGAATCATGAAGTCAGAGAACTACTGAGATATTTTGGAGTGAAATGTGCTGCCTAGTGTCAGAAAGCTAGGTCTGGATCGAAGGTCATGGGTCCTCCAGCAGGACAATAACACAAAACATACATCCAAAAGTACAAAAGAATGGTTAAAAAGGAACAAATGGACTGTTTTAAACTGGCCAGCAAAGAGTCCTGATCTCAATCCAATTAAGAACCTTTGGAAAAAAGCTGAAATCGGCCATTGGTAAAAAGAATCCTGGAAACATTCATGAGCTGGAACAAATCGCAGTTGAAGATTGGGAGAAACAATCAGCAGATAGATGTACAAAACTTACAGATGACTACAAGAAATGTTTGGAGTCTTTCATCACTGCCAGGGATGAAGGGTGCCATTAATCATGTCAACATCATATTTTGTTTTTTTTTTGTCAGAATTAACTACATCTAAGTTGCACAGACATCTTTTTTTTTTGTTTTATACCTTGGAACATAACTATTAAAATATTATGATGACATACAGTCGGAATATTTACAATTATTTCTCAAGATATGGTACACAACATACCTAAGATGCAAGGGTGCCAATAATGCTGACCACAACTGTACATAAATGTGAATTTAAATTAGCAAACTCAGTAAATACTATAGCGAAGAACTCACATTATAACACTAGTCTTTTAATTTGATTATTGTAGAACAGTTCGATAACGCAGTGACAGTACTGCACCCTGACAGATTTGGTTCCAGAGCACAGGCTTCTCCTACTTGGTTGGCTGGAGTTGGTGATGATTTAGAAATAGCATTCACAGAGTGGTGGGAGAGAGTCTCTGCACTGCCAAATGGTATTACTTAGTGGTCAGACTTAATAGTGCATTCACCCTGGCTTCAGAGGAAGCTGCACACTCTGGACTCTAGCTCAAAATTGCTGCTCCAATGATTGGATTAGAAGGGAAAGAATTAGCTTGGAGAAATTCTCAGACAGTTGTACATAAATGTATTATAATAACTTGATGCTCTGTGCTATATGGTTTCTCTTATTTAAATTATTTCTCTCACATTTGGTCTTTGATAAGTTAAAAGATGCATTAGAGTTGGAGGAAGTGACATCATCCATCTATATGGATGGCTGAGTGATCGGCTTTGCCGTTCTAACCTGCCAAATATAGAAAAAATTGGCCCTGAAGGTGAAAATGCTGACAAATAGCAGTGGAACACACACTGCTGTGGGGGAGAGTATGATGACCGCGACCCGGAGGAAAACCGCAGACCTGTGGGAGTTTGCCTACCCGAGCTCGCATGCGGAGCACAAGAAGAGTGTCCAGATGGTATCAGCAATGTCGGTGGTGCATGAAGATGAAAGTCTAGCAAGTGTCATAGACTGCTAGCGGGAAAAGGAGCGGTGATCTAAATCAACAAAGCGGATGTGGGGAGATGCATGGAGGACACTGAGATACAAATTGAGGAGGTACAGAGCAGCATAAGTGAGCTTGGAAAGAGTGACAAAATTGGAGGCTGCAAAAGAACTACTGGAGTTGAAAATTGATGATTTAGAAAATCAGGCACATAGAAACAATCCAAGGATAAAAGGGGTGCCTAAAGCTGACTAATATCGGAACTGCACCACAGTAGTCCAAGACATTTGCAAGGCAGTTTTAGCCACCACTGAAGGGAAGGTGAGACCCCAGATATTAAACAGGACAGGGCCCACAAAGTGATGAGCCCGACAAGGGAAGACCAACTGTGTGATTTAGTCATTGGCATACATGACTCTACTATAAAAGAAAAGATTGCTATCTGGATGCGTCCTGTGGGGTGCTTTGAATGGCAGGGTCATAAAGTGGCTATTCATGTGAGTTTGCTCGCAGCTACCCTTCAACGCAGGAAAGCCTGGTGGGACTTCACCACAAGACTCAGGGACAACAACATCCACTATAAATGGCTGTACCTGATAGGCTTGGCCTTTACTTCCAATGGTATCACCCACAGTGCCACCACGATGGTTGAATTAGCTTCAACTATGAAAGAGGTAGGAATAGAACACATCCCAGAACCAGTGGAGTACCAGAATGGTGGCGAAGCAAATGGCAGTGGGTGGAGAAGAAAGAGAAGCAAATGAAGAGAGAAAAAGAAAGTTGCTGAACAGCTGAAAGACTATAAAGGACTAAGAGTATGCATATGGTCATAAGGGACAGGAGAACATAAGAACATAAGAACATAAGATATGCCATACTGGGTCAGACCAAGGTCCATCAAGCCCAGTATTATGTTTCCAACAGTGGCCAATCTAGGTCATATGTACCTAGCAGTTTCCCCAAGAGACACAAGTTCCACAATGCTTGTACTGGGTCAAGCATTGATATCTTCGGTCACTTCTTAATAATGGTTTATGGACCTTTCCTCCAGGAACTTGTCCAAACCTTTTTAAACCCAGCTACACTAACAGCCTTTACTACATCCTCCGGTAACAAATTCCAGAGTTTGATTACACATTGAGTGAAAAAAATATTTTCTTTTATTAGTCTTAAATAGTTTACCCTGTAGCTTCATTGCATGTCCCCTAGTCTTTCTATATTCTGCTAAGGTAAACAATCGATCTACGTTTACCCGTTCCACTCCGTTCATTAATTTATAGACTTCTATCATATCTCCCCTCAGCCGTCTCTTTTCCAGGTTAAAGAGCCCTAACCTTTTTAGCCTTTCTTCATAGGACGGAGGAGGGAGGAGGATCTGAGGTGATATACAGGGGGTAGCGAATGCAGATTGAATGAATAAGTGGTTATGAATGGGGAGCTGAGATGGCTGGTAATGGGGGTCCCAACGGTGAGGGGAGTACGGAGATGGTAAGCATGGGGGGATACATAATAAAGAGGAGGGGGCTAATGGAGGGATTGAAAGAGGAGGTGGTACGCAATGATAGATGGAGCCACTTCTGACTAGGAAGGTTGAGCAGGGAGAGCTCTGATATGAGGGAGGGAGTTGGGGAGGATGGGGTGGGGATATGTTGGGGGAAAAGGGGGGAGGTATGGGGGTAAAGGGGGGAGACAGACTGGGTTCTATGGTGAGTGGTTGAAAGTGCAGATCTAGTTTGCTATGGGTGCTAACGGGGACAAAGTCGGGGGGCTCAAAGTCATGACGCTTAATGTAAAACGTCTGAACACATGGCAAAAGCAGCAATCATTGGTGAGAGAAAGCTGACATATAAAAGCTGATATATATGCACCCAATGACAAACAGGGGGAGTTTTTTGACATGCTTTGAGTCCACACTCAATCCTATAGTGGACACTTCTCAGGGTGAGGGTGGGAGGTACAGGATTATGAGAATAAAGTTACAAAAGCTGATGAAAAAATTGGAGACAGTGGACGCTTGGAGACATTTGATGGGAAACAGGAGGGAGTATACCTTCTATTCACACCCTCATGGCACCTACAGTAGAACTGACATGATCTGGGTTGATGTGCCTCTGGTAGACCAGCTGGAATAGGTAGAAATAGGGCCAATAACATGGATGGATCATGCCCCTGTAACAGTAGTAGTGAACCTTAAGCAAAATCCAGGGGGTTTAAAATTCTGGAGGCTCAACGAGACTCTGTTGGATGACTCAGGGGAGGGGGGGTCAAAGGTACAAGAGATGTGATTAAAGAATATATCTGGCTCAATTAGACAGGGGAGACCTCCCATGCTGTAGTGTGGGATAGGCTAAAATCAGTTCTACAAGACCACTTTATATCTTTAGATACTGTCACCAGCAGTGGCTGAACTGTGGCGTAGGCAGCCAATCACACTGCTGGGCCTGACCTATCTTTATGAAAAGTAGTAGTTGTGAGTCCGAGTAGTCAGGTTTTCAACAAGGATTTTTATTCCCCTCCCGGGTTTGGATTTTCAAAAGTAGTACAAAACACAAGAACTTAAAATACAGCCATGCCTCTGGCAAACTGAAGAAGAAAACAAAATACAGCTTCTTGCTTTAACCAAAAATCATGAATTACATTAAACAGAATCAGCTGATATGCTGGCAGTCTCTTCTATGCTTTCCAGCTCTCTACAAGGCACTCTTGTCTTTAGCTAGCGCAGAGAAGAACTGATATCAGCCATCAATAAAGAGCAATCCATTTCTTCAACACATGGAGTTAAACTACTTGGTTCTGTAATCATCGGTTCATCAAACACAGTATTTTCTCTAGGACAGAAAGTCTGAAACTTCCTCAATTCAGTCTCTCTCTCTGAGCTCTCAGGACAGCCCTCTTCACAATAAGGCAGATACTTATCACACAGCTTGTAAAAGCAGGACGGAGAAACAGCTCTGTCTAAACAAGCTTTTTCCTTGTAACTTTTAAACCTCCTGCCTCTTGTACTTGACGGCAGCTCATAGCACTGTCCTGTTCTGGTAATGGAAGACTTTTCTTTTGGAAGTCTCCTGCAGGGTTTTAGGAGCACACATTCATCCTCATCAAGCATACAGATATCCTCAACAGGATTACTTTCCCTCTCACAGGGTTGTAAGTATTTTAAGCAGCTCCGCTTCTCAAATACATATGGCCTGTTACCAACTGCCTCACGTTCCTTCCACTGAGCTCGGTGCCTGGAAAAATCACACTGCTTCAGAGGTGAGTGTTTCCTGTAACTAACCTCTCTTGGTGAAGGTAACTTTGTTTCCTTTTGATAATTCCTCCGTGGCTTTCTGCTCCAATGTTCAGGCAGTTCAGAGTCAGTATAAGAGTATTCTGAGCCTCCGTCTGAGACCTGCAAGTTTCCTCCAACTTGCCAAGCTCCTGCAGCTTCCTGGTCTCCCTGCTCCTCGTCTCGGTCTCGGTCTTGCTCTTGGTCTAACTCTGTCTGCTTTGGACATTTTTTATACAGCTTTAGAGGCGTTTTCTTGCCCATGTGAAAACTGTTTTCCTGATCAACTGGGGAGTGTTTGCTAACTGGGCGTGACTGCAGACCTCGTGTCTCAGCTTGTTTTGGTTGCCTATGGTAACTAGGAAGCTTCTGATCTACCTGCCTGTCAGAATCTGAGCTATACCCAGCAGATTTCTGTGTTTTTAAGGCACAGGCCAGATCTTCCGTGTCACACATCCCCCTCCTTAAGATATTACGAGCTGCAGACATCCTCATCGGACAGCGCGTAATCTCACCTGAGTGAAATCCTCTGCTCACTACATGTACCAACCTTACGTCCACTGACCTTTCACGCCAAGGCTTCAGCAAGTTCACGTGGTATACTTGGCGGCGCCCTTTTTCGTTTTCTACCTTGTAGGAAATGGGACCCACCTGGCCAACTATTGTACCCGGGCCTTTCCATTTGGCCTCAAACTTCAGACCAGCGTCCGCCACAAGGATTAAAACTTTATCCCCAATAGATAAATTCCTCGTTTTAGTCCCCCGGTCATAATATTTTTTCTGCCTGCGCTGGCTGGCTTGCAGATTGTCCATAGACACTCTGGATGTCCGTTCTAAACGGTTTCTGAGGTCTTTCAGAAATTGGGGTACCCCTACTTCTGTCTCATCTGGTGCAACCCACTGCTCCCTAAGGATATCTAGGATCCCTCTCGGAGCCCTCCCAAACAACAGCTCGTAAGGGGATGCCCCTAATGATGCCTGCACGCGCTCACGACACGCGTAAAGGACAAATGGGAGGACATTGTCCCATTCAACCATATTCCCTCCTAAGCTCCGCCTTAATATTTGTTTTAAAGACTGATTCATGCGTTCCACCAGTCCGTTGGACTGGGGGTGGTACGCTGAGGTGCGGATATGACGTATCCCAAAGGCGTCCCAAAGCATGGCTAAGTGTTTTGATGTGAAGTTTGTCCCTTGATCAGTTAAGATCTCTTGGGGAAACCCAATCTCACAAAACAACTTTATGAGCTCTATAGATATGGTTTTCGCAGAAATGTTGCACAGGAGTATTGCCCATGGAAACCTGGTTGCATGGTCCATGATCACTAAAATATAGTGAAATCCCCTTGGTGTTCTTATTAACGGGCCTACAATATCCATCGCTAATCGCCTCACTGGGGATGCAATGGTGGGTGGGGAAACCATCGGTACTGGCTTTGGTTTGGCAGCCGTGACCCGTTGGCATGCTGGACAAGATTCACAATACCGGGTTGTTTCTTTAAACACTCCCGGCCAGTAAAAGCGAGCTAGCACCTGGTCTAAGGTTCCTTGGACACCTTTATGACTGCCCACGGGGTGGTCATGCGCCAATTTCATGACTACCGCTTTGAAGGTAGTTGGCACCACCAACTGCTTACGTACAGTACCTGTTCTGGGATCTGCGCTCTCCCTATACAACAGTTCCCCTTCTAGGAAGAACCTGGGTAAAATTGTCCTAGCCTCTTGAGCATACTCGAATGCCCTTTTTAATGCTGGATCACCCTGCTGTTCTTTAGGGAAGGAAGGGAATTTCTTCACCAGCTCGGCTGACACCCAAGGTAACCCCTCCCCAGCTTCCAGGTCTGCTCTTCCCTGCGACCTATGTCTCCTTTCTTGGCGTCTTTTAGCCTTATTCTTCCTGACCTTTTTTGGAAGGTTAATTAAATCTTCATTGGAGGGAAGTATGTCTTGCGGTTCCTCATTTGGGTTAGACTCTGGCTCTGGGGATATATCCCTATCCTCGGGCCCTTCCTCTGGCTCTGATAGCGAACTTGTCCCTGCCCCTGAGACCTTACTTTGGGACCTAGTGGAAACTAGACCTGTTTTTTCATCTAGCCTCTCCTTAAGGGCTTTTTGAAAATAAGGTCAATCCCTCCCTAACACAACCTCTCTTGGAAGGTTTGGGATTACCACTATTGGTACTTTCTCACTGGTACCCAGTCCCTCTACAAGCACATTATATAATGAGTAATAGGATGAGGTTCCACGCATACATTTCACTTTCACATTCGGGGGTATCTGGCATAGGACAGAGGGGTTACTAGTCAGAATAGCCTGCCACATTGTATGTGAGACCATACTCTGGTCTGCTCCTGTATCAAGGAGTGCTACAGCCTTCACACCCTCCACCTGGACATCTACGAGAAATCCTCCCTCAGGGTCTCTCTCTCCCCTTGAGATAAGGGCAATACGCTCTTTACATTCTTTGCGCATGTGACCACTTTTCCCACATTGAAAGCATTTTCTAGCATCATAGTTACTTACATTTTCCCTCTGTACCTCATGAGTATAGGCTTTTCTTATACCCGGCATTCTTTCCATGCCTGTTACTTTTAAAATGCTATCCCTGGAAGCCCCAGCTAACTCGGCTTCAAAATAACATTCTGTCAGTTCAGCTGCTTCCCTAGTGGATTTGCACTTCTGTAACAACAGGAAAGCTTTAACCTCTGGCGGTACAGCCTCAAAATATTGCTCAAAGAGCACAGCGTCCATCAAAGACTCCACTGTTGCTTTCTCTGGAGCAAGCCATTTTGTCGCTAGACCTTTAAGTTGCTGCATCAAAGCTTTCGGCGTCTCTTTAGGCAAGAGTGTTGCCTCTCTAAAAAGACGTCGATAGTGGGTAGGTGTTAAACCTAGCCTATCTCTCACCGCTAATTTCACGTCTGGGTAATTGGACGCTAGGCCCGCGGGCATTGCCTTGTAGGCCGCCAATGCCTCTCCGGTCAAAGACATGGCGAACCTAACGGCCCACTGGTCTAGTGGCCATTTAGCCGCCTCCGCAATCCTTTCAAAGGCATCGGAATAATCATCAAAATTATCAGTCTTTTGTAAAGGTCCCAGTGCCAATGCACTACAATTTTGCAGTCCTACCAAAGGTGATACTGGTACGCCGTCTTCATCTGTGGTGGGGGTCCTCTTTACCAGCGTAGTTAACAAGTCCAGGAGCGGCCTTTGCTGTGCAGCCAGTGCTGCCATAGTCCGATCCTGAGCCTGTCGCGCGAGCTCACTCTGGGCTTTCCATTGGTCCTCCATCCATCGGAGCATGTCCTGGGGATCCATCCTGGCGTTGAAGTGTACCTGTATGGGAGAGAAAAACACAGGGCCCACCAAGTGCGGCACAATATATTTTTTTCCTTTCTCCTTGCCTGCCCTTAGCAAGGTATAACTTCTTCCCCTTTCTCAGCAATCCTCACCACCCGTGCCCACCTACTTATACCTCAGCACGGTGTAGGATCTCGCGTTGAGAAAGGTTCTTTATCCACGCCTCCTTCAGGTCAGCCTGTGGAAATCCAGTTGCTGGAGAATTCTGTACCAGGATTTTCCTCTTTCAGGATTTTCCTTTGCTGCTGCTTTTTTTTTTCCTTCAGCCAACTGTATCCTCTTTAGGAAAAGCCTTGGGTAGTACTTTCTTTTTTTTTTTTTTAAATCCAAATTACTACGTCATTTATGTCACCAGCAGTGGCTGAACTGTGGCGTAGGCAGCCAGTCACACTGCTGGGCCTGACCTATCTTTATGAAAAGTAGTAGCTGTGAGTCCGAGTAGTCAGGTTTTCAACAAGGATTTTTATTCCCCTCCCGGGGTTGGATTTTCAAAAGTAGTACAAAACACAAGAACTTAAAATACAGCCATGCCTCTGGCAAACTGAAGAAGAAAACAAAATACAGCTTCTTGCTTTAATCAAACATCATGAATTACATTAAACAGAATCAGCTGATATGCTGGCAGTCTCTTCTATGCTTTCCAGCTCTCTACAAGGCACTCTTGTCTTTAGCTAACGCAGAGAAGAACTGATATCGGCCATCAATAAAGAGCAATTCATTTCTTCAACACATGGAGTTAAACTACTTGGTTCTGTAATCATCGGTTCATCAAACACAGTATTTTCTCTAGGACAGAAAGTCTGAAACTTCCTCAATTCAGTCTCTCTCTCTGAGCTCTCAGGACAGCCCTCTTCACAATAAGGCAGATACTTATCACACAGCTTGTAAAAGCAGGACGGAGAAACAGCTCTGTCTAAACAAGCTTTTTCCTTGTAACTTTTAAACCTCCTGCCTCTTGTACTTGACGGCAGCTCATTGCACTGTCCTGTTCTGGTAATGGAAGACTTTTCTTTTGGAAGTCTCCTGCAGGGTTTTAGGAGCACACATTCATCCTCATCAAGCATACAGATATCCTCAACAGGATTACTTTCCCTCTCACAGGGTTGTAAGTATTTTAAGCAGCTCTGCTTCTCAAATACAAATGGCCTGTTACCAACTGCCTCACGTTCCTTCCACTGAGCTCGGTGCCTGGGAAAATCACACTGCTTCAGAGGTGAGTGTTTCCTGTAACTAACCTCTCTTGATGAAGGTAACTTTGTTTCCTTTTGATAATTCCTCCGTGGCTTTCTGCTCCAATGTTCAGGCAGTTCAGAGTCAGTATAAGAGTATTCTGAGCCTCCATCTGAGACCTGCAAGTTTCCTCCAACTTGCCAAGCTCCTGCAGCTTCCTGGTCTCCCTGCTCCTCGTCTCGGTCTCGGTCTTGCTCTTGGTCTAACTCTGTCTGCTTTGGACATTTTTTATACAGCTTTAGGGGCGTTTTCTTGCCCATGTGAAAACTGTTTTCCTGATCAACTGGGGAGTGTTTGCTAACTAGGCGTGACTGCAGACCTCATGTCTCAGCTTGTTTTGGTTGCCTATGGTAACTAGGAAGCTTCTGATCTACCTGCCTGTCAGAATCTAAGCTATACCCAGCAGATTTCTGTGTTTTTAAGGCACAGGGCAGATCTTCCGTGTCACAATACCCAGAAAAAGCATCAGAAAGAAAAGTGAAAGCAGGAACTTAACTGCAGAAACAAGTAGCACTTCAGGTGAAGGGGGGGGGGGGACTCCTCAAGTAAATTGATGAACTTCAGGTGAGCTCAAGAGCCTGCAGACTGAGGAGTGGGCATTTTACTTTATGAAGTTAAAACATTCCTTTTTTGTGTTGGTTAACAAACTGGGGAGGTATTTAGCACAGCAAATTTGGGAACACAACCTACAACAGCAAATCCTGAAGATCAGAAATGCTGTGGGGGAGTGGGCATATGAAACTGACAGAATTCAGCATGTTTTCTGTGATTTTTACCAGAAGCTCTATCAGTTGGAACACTGAGAAGAGGGCAGTGAAATGCACACCTACATGGCAGAGACAGGCCTCCCCAGATTGGCGGACTAGGAAGGTAAGTGGTTGGACAGGGAGATAGAGTGTTTAGAAGTCATCCAAGTCATTAAATACCTAAAAGATGGTAAGGCCCCGGGGCTTGATGGTATGACAGCCAAACTCTACAAGACGTTTTAAGAAGAACTAGCCCTGTGTTTGTGGAGCTCTTTAATGGGGTGATAAGGAGGGGGGGGGGATCTCCCGGCATCTATGGCGGTGGTTGGGATCACTGTCTTACTGAAGCCAGATAAAGACATGGGGGTGTGTGGCTCCTACAGTCCCTTCTCCCTAATAAATTTGGATACCAAAATTCTAGTGAAGATTTTGTACAACAGACCACAAAAATTCTTGCCTCAGCTTATAAGGGATAACCAGTCCAGATTTAGCCCTGGTCGACAGGCAAGCGACAACATTCACAAAATCCTCAATCTCATCTGGGTGGTTCTAAAGGGGAAAACACCATCCTTAATGATGGTGGTTGATACAGAAAAAGCATTCAACAGGGATGAACGGAAACTAATGTTTGCTGTATTAAGAGAAATGGGCTTAGGTGACAACTTTAGAGAGTTGATACAAGCATTGTACAAGGACCCCAAGGCATGGATATGAGTCAATGGATCATACTCTGGGGAGTTTCCCTTAGAAAGGGGCATGCATCAGGGGTGTCTACTTCCCCCACTGCTGTTCGCCCTGATTATTGAACCACTGGCAGAGAGGGTTCACAAGCAAGGGGGCATAAAGGGGATACAGGTGGAATCTAAGGAATATAAAAATCTCTTTTGCAGACGACATGATATATATGATTGGACACCCCCTGACCTCTTTACTGAACTTGCTAAAAGAGATTCAGAGGTATAGTGAGGTCTTGGGTTATAAAATGAATATTCTCAAACTGCACCTGAGCCCAGAGTTAGAACATTGTTTAAGGGAAGCCTTTCCTTTCCAATGGGCAAAATGTTATATTAAATATCTAGGAGTACTGGTAGGCTAGGATTGGAGGGATCTGAGGAAATTAAATTATGATCCCCTGGTCAAGAGGGCATCAAATGACCTGGTGCACTGGGACAAACCCTACTTTTGTGGTTTGGATGGATAACTATAGTAAAAATGAATATCTTATCAAGGATTCTATTCCTGTTTCTGTCCTTGCCGATTGAGGTGCACCCTCAGCTGACTGCTCTGTTTCAAAGGTGCATTTTTTCATTCATCTGGCAGTGCAGGCCCCTGAGGGAGAGGTGACACATTTAATACAAAGGGAAAGAAGAGGGTAGCCTGGTGAGATATTATCAAGCGGTCCAACTGAGAGCTGTCTTAAGGTGGTGCATGGGAAGGGACGGGCATCAATGGTGTCGCATAGAGCAAGAGGTAGCAGGGCAGGAGGGCCAGGGACACTTGACAGATCAACTATGGGGGATGGGAGGACAGGATAGGGATGAGGGTGTGGAAAATCCATTTGTGACTCAGACCCTGTGGTTGTGGCAGAGGGTGTGTTCCACCCTAGTAAGGATTGGGAGGGGGCCTCTGGTTGCAAAGAATCCTGTCATTTATTTATTTATTTATTACCTCTTCTATACCGCGCTATTCACATCAGTGCGGTGTGCATCGAACAAAACCATACACACTGCAGGCATGCTGCAGTGCATTCACAGTAGAACAGGTATTGAAACTTGGTTACATAAGGGGAAAATGATTTAAAGCCAGAGGTCTTTTCAAACATTTCCAAGGTTGAGCTACTAAGGGATTACAGTATGTGGGACAACTCCTCACAGAGGGTAGAAAACTGTGGAAGTTTGAAGAATTGTGACAGGAATATGCTCTTGAGAAGGGAGTGTGTTATGGCTACTTAAAATTGGCACACTTCTTACGGCAAATATGATCTGACCCAAACAGGGCAGGGTAGAAACCCCATTTGAAAAACAATTTCAGTCTATGACTCCTACAAAAAGGATAGTGTCTAGGCTTTACAGGGGGATGGAGGGCTCATTTTATTTTATTTAACAAGAACTTATATACCGCAGCTTCCAGAGATCAGCTGCGGTTCACAAATAACAACCGTCAACAAAGCATAGTTTGTTTTACATGTAACATCATATAACTATAAACAATGTAAAGTAAACATAAATTGTTAAACTGAATAGCACAGAACAGTGCAACACTATATACATTATATACATATACACATTATGTGGAATATAATCGTAGAGAGAGGTACAGATTCAGATAGGGAGGGTTTTCTTTTATGTTGTAGTGAGATTCAGACAGAATTGGTTAGCCTTTATCTAATTCTTTTGAGTGCTGGTCTTTATTATTGTAGTGTATTGTAAATAGATGGGTTTTCAATTTTTTACGGAATTCGTTAACCTCTGTTAGCATTCTTAGTTCCTCTGGGAGGGAATTCCAGGCTATTGGGGCTGCATGAGAGAACACTCTGTTGTTTGTTGATTTATTTGTTTTTATGAAGTCTTTGGGTGTTTTTAGTTTATTTAATTGACCTTTTCTTTGAGTAGGTTTTGATTGTTCTTTAGTAATTAATTTACTTAATGTGCATGGTGCTAAATCGAATAGTATTTTAAATGTAGTTATTAATGTTTTGTATATTATCCTGCTTTGAATTGGCAGCCAGTGAAGGGACGCTAGTATTGGTGTTATATGTTGATGAGAATGTGTTTTCGTTATTATCCTAGCTGCGGAATTTTGTGCAATTTGAAGTCTTTTAATGTTTTGTTTTGTTGTACCTAATAATATAATGTTAGCGAAGTCAAAGTGGGGGGTTATGGTGGCTTGAATTATGCTGATGAAATCATGTGTGTATACAAGAGGTCTAAGTTGTTTAAGTATTTTAAGCTTGAAATAAATTTTCTTTGTAGTGTTTCTGATATGGGTATCTAATGTAAGATGTTTATCTATAATAACTCCTAAGTATCTGACTTCATTTTTTATTTTAATTTCCTGGTTTTGAAGTGTTATATGAGTGGGTGGGGTATAGTCTTGATTTTTAGTAACAATTAGCACTTCTGTTTTTGCGTGATTTATTTGGAGATTGTGTGTGTTTAGCCATGAAGTTATTTCATTGAAGCAATCCGATAGGAGTTGCAACGGTATGTTAGGGATTGTGAATGGGATGTACATCATAATATCATCTGCATACAGATGATAGAGTACACCGTATTTTTTAAAAATATTGCAAACTGGTTTTATGTATATGTTAAATAGGAGAGCTGAAAGCGCTGATCCTTGTGGTAAACCTGTTTCGAATTTATATGATTCAGACGTTTGATTGCCTATTCTAACATTTTGAGTTCTATTGCTCAGGTAGGAAGTGAACCATTTATGAACTATAGAATATATTCCTATATGTCTTAAGTTGTTAAGCATTATTGAATGGTGAACACTATCAAATGCTGCTGATATGTCCATAAATAAGAGGATGAAGGCTTTTTTGTAGTTGTTGATTCCTTTTAGTAGTGTGTCTGTTAGTACAGTCAGAAGTGTTTCAACTCCATGCTTTGGACGAAATCCATATTGTTGGTCGTCAAGCAGATAGGATGAATCAAGGAATTCTTGTGTTTGTATTTGTACAGTTTTTTCGATGACTTTTGCTAAGAATGGTATACTTGAGATAGGTCGGTAAGATTTTGGAGAGGTTTTGTCAAGTGTGTTATTTTTTAGGATTGGTCTGATTTGTACATGTTTAAGTGTGGGTGGGAGGTGACCTTGGAGTAGTGATAGGTTGACCATAGGGAGTATGAGGGGTAGAAGAATTGGGATTGTGTTTTTTATCCAGGTTATCCAGGTTATCCAGGTTTATCCATGAGGAATGCGCACCATATATGCTGCCATTGGAGAAAGATTTGGAGGGTGAGTGGAATGGGGAGAGATGGAAGAATATACAAGTGACCACATGGTCTCCTCTGTGGCAGCAGCTATCCAGGAGCACTACCATAAGATGCTTTTAGGATGTATGTCATGCCAGACAAACTTAACAAAATACAGAGTAATGGCAGTCCATTATGTTGGAATTGATGTGGAGCAGTGGTGGACCATGTTTGGTGGACCTGCCCTGTTTGTGGGTGGAGCATGTTTGGTGGACCTGCCCTGTCATTCAACAGGTCTGGGAATGGATGAGAGGGATGACAAGAGAAATAATGGGATGGATAGGACAACTCAAACTGCAGGAGGTTCTTTTTTTTTTTTTTTTTTAATTTTATTTTTAAACCATTTGTAAACAATACATCAACCAACAAAAACAACAAAACATTACACCAAACAAAACCAAAAACATGTATCCCAACCCGCCCCCCTCTTCCCCCACCCATCCCACCCCTCACCCCCCCGGTCCCCCTGGGAACCCCATGCATTAACCCTTACAGTTACAGTTGTCTTCATTTATACCGCTACGGCATTGCAAAACATTTAGCTTGCGCAACATAATCATCTAGCAACTGCCACTTACTTCCCCCCAGTGGGGTGGCGGCAGAGTTATTCTTCTTTTGCCGCCGCCGCTGTCCCCCCTGGGCGGCCTTCAGCTCCTGCGCTTTTTCAAAGCCAGAATAAGTACACACCAGACCCCACCACAGATATACATCTAGCTTGGAGGAGTCTTTCCAGTTGGTGATGATCACCTTCAGCGCCACAGCCATCAAAAAATTAAACAGAAAGTGCTGGTCTCTAGAAAGCTATAGGCTGCTTGCGCAGGAGCAATAAATAACAATATCCCATCCCAGCGGGGCAAAAAACCCCAATATGCGGTTGATCTTGCTCCATACTGCTTGCCAGAAACTCTGAACATAGCGACAATCATATAACATGTGCCGCAGGGTGCCTAAAGCCGACTGACAGGACCAACACTTAGTGGAAACCGATGAGTCCCATTTTGACACCTTAACAGGCGTAAGGTATGCCCTGTGGAGCAAAAAGTAAAGGGACTGTGAAAGGGAAGCAGCTTTCGAAACCCTGTTAACTGTGCCCCAGAGAATACTCCATAGTCGGGGTGGGATCTCATAACCTACCTCGAGCTCCCAACTACGCCCGACGTCATTTCCCTCCCCCAAAATCACATCTCTCAAAATAGCATAAATATGAGACATGCGCCGGTCTGTATCTATAATCTCGTCTACTACCCCCTTAAACCCCCAGCTGTCGACTATGGCAGTCCCTTCCCGTACAACCCCTCTTAGACAATGAAGCAGCTGCAGCCACTGAAAGTAACAGCCTCTAGGGATACCAAACTCCTTTTGGAGGGTCTCAAAGCCTTTCCACCCACTGCCCAACCGCACCTGGCCGATAGTCCAAATCCCAGCATCCTGCCACCTTTTCCAAACAAAGGGCCGATTCCCTATTTTCAGTTTGGGGTTGGACCAAATAGGATGGTGGACTGAAAGGCGCTGTTCACACCCCATGGCATTTTCCAGAAACTTAAAGGCTATCTGAGTGGCGCGCATAACCTCAAGGCCATTACCATGTTCACCAACCTGCATACCCAGCAGCAAATCCATAGGGGCAGGGGACATAAGCTTCTTTTCCAGCTGGGCCCAGACCGGCTTCTCCTCGGGTGGGCCAGAATCCATCCACTGTAGATCCTGTTTTAGTAAAAGCGCCTGATGGTACCACTCGAAATCAGGAAATTGTACTCCACCCCTCTCCTTGCTGGCTTTTAACTTACGGACCGCTATCCGGGGAGGTTTACCTTGCCAGAGGAAAGTCATCAACAGATGCTCCACCCCCTTGAATAAGGACTTCGGAAAACATATGGGAAGCATCCCCAGGATATAATTAATCTTAAGGACCAAAACCATCTTGATGGAATTTAGCCTACCCCACCAGGAGAGGTGCAGGGGGGACCATTGAAGTGTAAACTTCTGTACCAGTTCCTTAATAGCTTGCACATTGCACTGCACTGTCTCCACAAGTGATGGGCAATATTGTACCCCGAGATATTTGACCTGAGAGGCTTCCCATTTGAACGGGAATTGAGCCACTTGGGAGGGAAAAGTCATCCTATTCATCGGAAAGGCCGTGGATTTCATCCAGTTAATTTTATAGCCGGATAGGTTGGCATAGGCAGCTATAATTTCCAACACTCTCCCAATTGCCGGAGGTTGTAGGAACAACAACAGGTCATCTGCATAGGCCGATAACTTCACCTGCTGCCCCGCTACTTCCAGCCCCTTGATCTCCTCATCTTGTCTCACCAGGATTGCCAGCGGCTCTAAAGCAATGTTAAAGAGTAGGGGGGATAGTGGGCACCCTTGCCTAGTCCCTCTCTGGAGACCGAAAGGGGAGGATAACGTTCCATTCACCAAAATTCTAGCAGAGGGGGACGCATACAGGAGTTGGATCATTTGTCGGAACTGCTCCCCAAAGCCAAACCACGCTAAGGCCTGATTCAAAAACCCCCACTCCAACCGATCAAAGGCCTTCTCCGCAACTACGGAAAGCCCTACTATAGGCTCCCTCAAGAACTCCGCAGCAGAGAACAGGTTCAACAAAAGCCGCCCATTGTCCGCGGTGGAACGCCCCGGGATGAAGCCACATTGGTCCGGGTGTATGAGCGAAGGCACCACCTGGGCTATTCTATGTGCTAAAACTGCAGAGAATCATTTATAATCTGCATTTAATAAGGATATCGGCCGATAATTCTCCACTTTATGGGGATCTCTCCCTGGCTTTTCTAAGAGAACAATGACCGCTTCACTGAAAGACCCCACCCCAGGTGACTGTTCCAGGAGAGCCTGGAAATACAACAGGAAATAGGGCAGAAGATCGTCCGCAAAAGTTTGATAAAACTCAACCGGGATTGCATCCGGCCCCGCTGCTTTACCACACTTCATACCTTGCAATCTATCCCTAAGCTCCTCCAGAGTCAGGGGGTCATCTAATAAGCTCACCTGAGCAGCCGAGAGTTTTGGATGCGGTACCCGACCATACAACTCGTGGAAAGCCTTCGGATCTACCTGCGCTTCCAAAGTATACAGACAACTATAAAATTCACGGAACACTTCGGCCATATCTCCCTCTGCCGTCAGCAATCCACGCGACTCATGGAGAATAGCGGCCACTTTTGGCCTGGAAACTCTAGGGTTGAGCGTGCACGCCAACATACGCCCTGCTTTCCCATACCAACTACTACACGCCTGATAAACCGCCGACCGCACCTCAGTGTTCAAACTCATATTATATTGATAGCGAAGCTTTTGCAGCCTCAATAATATACACGGATCTGTTCTAGAAACCAACAGGCATTCCCCAGCTTGTATTTGAGCAGAAAGCTCCTGCAGTTTCCTCTTCCGCTCCCTAGCAACTTTGATTTTATAGCTGGTTGTTTCCGTTCTGATTACCGCTTTGAAGGCTTCTCACCAAGCCCAGGCTGGGGTATCTGTAAGTAAATTTATCTCGAAATACCTTATAATGGCTACCCTAATTACTGCGCAGTATTCTGGGTCTTTGTGTAAATCTCTGGGAAAAAAACAGGTTGAGTTACCCTTACCCTTACCCTCCACCCGCACCTCCAATGCAATGAAAGCATGGTCCGAAATATGCATTTCCCCTATGTGAGCATGAGCAACAGAGTTAATAAGAGCTTGCGACACTAAGAAATAATCTATACGCGAGTGAGAAGCATGCAGAATAGAGTAGAAAGTATATTCCCTATCTAGAGGATGAAATAACCTCCACACATCCACCAACCCTGCATCCCGCATAAGAGACAGGAGAACCGTGTCCGCCCTACTGCGATGTCGAGATCGGTACGGGGACCTGTCTATCAGCGGGTCAAGCACTAGTTTGAAATCCCCCCCAATGATCCAAGGGTACTTCTCCCAATCTCGCACCACCTCAGAAAGTTTCTGGAAGAATGCCACGTCATCTATATTTGGACCATACACATTCATCATTGCCAATTTGGTACCCCCAAGATGCACCAGTATCCTAACCCACCTTCCCTCTGTATCAGCCTGTTCCTGAATCACGTGTAAGTCAATCTGTTTGTGTGCAAGAATAGCAACCCCATTTTTCTTCCCACATGCAGCGGAATGCCCGACTAGAAGGTATTTCCCCAGGCTGAGCTTCTTTGTTTCAGGGGACGACAAATGCGTCTCCTGCAGCAGGACAATGTCTGCTGCCTGCTTTTCACAAAAAAGAAGGATCTTCTTTCTTTTGATAGGATGCTGGACACCTTTGACGTTCAGAGATAACAATTTAATTGGCCTCATGAAGCAAGATCAATCTCCCAATCCAGAAGACACCTCTCAGCGTGATACCCGAAAACCCCTTTTCACAGGACCTACCGATTGTTCCCAGGAAGACCCCCCCATGGCTTCCCTCCCCCACCCCCCCACTGAGAAAATCTCCGGGTGAGCCCCCACAGTGAGATACCCCATCCACCCGCTCCATCCCAATTTTTAGCCCTAGCATTAACATTAACAAACATCTTACCACTCTAACAACAAACGATTATTACATTAACACCACCAAAAACATCCATTTGCCCCTTTCCCTTGCCCCCCGCCTCCCCCCCCGAATGCCACCCACAATCCCTGCCCGCCTCTATTGCATACCCTAGCCCAGCCTGCACAAGGCACTTAGAGCAGGTCAACACAGTAAATACAAAGGGTCCTTATCTATGAGCAGAGGGGACCAGATTTAGCCACGAGGCAGTGGAAGTCCGCAAACCTCTCTACTAACAGGAGTCCAGTCAGCAAGCTCCCTGCAACCCTCATCCCGTCCGCTTCTGGCAGGGCACCAACACCTTGCAGATACTGCCACTCTGTAAGCTGAGTCTCACTGCATGAAAGCCGCCTCCTTTTCCTCCAAAAAGGCTTGCAGGGCCGTTGGGTCGTCAAAAGACCTGGTTTGTTTATGCAAAGTTATCCGCATTCGTGTGGGGTAGAACAAACCGTAACGGGCTTGTAGCTTCTGCAGCCTCGGTCTGAACGCCAGGAGTTGCTTCCTCCTATAAACTGTGGCTTTGCTGAAGTCAGGATATAGCGCAACAGTGTGGCCCTCATAGTTTATAGGTGCCTGTGCCTTCGCCGCCGCCATTATCGCTGCCACTTGTGAATACCGCAGTACCCTTAGAATCATCGGGCGCGGCACCCGCACCTGTGGGCTTATGCTCGTGGGGATCCTATGGGCCCGGTCGATTTCAAAGGCCTGCGAGAATTCCAGCCGCAGCATTTTAGGTAGTACTCTCTCCAAGGATTCCACAGCATTGATCCCTTTAACTCCCTCCAGGAGCCCTACAATTCTAATGTTGTTCCTCCGGGCCCGGTTACCCTGATCCTCCAGTTGCTGTTCCAGCGCTTCTACCCGCTTGCTGAGCTTCTCCACTTGCTTAATCCGTGCTTCGTGCAACGCCACGTGGCCTTCCACCACTGAGATCCGTCCTTCCATTGAGATTAGCTGCTCCTTCAGTTCCTTTAATTCCAGGATCTCAGCTTGTACCTCCGCCAACGTTTCCCCATTCGCGGCCACCATCGTACGCACCGCTTTTATCTCTGCCAGCACCTCAGGCAACCCCGCCACAGGTCCCTGTGCTTGCGAGGCCTTCTGAGGCGAGGGCGGCTCTGCCTTCTGCCTCTTAACTCCTGCATTCGATGTCGCCCCGAAATCCAGGCGGGCGGGCTTGCCGGCTGCCATCTCCCCCCGCTTGTGAGGGGGCCCGGGGAGGAAAGGGAGCAAGGATCAATCTGCTAGGACCCAGGATTCAGCAGGATTTAGTGGCGAGCTGCGATTATGCGGCCATCTCTGCTCGAGCCAGGCTCCGCCCCCAAACCGCAGGAGGTTCTGCTGAATGAGTGAGGGGAGGGGGATAGGGGAAGTGGAAAGTTTTCTTAAATTGTTTGCTGTAGCGGTATGTATGGAAAATAATGGATATCCTTTATTCAGAATCTGATATCTGATTTTGGTTTGGTTTGATAATCACCACTTGATGCAAGTTATCTTTTCAAAATATTTCATAGTTTCATCAGGGGTGGGTGGTTCAATAGTTTGAACTAAATCACTGTGCTTATTCAAGTCTACAGTATGATTGAGTTTGTTCATATATTGCTCCAAGAGCACTAATGTTAAAAGCATCTTGAATATACCCATGAGAAACATTAGAAATGTTAACGCCTTCCACATGTTTGACATCATCAATAAAAGTACACCCCGCAGTCAAAAGTGATTAAGAAAGTCTGTGTCCTATCTTTTTATAGTAAGTACTCTAAGCATTATCATTCAGTGATTCATTCTGTGCCAAATAAAATAATCATTACATTAAACATAGACTTTCTTGATCCTCTTCATCTGTCTGGTGAATATTATTTGAAATGTTGAGCCCTCGCTGCATCATTTGCCTTCTGTATATCTCAGCAGTTTGTATATATTAGGAAAGAAAATTACATCCACAAAGTCTCATTTTTGTTGCCGTGTGAGAAATGCATCCATGTAGAAGCCACAAAGAAGATTCTGAAAAATAATTATTCAGAACAATTGAACAAACCGGGTATATTCTGAAACATATTTATTAAACTGCATGATATCAGTTAGCAACAATTTTTTTTTCAACAGAAGTACAAAAGTCTCCAGGTAGAGTAAATTGTGAATTAGTTTTTTAACCAAAGGTGGTAGATCCTGAGCTCTGACACTAGTGAAGGAATGATGTAGAAGAACAAGACTTTTGGTCATTTCAGAAATAATATCTTGGGGAAAAAATACAGACGGTGAGCAGCATTTGACAATTCCCTAAGGAAAAAAGCTTTTATGGAATTCTAAGGGGAGACTATCAAAGAGAATGAATGAGGGTACAAATGCCATCTGAGTTGTGCCAAAGATAAGAGTCTGTTAATAACTGTAGCTTTACTCGCACAGTTCATGCAAGCTGCGAATAAAAAGGCATGCACAGACTTGTCTTTAGTTTTATTTTAAGACAGCTACAGTAGCTATATAGTCTTAGGAGCCCTTTTACTAAAATGCACTAAGCAACTAAAGGCACATATTCGATAGGAGGTCAGAACTCAGACATTGAAATCAGGATGTACTCATTTCTGAAGCTATTTTAGGAATAGCTCTGTTAGCATGGAGCTGCTTCTAATATGCACAACCACGTGCAGAGGGAGGAGCCTTTTTAAAAATATACATGTAGGAAATATAGATGGAGGAAACCCAGAAAATTGCAAGTGTTGGCATTTCACAATGCATACGTGAAATTGTCGGCTCTTGCAAAGTTTAGCTAAGCCATTTTGCGAAGAGAGACATGCAGATGCTGTTACTCATCTACAGAGGACCCTATCTTTAGTTCATTTCACTTTGATGGGAAAATGAACATTAGGGGCAAATGGATGGCTAAACAGAGCAATTTTTCAATATCTGTGTCAGCGAGAAGGTATAAATCTGAACATGGGTAATTTCAGGTTTTGCAAGTGTATTCTGTACTTGAAATGGGGAATACAGGTGTAGATTTTAGGTCCACCCAGGCCACACCTATGACACCCCCTCCCCCCCCCCCCGACATGCTCACATCTACTTTTGATGTGTTATGGTCATCCATGAGTACAATGAGCCCTTTCTAAAATGGCCTTAGTGTGTGAATTAGCATGAGCTTTTGGCACATGAGCACGGTTGTTACTGCATTGGTGTGACAGTGAATGCTAATCACACACTACAGGGGATTTTATAGTCATTTTTGCATGTATGTGACAAATGCGTGTAAAATGGAGACACTTATGTAGTGGCCTTTTACCAGATGTTCTACATAATAAGTGTCTCCATTTGTAGATAAGCCACTTATATGAATGCATCAGATTGGTTTCTTGGTATGACACATATATGTTTCAATTTTTAATTTTTTACTGTTTTATTTTTACTGTTTGTATTGTTATTTTATGTGTTTAATCTTTATATTCACGTTTTGTTACTTTTTAAAAGTTCCTTGCATTTGTCCAGTTGGAACATGGTTTTATCAGATCATATGTTTAGGTTTGAGTTCCCTACTCTCCATCTTTTAATGTTGCTATTTAGTTATATTATTCATGATTGATCACGTTACATGCTTTATTTGGCCTTTTATACATTTTCTTTATATATTAATTTTTATTTATACTCTCTGGATATTTTTAGACCCCACTGTTTTATGTATGTATTTTCCTCTTCTCTTATTGTATTACTCACTTCTCTCTATGTTTTATATTGAGGTCTTAAGCCCCTAAAGAAGACTTTCAGCCAAAACACATGTAGGGTTCACCTGCTGAACACTTGAATAAAGGAATTGCTATTCTCCATAGTGAGTTGTGGAATCTGCTCCTTTTTCCTCCACTGACACTGTAGATTTGTGTGCTCTTTGTTGCTGTCTCAGACGTAAAAGTATGTACATGGGCACGAAGATGCCAACCTTCACTGAGCATGTTACCAGGTTTGCAGTCTGGACCAGTGTGGGTGGAATTGTAAAGAACACACATTCCTCATAGTGTACACTAATCTACATACATACTTGCATTCTCTATACATGGATGTTGAGGCTTGCTCTCAAGCAGATCTAATGTCTATGCCTTCAATGTAAGTGCCATTACTGCAGGATTTGCATTAGTATCTTATAAAGACATATAGGTGTCTATGGGGGTCATTTTAGAAGTTCTAGTCATAATTTAGCCATCTGAAAATAGTCATTCAGACATCACAATCACATCCGTGCCCCAAGAGCAATTTTAAAAGGCCTTCAGTTTATATATGTCTAGCACGATCACTTTTATGTCGCATGAATACCTGCTGAGAGCAGTCTGACAAAAATACATGTGTACGCCCAGACTGGTGCTGCACATCTCAAATTGCTGTCAGAGACATCCATTGTTATACGTGCTCCAGGGCATGAATAGGACTCTGAAAAGTCAATTCAGCAAACTAACAACTACAAGGAGACGAGAGGAATGCCCCCTCACTCTCCCAATGTTTTTCATGTCTTCAAAAAACGTGGCAGTAAGTAAAAAAGCATTTAGCATAGCACCCACGCTGCTGCACATCCCCATTTTCAAGATGGAATGCCAGTATGTAAATGTGGTGAGGTATACATGAGCTCATTCTCACATGGGACCATGGGCATGTCTATATTCCCAAAATGGCAGAAGTCCATATATGACACTTGTAGGTTTTTGAACTCCGGTGAAAACCTGCATGTGTCCGACTCATTACTCTGTACATCTTTATATCATATTCCATTTGCCTATCTTTTCTATGCTCTTCCAATCTCTCCTATACCATCCTGTCTACACTATGGAGTTCCGTTCACTTCTTTTCTTTTTTAGTTATTGTACACTGCGTAGACTGCTATGCAATGTTACAGTATATCAAGTAAAATATAACCATAAACATAACCATAACTAGACTGTCTGCTAAAATTGACCCATGGGGGGAGTGGCTTTCTCAAGATGGCGGCAGTGAGAGCTGGCGATGCCTAAGCATAAAGGCAAATCGAAGGTTGCTCCCGCGGCACCGTTGCCTAATGCCGAAGGACTTATGGACCGATATGTCCAGCTGACAAAGGCTCAGGTGCAAGGGATTCAAGCGGGCTTGGAGTCACTGGAGATGGAAGACCCAGTGCTCTCTGCCCTTGACATCTCGCTCTCCCCTAATGGGTGTACTCCTCCAGCCCCCCCTGGTAACGCGGCGGCTCAGCCAGTGAGTGATGCAGCAGTGACGTCCGAGGTGGGGGAACTGCTGCGTTGAAGTGGGGCTCTCTTGCTGAGGTTGCCGGTGTGTTCTCCCGGGGCTCTCGAGCTGTTGTGGCAGTGAATTCATCATCTGTTGGCGGAGCTCCTGCTCAGGTTGGTTTTCCTTCTACGGGGGATGATTTCTGGACCTCCAGGCTTCTATTACCTTTACCGGTTCGGCCAGAGTCTGTTACTTTAGACAGTATTTGGGACGCTATTACCCATTTATCTACTATAGTGGGTCAACAACTGTCCATATTCTCTAGTAGGGCAGCTTCTTTGGAGGACTCTGTTTCCACAATTAAAGCAGATATCCAAGGAGTTAATTTGAAGCAGTCTGTGTCGGAGAAGAAGATTGAGGCAGTGTCTGAACTAACGGTCTCTTTAGTTAAAGAAAATGCTGCTTTGAGAAATAAAATGGAGTCGTTGGAGAATGCAGTTAGATCTACGAATCTACGTCTGTTGAACTTTCCCATTATTACTGGGGTGGCTCCTTTGGAGTTATTTAAGAAATATCTGCAGGAGGTACTGTTGGTACCTATTGAATTGATGCCACCCGTGTCGAAGATATATTACCTTCCTTCGGGTAAGAAGGTCGGGAAAGTCGTTATTGGTTCTTTGGAGTTAGACTTTCTCAACGTCTCTGATCTTCTACAGTCTCCTAAGGAAGAAGAGATCGCTGTCTCTACATTGTTAGTTACTTTGGCACTTTCATCGGACAGGGAATGGCTGTTAAAGTTGTTCTATAAAAAGAGAACAAATTTGTTTTATGGAAAGAAGATCTTCCTATTCCCGGATGTGTCTAGAGAGACGCAGAAGCACCGTAGAGCTTTTCTTTTGTTGAGGCCTGGGGTGGTTTGGATGGGTGCTACCTTTATGTTAAGATTCCCCTGTAAATGTTTAATTCTTTATAACTCGCAGAAGTATGTTTTCTATTCTGCTGAGGACCTATCTACTTTTGTTAGTGCAAAGTTGCCTAATGCTTCTTCTCCTGAGTAGGAGGTGTACACCCACTGTGAAATTAATGAGCCTTGAGCACTACCTATGTCTTGTTTTCTTAGTAATTTTTTGGGGTAGATTCCCCTGGATGCTTGTTTCTGTTAGTTTCTCCCCCTAACTGTGGGCTAATGAATAATCCTTGCAGTAGAGTTATCCTTAACTTATGTTTCTTTATTGTATTTCATTGCAAGTATTATTATGTTTCATGTTCAAGTTCTCCTTGACTTATTGTATATTTATAAATATAAAATAAAAAAAAAAACATAACCATAACTATTTCATGGATATTTGTATCTTTCAGGGTGGGGAATGGCTGATTTACAAGGCATTTATATGTGCCCACCTCCTTTTCTGCCTCTCCCACTGATTTTAAGATGTTTTGACGTGGACATCTCAGATTTCACCTACACTGCCTTTCTAAAATGTGCCTTCACATATCTTTATACATATCAGCAAAATAGACACCTTCTGAATGGTTTATAATCAGAAAAGACATACAACAAGGCTGCATACATTCCCCCAACCTGTTTGATTTGCTGTATATGCAGAACAGATCATCAGAGAAGTAGAGCTGTATGAAGACAGCCGAGGTGTGAAAATTTGTGGAAGACTCATCAACAACCTTTGCTACAGTATACTGATGATACTACAATACTGTCTGAAAGTGAAGGTGATTTGAAATATTTGCTTCTCAAGATCAAGGAATATAGTCTTAAAATGGGCCTGCACTTTAACATAAAAAAGACAAAGATCCTGACAACTGGCAAAATCAATAACTTGATCACTAATGGAGAAGAAATTGAAATAGTTAACAACTTTAACCTGCTGGGATCAATAATCAATAAGGAAAGCAAAAGCAGTCAAGAAATCCGATGATGCACTGCTCTTGGCAGAATGGCTATGAAGGACCCAGATAAGATTCTCAAGAGTAAAGATGTCTCTTCCCATACAAATATTCAACTTGTACAAACCATGGTATTTGCAATAATGTCATATCAATGCAAAAGTTGGACAGTGAAAAGATAGGAAGAAAATTTATGCCATTGAATTATGGTGCTAGGGAAGAATACTGTAAATATCATGGACTGCCCAAAGAACAAACCAGTCAGTAATAGAAAAGATCAAACCTAAGCTTTCTTTATAAGCTCAGATAACAAAACTTTGACTTTCATACTTTGGACCCTCATGCGAAGAGAGAGATCATTACAGAAAGATATCATGCTAGGCAAGATTGAAGGTCAACACAAAAGAGGAAGGCCAGCAATGAGATAGATCGATACAATGACAGCAGCTATGGATGCCACTCTATCAACAATGAGCCACCTGGCTGAAGACCAAACACAGTTTAGGACAACTATCTAGAGGGTCGCCATGAGTTGACACTGCCTTGACGGCACTTAACAACAACAACAAGGCACCTTCCTGCTCACTTAACCTAGGTACCTCATTATAAAATTACTTTCTAAATGCATAGCATGTTATGGAGAAGAAAACGGGCAGATTTATGGGAGAGTTATCATCATGAACTACACATTAAAGTAAGTAACAACATAAGAACATCAGATATGTTATACTAGCTCAGACCCAAGGTCCATCAAACCCAGTATCTTGTTTCCAATAGCAGCCAATCCATATTCCCAAAAAGTAGACAGATTCCATGCTTCTTATTCCAGTGGTAAGCAGGGGATTTTCCCAGTCCACTTTAATAATGGTTTATGGCCTTTTCTCCAGGAACTAGTCTAAACCTCTCTTAAATCCAGCTACACTAACAGCTTTTACTACATCCTCTGGTAATAAATTTCAGAGTGTGGTTACACATTGAATGAAAAAAAATATTTTAGAAACAGAGAAAAATTAAGACAGAAAAAAACACATGGGCTATCTAGTCTGTCCTTCCATATCAACAACTACAACAGTCCCCTTTTTATAGAAACATAGAAAAATGTTCTACATTGTAGCTGCACAGTATGTCCACTAGTCTTCTACTTTTTGAAGGAGTAAATAACCAATCTGTGTTTACCCGTTCCACTTCATTCATTATTTTGTCGACCTCTATCATATCTCCCCTCAGTCATCACTTTCCAAGTTGAAGAGCCCTAAACTTTTAAGCCTCTCCTTGTAGGTTTATCCTATCTTCTCCTTTATTATTTTGGCCACTCTTCTTGGTACCTTTTCTAATTCCAGTATGTCCTTTTTAAGATATGTCGACCAGAGCTGCACACAATATTTGAGGTGCAGTCATACCATGGAGCTATACAGGAGCATTATAATATCCCTGGATTTATTCTCCATTCCTTTCCTTATGAGTCCAAACATTCTATTTGCTTTCTTGGCTGCAGCTGCACACTTGAGAGAGGATTTCAACATATTATCATGATGACACCCAGATCTTTTTCTTGGGTAGTGATTTCTAATGTGGAACCTTGATTGTGTAACCACAGTTCGAGTTCTTCTTCCCAGAGGGGGTCATTCCAATGTGCGAATAACAGGGATGTATGTCCGGTTTGGATGTACAACCCCCACTATTCTCTGGGGGCCTATTCCAAAAACAGAGCTCCCTGCACATTCAGCGGTTTTGTGCAGGGTGCTTTGTATAGGGTGGGAGGGGGAGGGCCGGAGGGCCGGAGGAGTCGTCTGGGCAAGGTAGGGCCATACAACCTGGATATACAGGGCCAATACAGGTCATGGTGAGGGCACAATGGATGCAGAACGTATTCCACTTCTGAGGTGGAATAAGTCTCCCCCGACGATGGCAGGCAGTGATGGAGGCTCCCCAAAAAGGTGAGCTGCAGCAGGAGATTCCCTGCTGCCCAATCATGGCTCTAGAAGGCCCCTCCAGAGGTCAGGTAGCAGGGAAAAGCAATTTTATGATGTTGCAGGGAACCAGGGCTCCTGCATGGTGTCCTGGTGCATTGGTGATGGGACACCATGGCACCAGGGCTCTAGCAGGAGCATGGGGAGGGTTAGCTGGGGGGAATGTTGCACGTCCCATCCCACTGAATCGGGTCCTCTATCAAAGGATTTCTGACAATTCAGGTATACTATTTCAACTGGCTTACCTAGTGGCCTAGTGGTTGGGGCAAGGTACTTAAGGTCAGGAGTTCAAATCCCACTAGAGGACAGCAACCTTGGGCCGGAAGGACTGGAGTTTCTAGTCCCACAGGTGCTCCTTGTGGTCTTGGGCAAGCCACTTAACCCTCCATAGCCCATGTTCCCTGTAAAATAGTTATCTCCAAGTTATAATGCCCTGTTCAATGTAATTTCAGTTTGTTCAATGTAAACCACACTGATGCAGAATAGCATGGTATATAAGAGAGTGTAAATAAAATAAATAAAAATGTTTACTAAACAACTGTAGCAACTTCCATGCGATATTGGAGCCGTGGCCCCATTGAATTCAGTGGAGCTGTGCTCTGATATTGCACGGAAGCTGCTACCGCTGTTTAGTAAACATACCCCTAAGTCTTCTTCAGTAAAGAGCAAAGCAAAGAATTCATTCAGTCTCTCTGCTATGTACATGGTCACCTAGCAGACAGTCACTGTTGAAGTTAGTGTGGATGCACTTACCACCTCCTAAATCCATTCTGTGATTACACTTATCAAGCATTAAAGACCTTTTCTGTATGGGAACATGCTAGAAATCTCCCCTAACAATTACTACAGGTTAATTTTTGCATCAAGTGCATGGTAAGTGCAAAGCTTTGCCACATTTTATTAAAAGGACCTATTAGTGCTCCTGAAAATGAGGCATATTCATACACAGTCATGCGTATGATAGCAGTGAATCCTAGTTAGTGCCAATCTTTTTTATTTTAACTTAGAATGGTAGGTACTGTATTTATCTGACTACCAATCTTATTAAGTTTCCAAGGAGGAGTGAGAGAAAGAATTGGAGAAGAACCAAAGAGGTGCCCATCATGCCCCAGCTACACAGAATAGTTTCAAGGTGACTTGATTTTTATATTTAAAATTCTGGCCAGAAACAGAAACAGAAAGACAAATAAAATTTATGGATAGTAAGTATACAAATAGATATTTATACTGTGTGCATTCTAAAAATATACTGTACTGACCAGAAAATCTTTCTGATGAGTGCTGATACACCTGTAAAGGCAAGAAAAAATAGATGATGGAAAAGAGTCAAATTCTTAAACTACGGTAGGAATTAATTCATAAGAATTTGGAAATTATAAAAATTACTGTATATTTCTCTAATATTGTCAAAAAATGATATTCAGTTTGTGAAATGATATTTGACATCTGATATTTACTAAAAAGAACAGATTTGCAATCGGATGATAATTTGTGGTTAATGGGCAAATGACAGCAAATTTACATGCTTTTGGAATCATTCCCGAATTCAAACTTGAATTAAGGAGGTCAAGAAGTGAAGTACATAATTGAGGGAGTAAATTCTTCATAAATGATATGGAATTGTATCTAGTACAGAGGTCTGAAGATTCATTGTAGAAAACATTTTCTCTAGGCTAAAGCTAGTGAGTGACTGGAATGCGGAAAGAATGCTATGTAGCAATAAGAATTCTTGAGACTCTGATGAAAGGGAGGAGAGAGTTATGACAGAGTTCCTTCCTGAGGAAGATAATTTTAATAATTCAATATGATTTTTTATTTTGTCTAATAAGAATCATCCATAATGGTTAGAAGTAATCAATATTGATTTAACTGTCTGCTCATAAGTAGGTCAGGTGTCAAACTAATCCAAATAACTGCCAAGGGACATTTCCTTTAGATTCAATAATTTCACCAAAGTCATTTTTTTTGTCATTCTTAACACCTTATACCTGCTTTACAAGGCTTTACATTTGTTGTGTGCTTCTGAGGTCTTAACTTTCCTCCATTCTCTTGCAATCATGCAGATGAGTTGTTTAAATTGTCCTAGTTCGTCAGAAAACCTATGGTTATAGCGATATTTCCCTAGTTGGTGCCATTGAATCTAGGGGTCTTGAGCGCAGAATCCCACTGGTTGACTTTTCTGGGCATGTAGGCTGTTGGTATGCGTACCATGCTGTGGATGTGATGGTGTGTACAGTCGACACCTCCAGGCACTCCCATGTGCACTAACACATACCTTGCTATGGACCTGCTATGGGTGGCATTGAAAGGCATGGCTATTGGACTTCCAGCTTCAGCCAAAAATTCTGGCCCTATCACATATATGTTGCAGCATGCCCTGGCGAGGGCCAATGAGATGGAGACATGGCTGCCCCCTAGAGTGCCATCCACTGTTACACATTGTAGAACAACCCGTCAGATGATATATTTATTTATTTATTTAAACTTATTTTATACTGCCTTTCTAACATTCAAAGCGGTTTACATACAGTATAACCAAAAACATACTGTAAATAGGGCAAGGGATGCTATTGGACAATAAAACCAAACATAGCAAACAGGTTAAAAGGGAAAATTGCATAACTATGTACATTTACACAGTTACATTGGCTTGCCCAAGACCTATAGGCACTCCTTGTGGTCTTGGGCAAGCCACTTAACCCTCCATTGCCCATGTTCCCTGTAAGTATTAGCGTATGTGTCTCATATCCCCTCGTGTTAAATGTATCCCCCAATTGACCGCTTTGACCCGGTGAAAAGCGGGATATAAATACAGCTAAATAAATAAATAAATTTACAATTGTGCAATCTTTCAACATTGTTCAGTTCCGGGGTGAGCTGATAGTGAGTTTAGGTGCTTGTTTGTTCTAGGTCACAACTAGAACGCAATTCTGGAGTTGTGGTAGTGTTAAAATGCCCTTGGAAGAGATATGTTTTCAATCTCTTCCAAAAATCCGTTTGGTACAAGCATCCTTTTAGGTCTGGTGGTAAGGAGTTCCTGATAGTGGGGGCAAAGAGTGAGAATGCGCGGTTGCATGTGGATTGTTTGTTTCTGGTCTTTGGAGCTGGAATGGAGAAGAGGTTAAGTGAACTATGCCTTCAGAGCCTGTCATTCCTGAGTCTTGATAGAAGGGGCTGAAGGCAGATTCATGATTCATTGTGTATGACCTTGAATATTGTGATGAGTGCCTTGTATCTTATTCTTATGGGTATGGGGGAGCCAGTGGAGGTGTCTATGGGGGTGATGTGTGCTTGTTGAGAAGCTCCGTGGATTACTCTTGCCGCAGTGTTTTGTGTCATTTGGAAAGGATATATGGCGTGTTTGGGGAGGCCATGGTATAAGTTGTTGCATTAGTTTAGGATGGGATGATTATAGCCTGACATACAGTCTGGAATAGGTCTAGATTTAGTAGGGAGCGAAGATTCTTCAGTGTTCTTGGTTTGTAATAGATGGAATTAATCATTCTCCTTATTTGAGCTTGGAAATTTAGCTTCTGGTCTACTATTATGCCTAGATATTTGACTTACGATCTCACATGGATGACGATGTCCTCCATTCTCAGGAAATGTTGAGGAGAGAAGGACGGATCTGTGAATATATGGAGGGCCTCCATCTTTTCTTGATTAATGACAAGGTTGTGTATTTGAAGCTACTCTTTAATGTCTGCAAAGCATTTATATATACTTGTGAAGTCCAGTTTTAAAGTGTTGAATGGGGTGAAGAACATGATATCATCAGCATATATCTGGTAATGTATTTTATGTTCTTTGAATATCATGCATAGGGGCTGGAGGAAGATGTTGAATAAGAGGGCTGAGAGGCTTGAGCCTTGAGGTACTCCTTGTTGCTGAGTAAATGGGCAAGAAGTCTTGTGACCGATTCTCACTGGCTGGCTGCGATCTTCTAGGTAGGAGCGAAACCAGTTTATTGTAATTTCCCGGAGCCCAATGTCATATAGTCTCTGTATGGGGTATGTTTACTAAACTGCGGTACTCGTGAATAATGCGCGCAACGTACGGTTAACGATTGTTCGCACGTCATAGCGCAAGTTCTGACGTGCGAACGATCGTTAACCGTACGTTAACCGCGTTAACCGCAGTTAACGATCGTAAACCCCCGCGGCGCGATAAAACAGCGCAGAAGGTGGAGAGTGGGCGGAGAGAAGGGGTCAATGGGCGGAGAGTGGGCGGGGAGAGGCTCCCCTCACACTAACGCGCTGAATTTCAGAGCTCAATTCCAACGCGAATGAAAACCTGCCGTTAAAGGCATATTAAAGGGAAGAGAAACCATTTCCGTCGGCAATGTACAGCAAAACCGGGGAAACCAACAAAACGTGAGCAGTGTGATACATGTGCACTGAACAAAATAGCAAATAGAAATGGAAAAAAAACCACAACAAAATCCTAAAAAACTATAATCCAGCTGGTCAACAGTGATATTAATGGGCAACCATAAAAAACACTCCCAGGAAAGCTCCAAAAAAAAGAAATGAGTTTTGGAAGGGTCAATGGAGCGTAGACCCTTCCAAAAATCATTCCCTAATTTTAATTATGAGCGTTCCTGGGAGTGTTTTCCATGGTTGCCCATTAATATCACTATTGGCCAGCTTGGTTATGTTTCTATCCCCTTATTACGAGGTCATATTCGGGGTTTATGTGCACCTATGTCTCCATACAAGGTGAATGAGCCCACAGTAAAAATGTGCAGAGCAGGGTTTCTGACTCTTTCAGCCAGGTGTCCTATCTCCAGGGACTGCACTGTGTCTGTGGCCACAGTGTGGTGCAGCAGACACAGCCAGTACCTGTAGGACCAGAGGGTCACAGGTTCAAATCCTAGCTGGGGCCCCTGCCAACCCAGTCCCCATATTTCACCCACCACTAAACAGAGATAGTAAAGACACCCCTTTATTGCAGAGAACATAGGCATTGTTCAAACACCAATATGTTACCCTACACCACACACACACCATAACAATGGGCATTACCAACAGCCGAGTCCCCCAAATGCAGTACTGGAGTGCCACACCTCAATCAGGTCATATGCATTTTCCAAGATAAGGACATGTCAACATGTTGGCGGAAGGGTACAGGTGATGGAGGGGGCAGTGGCTGCTAGTCACAGCAGACAGTGGCCTAGCCATGTGCAGGCTGGCACATCCACAGCAACAGACAGGCCCTGTTGGATGTACAGTCATGGACTACCCAGGGAATACAGCATATCTGTGGCAACACGGTGGTGCAGTGCACACAGACAGTGTGTGCAAGAACAGAAAGTCACAGGTTCAAAGCCCAGCTGGGTCAACATCCAATCCAGTCCACATATTTTTCCCACAACTGTACCATGATTGTAATGACAAACCTTTATTGCTGAGAACATATGCATGGTTAATACGCCTATATTTTACCCCACCGAGCACAGACACCATAAACAGGCGCATTACCTAGAGCAGAGTCTCCCAAATGCAGTCCTGGAGGTCCACACACCATTCAGGTTCCATGCTGCCTCTAATAAAGATGCCTGTGCTGCATGTCTATGCACCACCCCCATGGTATGCAGATGTAGCTCATGCATATTCATGAGGGACAGCATGAAAACCCGAACAGTGTTTGGCACACCAGGACTGGAGTTGGGAACCTCTGCCGTAAAGCAGCAGCCAACAGGGGCAGACACACCCACAACCACACCCACAGGCCCCATTGGCTAATGCCTCCTGGAGAGGCAGGACATTGGGCCCTGCGTGCATCTCCCAATACTAGCACATGCATACCCTAGCAATGCCACCCTACACCTGGGTATACGGTACACACCTATCAAAAGTTTCCTATGAGTACTGGCAGATAGCAAGTCCTACGTTAAGCACAGTTTGCCCATTGAGCTCCATCATAACAATCATTCTGATGTCAGTGGTGTGTGCTACAGGTCAGGTCTCTGACAGTGTTTACCACCCTGGGGAGTGACACCCAACAGTATTGCGGACCATATCCATGCCTGGACTGTGCCCAGGACTGGTGTGGTGGGCAGGGCTGCTGAACTCCTCTACAGTAGCACAATGCTGGCATAGGTGTCGGAGTGTGTGTCTGTCTCCACAGTGTGTGGTGGCTGCAAACACCTTCCACAGCCCACACTGCCAGCACTGTTGCCAGTATTGGCCTGCCAATGTGCATAATGAGGAGCAAGGTACCATGGGTATAGTTAGCAACATTACTCCAGAATCCACCAGAAAACAGACTTAGAAGAAAAACTAACCTCAACATTTTTATTTTTATTTTATTTATTTAGCAAGCATTTGTAGCCAGCGATCAGAAGCGGGTAGGATTACTATTGTGAAACTGCCGAATCAAGGCAGGTACAAATTTTGTTTACATACAGATTGTCAGAAAAGCACATCATACAGAGTTAACACTTCTTAGCTATGGGGGAGTTCATTTACATATATACATAAATACATATATACAGGATAATCTTCTTGGACTGTCGAATCAAGGCAGGTACAAATTTTGCTTACATACAGATTGTCAGAAAAGCACATCATACAGAGTTAACACTTCTTAGCTATGGGGGAGTTCATTTACAGATATACATAAATACATATATACAGGATAATCTTCTTGGACACAGTGGTCAGGGGCTGCTCCATCTGTGGGTTTAGTTCAGGTTGAAATGTGATTGGAAAATGTGCGTTTTGAGTTTCTTTCTGAAGTCTAGAAGGTCATTGCTAGCTCGTAGTTCTGGTGGGAGTTGGTTCCACAGTGTTGGCGCCACATATGAGAAAGCCCTGTGGCTGGTGTTAGTTTTGGCAGATCTTATATCTGTTGGAGTGTGAAGGATGTTGGAATTGTGGGTTCTTCTGTTTCGGGTAGGAGGTTGCAATCTTACTAGGTTGTTGAGGAAGGAAGGTGCTAAGTTGTGGATGAGTTTGAAGGTGGTTGTTAGTATTTTGTATTTTGTGCGAGCTGTTATGGGTAGCCAGTGTAATTGAATTAGCACTGGTGTGATGTGGTCACTTAGATTTTTCTTCATTATGACCCTGGCAGCTACATTTTGTGCCATTTGTAATATGTTTAGGGTTTTTTTAGGTAAACCTTGTAGGATGGCGTTGCAGTAGTCAAAATGTGGCATGATGAGTGCTTGGGCCACTGTTCTGAAGTCTTGGGATCAATAATATTCCGAATGGGTTGGAGCACTCTAAGCTTGTGGAAAACTGTTCTGTTGGTCTTTCGGAGGTGTTTTTCCATCTTTAGGTCACAGTCAAATGTGACTCCTAGATACTTTATTTCTTTTTTTGTTTGGTAAGTGTTGTTACATAGTGTTATTGATGTGGGAGGGTCAAAATTCGGTTCTTTGGAGATATACATTACTTCGGTTTTTTTGTGATTAATTGACATGCTACTTTGTTGTAACCAGTCTTGCATCTCTCCGATACATGTCTCCAGTGGGTTGTAGTCTGGGTTTTTAGTGTCTAGTTGTGTGTATAGCATGATATCATCGGCATAGATGTGGTAATTAATTTCGTGCCGTGAGAAAATTTTGCATAGTGGCTGCATATATATGTTAAACAGAAGTGCTGAGAGAGCAGAGCCTTGGGGGATTCCCTGTGTTTGTGAGAAAGATTCTGCTTTTTCTCCGTTGAATTGAACCTGTTGTGTTCGATTTGAGATGTAGGATGAGAACCATTTTAGTGGGGTTCCTGTTATTCCTATTGATTTTATCCTATTTATGAGGGTCCCATGATTAACTGTATCAAAGGCAGCTGAGATGTCAATGAATACAAGAATGTACATTTTCTTTTTGTTTTCAAGGCCCTTTAGGAGGTTGTTAAGTAGAACTAGTAACAGGGTTTCAACTCCATGATGTTGCCTGAAGCCATATTGCTGGTCATCAAGAGGAGCACTGTCAGTCAGATGGTCTTGGAGTTGTAGAAGGACCGTTTTTTCTATGATCTTTGCCAGGAATGAGATACTTGATATGGGACGGTAGGAGGCTGGGTCTTCTCCGTTGAGTGTAGTGTTTTTTAGGATCGGTCTAATGACTGATTTCTTTAGTTCTGAGGGCATGATTCCTTGTTGTAGGGATAGGTTAACTATGTGTGCTATGTGAGGTGCTATGTCTTGTTTTACTGCCTTGATCCAGGATGCAGGACAGGGATCTAGTGGGGAGGTGGTGCTTTTCAGGCTTGTGACAATGGCTGTGATTTGCTGGGTTCCTATTTTGTGGAAGTGCTCCCATAACTGGTTTTGCGTTGTGTTGTTCTCACTTCTGATTTGTGGTGTTGGTGGGGGGGGTGGAGGACCAGGGGCCGTCAGTTTGGTCGCGTAGTGGTTTGCCAGTGTTTGGACCTTGATGGATTTGTTGAGGTTGGCATTTTGGTCGGTTTTGGTTAGTGATTTGACTAGTTCAAATAACTCTTGTGGGCGATTGATTGCCTTGTTTAGGATGTTGGTGTGATGTAATTTTTTTGCATTGTTCACGTCGTCTTTGTATTTTGCGAGATGGGCCATGTATTTAGTTTTGAGATCGGAGGATTTGGTTTGTCTCCATTTTCTCTCTATTTAACATGCTACTAATTCCCAATGCCGTGAGAAAATCGAAACAAATAACCACCAACACTGATTTTTCATATTATGCTCCCAGCCAATGGAACAAACTACCACTAAACCTAAGAGATTAAGGACCTTACCTCTTTCAGGAAGGAACTTAAAACCTACCTGTTTAGTCAACACTACAGCAACCTACAACCTGCAATCAAATATACTACACAAGAATATACAACTAACCAAACACAAGTCTATCCTACCTAATTCTAGACTCATTTTTAATAACCATTCTAAATAGTCCTCCTCCCAACACTGTACTTGTGATTACAAATAACTATTATAAATAGTTTTTGTCAACCATGTAAATAATTTACATATTGGTTCTTTGTAATATAGTTTTTTATGTTCCATTATGTTCTTATGTAAATAACTTACACATTGCTTCTGTGTAACTTAGTTCTTATGTTCACTGAATGCTCTATGTAATGCAATATTGCACTGTTTGCTATATTGTTGTTTAAGTTCCTTGTAAACCGCCCCTGATCTCTGGAAGGGGCGGTATAGAAAAGCACACAAATAACTAAAAATAAATAAATAAATAAGATAGGAAGTGTGTGGGTTGTGACATATGATGCGGGAAGATCACTAAATTTCAGGATAATTGTGGTATTATCATCGGGATTTTAATGCTGAGGGGAATTCCCTTCTTAAAAATGAATAAAAGGAGAAATTACTACGAGAGTGGAAGTTTCTGTTCCAGGTAATATCTCCGACAAAATTAGGAATACTGGGACACGAGGTGTTTATCTCTTTTTTTGTTTTTTAATAGTCATCTCCTGGCAATGTCCCAGTTTTTATACTAATTTGTACTATTTCTTTTTTTAATTGGTCTTGTTTTAATTGTTTCTTTTATGTGTCATAATATGTGTGCATATATAGTCCAAAGCCATTTTACTGGCCACTAATTTTTAGGAGATATTGGACATTAAGATGTTGAACTGCAAGGATGCCAATAATGTTGACCACAACTCTACCCCCAACCCTGAAAGGGTGCTGTTGGTGGGGTTTGATCCCAATTAAGGAGGGAAGACTCACCTCAAGGTCCTTGAAGTTGTCCTCAGACTTAAAACAGTCTCCATACTCTGAATGGCATTCCAACAGAAATCTTTACTATAATAACATTTCTTTGATTGTGATAATTAGGCATAGCGTACATTTATTTGGGGATGATCTGTATTTTCTATTTACACATTCACAAGCTCAAAAGCAGGATCCCCTTGTTTTTCTATGAAACAATCTCCTACTCAATAGAGTCTGGGAGTTTCTGTTTCTCTTTGGAGCCTACATGCCTGAAGTCTTGATAGCTGAACTATTCCTTTACATGACACTCTTTTTTTCTTGCTGTACCTGATTGGCATTTTTTCCTCCCTACATGTTTGTGTGGCTCTTTAGAGAACTATATCAAGAGAGTTCTTAGAAAATATATATCACCTACTCATTTATATAGTGAGGAATCCAAAGAAGTCCTTATAGAGACTGCTTGGATGTTACTGTATGAACAGTGGCACCATCCAGTGTCCCTACTAGATAACTACAATGAAGTGAAGGTTAGAGAAAAGCCTAACATTTTCCAGAACATGTGAGGTTCTTGCTGCCTGCCAACTCATGCTGGTAGGAAAAATGCATCTTCATATATAAACCACTCCTAAAGACAGAACTCTCTTCTCTTTGACATACAGCCACTGCACCATGAGGAAGGAAAGAGATGTCTGCTCTTTAGGCAGGTGTCTTTAACACATAGCTCCTCATATCATCAACAGAATCCACCAACTCTCAGGAAAAAAGGAACCCAAGTACGTATAATACACCGCTGACACTAGATCCAGGAGTGAGTCCATCACAATATCAGGGACCTGTGTCTGTATCACTACCAGCAGGGACAGTGAGAAAGAATACTAGAAATAGGAGAGAGGAGGCTCTCACTCAGGGAAACCAGACTACATAACAAAGGTGCAGGAGTGGTGAAGAATGAGCATTCAGCTTAAGATAATGAGTAATCGAAAGGAGTGTAGTAACATACCTACCTGAGAGGAGAAAGGAGTCATTTTGAGTAAAAAGAAATTAACTGCTTGTAACATAGTTCTTCTTTATGGATTCTACCAATTGTTATTGCTGTTATTGCTCAGTGACCCTAACGTTTAAGTAAACACTTAGGGGTATGTTTACTAAAATGCGCACTTGTGCGGGGCGCACATGAGCGTGCTAAAATGATGCACTTAAGTGCTCTTAAGCGCCCCGCACGTGTGCGGGTCACATTAATGGGCCCCGCACATGTGCGACGAAAACGCGCACGTGTGTGGGGCGCTCATGTGAGATAGAGGCGGGGAACGGCTAACGGAGGGCGGAGGGCGGAGGAAGGCCCCCGAGGGGCGGAGGGACGGGGTCAATGGGTGGAAAGTGGGAGGGGAGAGGCTCCCCACACAGGAGCATGGCCGAATTTTCAAGTAAAAACTGCATTTAAAGGAAAGAGAAACCATTTCCGTCAGCAATGTAAAGCCAAACCGGGGAAACCTAAAAACGTGAGCAGTGTGATACATGTGCACAGAACAAAATTGCAACTAACAACTGAAAATGACCACAATAAAATATGTAAAAATCATAAGCCAGCTGGCCAACATTGATATCAATGGCCAACAATAAAAAACACTCCCAGGAAAGCTCCAAAAAAAAAGGAATGATTTATGGAAGTGTCTACGGAGCGTAGACCCTTCCAAAAATCATTTCCTTTTTTGGAGCCTACCTGGGAGTGTATTTAATGTTGCCCATTGATATCACTGTTGCCCAGCTTGCTTATGTGTTTTTTCCCCTTTTTCCGAGGTCATATTTGAGGTTTATTTGCACGTTTGTCGCCATACAAGGTAAATGAGCCCACAGTAAAATTGTGCAGAGCAGGGTGTCTGCCTCGTGTGGACAGTTGTCCTATCTCCAGGGACTGCACTGTCTCTGTGGTCACAGTGTGGTGCAGCAGACACAGCCAGTGCCTGTAGGACCAAAGAGTCACAGGTTCAAATCCCAGCTGGGGCTCCTACCAACCCAGTCCACATAGTTTTTCACACCAAGAAACAGTGATAGTACAGACACTCCTTTATAGCAGACAACATAAGCATGTTTCCAACACCTATATTTTACCTTACACCACACACAAACCATAACAATGGGCATTACGTACAGGCGAGTCCCACCAATTCAGTCCTGGAGTGCCACAACGCAATCAGGTTATATGGGATTTTCCAGATAATTTAATTTAATTTAATTTAATTAACAGATTATTTATATACCGCTCCTTCCATTGATCAGGTGCGGTTTCCATATAACAACAATAAACAGTGTGGTCTGTTTTTACATATAACATTTGTTCATGTTGGCCGAGGGGTACAGGTGGTGGAGGGGGCAGTGGCTGCAAGCCACAGCAGACAGTGCCGTAGGCGTGTGCAGGCTGGCACCGTCCACCACAACAGACAGGCTCTGTCGGATGTACAGTCATGGACTCCCCAGGGAATGCAGCATATATGTGGCAAAACGGTGGTGCAGTGCACACAGACAGTGTGTGCAAGAACAGAAGGTCACAGGTTCAAATCCTGTCTGTGGCTCCTACCAAACTAGTCCCCAGAATTGTACCCCTCTAAAACCTGGCATTAAAGACTGAACCTTTGCTGCTGAGAATCTAAGATTGTTTGAAATAGTCATATTTTTCCTTCAACACTACACACCAAATAAACATGTGCATCATCTACAGCAGATTCTCCCAAATGCAGTCCTGGAGGGTCACTCATCATGCACTTTTTATGCAGTCTCCAATATAAGGCCATGTGAGCATGGTGACGGCAGGGGAACTGGTGGCAGCTGTCCACAGCACACTATGGCATAGCCCTTTTTAAGTGGGTGCTCTGCACTGCAACAGACAGGGTCAGTCTGACAAACAGCCATGGATTCCCCTGGGAATGCACTGCCTCTGTGACAAGACGGTGGTGCAAAGCACACAGGCAGTGCCTTCAGGAGCAGAAGGTCACAGGTTCAAATCCCATGTGTTGGCCCTGCCAACCCAGCCCCCACAATTGTCACACCACACAAATATTTTAAAACTAACAGAACCTGTAGTGCAGATAATGCAAACATGGGTAATACATCTATATTTTCTATCTCAGCTAAGCCAGGTGCTGTGGACATGGTGCTGGGTGGCCCCTCTCACTCTCAGGGTGAGCACACGACCCGGACAATGTGACGCTCAGTACTAACTCTGTGTCATTAATCTACACGCTCAGTAATCATTACCAGGCTGAGGTGGTTTTGGGGCTGCATAACCCATCTTGCTGTTATTTGTAGACTGCTGATTTACATGTGCAGTGCATCATGGGTATGTGTGGTTTAACCCTATCTTCGTAAAGAAAGCAAACAGGTCATGTGTTGGCCCTCAGTCCTACTTTAGGCAGCCAGGGGTGTGTTAGCAGCTATGGCAGTGGTTCTGAACCAGTCCCCCTTGAAACCCTAGGCAAGTTGGGTGTTTAGGATAGCCCTAATGAAGATGCATGAGATATATATGCATTAGAGATATCCTGCCAACCTGAGTGTTGTGTGGCCCTCCATGGCTGTATGTATACACCCCAGTCATCAACGATTGTAAGTGGGCAAGGTGCAGATGTCGAATACATCAAAAAGGTTAGATAGAATATGTCACATGCCTCTTTGCCTCTCACCACCACCAACATATTTTACATTATACAACTTCATGGTGGTGGTGAGAATTGAGGAAGTATGTGACACATTCTATCTACGCTTTTCATGTCTATGACATCTGCACTTTGCACACTCACACTCCTAAATGACAGAGGTGTAAGGCAGGGGTCTCCAAATCCAGACCTAGAGGGCCACAAACCAGTCAGGTTGGCAAGATAGCTCTGATGCATATAGATCTCATGCATATTCATGAGGGCTATCCTGATCACCCGACTGGCCTAGGGCTTCAAGGAGGACTGGTTCACAACCACTGAGCTATGGAGATGTTGGCCACCTGTGACCCCACAGCGTGTAGAGCCATAAGTCATGGGTCTGATCCTACAGTGGGGTAATCTGATATGGCTTTCTGTGGCTTGTTCCCTTTGCAACGTCATTTGGTGCTGCCAACAACAACACCCTCAGTGCTGTAGCCTGAAGCTTCCTCAAAAGCCCCCTATAAGGTGGCTGAAATTGAACATTAGAAGGTGCTGTGGCAGACACTGCACCTCATATTGCCCTCTCTGGAGTGCCTCATAGGGTACCTGATGTGCCACCCTAGGTTATTGCATTGTCCCAGTGTTTTTGCTCTCAGAACAGAAACAATAACCAAAGGCCCCACAAACCACTGCTGATATTAGAGAGTAATGTCCCAGCAAGTCATATTGATTAGGCCGACTGTGTGAAGGAAAACATGAGTTCTGTACCATAAGGAGGTATGGCAACTAATGTGGCACACCTCAGCCACTATGTCTGTATGTCAGCACACCTACTTAAGATCAACGTGCATGTCTGTCGCATGCCAACCTCCATCAGCTCATTATGTGTGCTACGCAACCTAATGTGGATGTAGATTGTCCAGATCCAAAGGCCCCCCCCCCCCCCCCTTATGCCATCCGGCACATCATTGCTGGGCTCACATTGAGATGAACTACTGAACATGATCTATTGGGACACATATCCCCATATCACCAGGGTGACTGGTAGGCCACTCTGATGTGCTCTGTGGACTCCTGTGGATAGGGAGGTTTTGTTGTCTACCTTAAGCACACACAACCATATCACCATGGTGACTGATAGCCCACTGTGATGGGCTCTCATGACCCCTGGGGATAGGGAGGCTGTATTAAACGGTGTAAGCACACACAAACATATCACCAGGGTGACTGATAGCCCACTTTGATGGGCTCTCATGACGCCTTATTGTGTTAGCAGTTGTATTGGCAGTCAGTGCAATGTGAAAGCCATAGCACATCACATCATACAAAAGCCTAAGAACCATTGTGGAAGTGTTGATAAGTTCAAGTCCCAAATGTGTAGACACGATATGATCATAAACTATTTTATGTGTTTTAAATAAGTGACACACAGCAGTGTATATGCAAATTGTGGTGTGAATGTGCGCAATTCGTTGCGCCAAACTGTGTATTTGCGGGGCGCAGTTGGACATCATATGTCGCGAAACTGCGCAGTTACATGTGAAATATCGGAAAAAATGGGCCAGCTGCGGAGCGCACTTGCACGTATTACGTCGCTAAACTGCGCCAGTTTCGGGGCGCAGATGGACATCATACGTCGCTAAACTGCACCATTTGCGGGGCGCAGTTGCACGTAAAATGTTGCTAATCTGTGCCAGTTGCGGGGCGCATGCGCGTGATTGACGCTGCATGCAATCATGTGATAATATCTCAAAATGGCGCCCAGACAAAGGAAGCCCTCGTTTACCCCTCGGGAGCTCCGCAACCTGGCCCGGCTCATCGCCAACAGGCAACATAAGCTCTTCCCCGGGGTCACCAGGTACAGGGACAGCTCAAAGGTCCGCAGGGCATGGGAACGTCTACAAAGACGTTTCAATCGCAATGCAGAATACCCAAGGGAGGTAAGTGTATGGGGCCAGCTCATTAGAATCATATATATAGCCTGTGTTCATTGCACATGTCCATGCTGTTGGGTTCAGGTTGTGTGAGTCAGTAATGTGCAGCAGGTGACCAGACATTCCATAAAGTCTTTGTATCATATGTGACTGGTTTGCCCTGTACCCTGGTGTTGATGGACATGGTCACAGAGGTCATGATGCTATTCGTGTGACATGGCAGCTGCTGCTATGGCCGTGCCACAACATACTGTAAGAAAGTAAGCCCATAGATCAGCTTAAGTCAATCAAAACCACATCATATGGATATGGTGGGATCTGTACCTGCATCCAAACACCTTGGGTCCAGCGCAAGGGTATGTGAAACGTAGCATTAATGGTATGTCAGTAAACCAGGTGATATGGGTTTTGTTGCCAATGTTGTTGAATACGCCCCCCTATCCACAGGGGTCCTGAGAGCTCATCACAGTGGGCTAACCTTCACCCTGGAGATATGGTTGTGTGTGCCCAGACAATTTAATACATCCACCCTATCCCCAGAAGACTAGAGAGCCCATCACAGTGAGTCACCTGTCATCCTGGTGATATTGATCTGTGTGCTGTCAAAGTTGAAAACATTCTCCCTATCTCCAGGGGTCCTGAGAGCTCATCACAGTGGGCTATCATTCACCCTGGAGATATGGTTGTGTGTGCCCAGACAATGTAATACATCCACCCTATCCCCAGGAGACTAGAGAGCCCATCACAGTGAGTCACCTGTCATCCTGGTGATATTGATCTGTGTGCTGTCAAAGTTGAAAACATTCTCCCCATCTCCAGGGGTCCTGAGAGCTCATCACAGTGGGCTATCATTCACCCTGGAGATATGGCTGTGTGTGCCCAGACAATGTAATACATCCACCCTATCCCCAGGAGACTAGAGAGCCCATCACAGTGGGTCACCTGTCATCCTGGTGATAGTGGTCTGTGTGCTGTCAAAGTTGAAACGTTCTCCCTATCCCCAGGGGTCCTGAGAGCTCATCACAGTGGGCTATCCTTCACCCTGGAGATATGGTTGTGTGTGCTGAAACTGTTCAAAACATCCACCCTATCCCCAGGAGTCCAGAGAGGCCATCACAGTGGGCTACCTTTCACCCTGGAGATATGGTGGTGTGTGCTGAAACTGTTCAATACATCCACCCTATCCCCAGGAGTCCAGAGAGGCCATCACAGTGGGCTACCTTTCACCCTGGAGATATGGTTCTGTGTGCTGAAACTGTTCAATACATCCACCCTATCCTCAGGAGTCCAGAGAGGCCATCAAAGTGGGTTATCTGTCACCCTGGGGATATGGTTGTGTGTGTTTAAACATTTTGCCTTAGCCTCCCTATCCCCAGGAGTCCAGAGAGGCCATCACAGTGGGTTATGTGTCACCCTGGGGATATGGTGGTGTGTGCATAAGCATTTTGCCTTAGCCTCCCTATCCCCAGGAGTCCAGAGAGGCCATCACAGTGGGTTATCTGTCACCCTGGGGATATGGTGGTGTGTGCTTAAACAGTTTGAAGCAGCCTCCCTATCCCCAGGAGTCCAGAGAGCCCATCACATTGGGTTATCTGTCACCCTGGGGATATGGTGGTGTGTGCTTAAACAGTTTGAATCAGCCTCCCTATCCCCAGGAGTCCAGGGAGCCCATCACAGTGGGTTATCTGTCACCCTGGGGATATGGTTGTGTGTGTTTAAACAGTTTGCCTTAGCCTCCCTATCCCCAGGAGTCCAGAGAGCCCATCACAGTGGGTTATCTGTCACCCTGGGGATATGGTTGTGTGTGTTTAAACATTTTGCCTTAGCCTCCCTATCCCCAGGAGTCCAGAGAGGCCATCACAGTGGGCTATCAATCACCCTGGAGATATGGTTGTGTGTGCTGAAACTGTTCAATACATCCACCCTATCCCCAGGAGTCCAGAGAAGCCATCACAGTGGGCTACCTTTCACCCTGGAGATATGGTTGTGTGTGCTGAAACTGTTCATAAATATTCTCCCTATCCCCAGGAGTCCAGAGAGGCCATCATAGTGGGCTATCCTTCACCCTGGAGATATGGGTGTGTGTGCTGAAACTGTTCAACACATCCACCCTATCCCCAGGAGTCCAGAGAGCCCATCACAGTGGGCTACCTGTCACCCTGGGGATATGGTTGTGTGTGCTTAAACAGTTTGAATCAGCCTCCCTATCCACAGGAGTCCAGGGAGCCCATCACAGTGGGCAATCTGTCAGCCTGGAGATATGGTTGTGTGTGCTGAAACAGTTTGAATCAGCCTCCCTATCCCCAGGAGTCCAGGGAGCCCATCACAGTGGGCAATCTGTCACCCTGGGGATATGGTTGTGTGTGCTGAAACTGTTCAAAACATTCTCCCTATCCCCAGGAGTCCAGAGAGCCCATCACAGTGGGCTACCTGTCACCCTGGGGATATGGTTGTGTGTGCTTAAACAGTTTGAATCAGCCTCCCTATCCCCAGGAGTCCAGAAAGGCCATCACAGTGGGTTATGTGTCACCCTGGGGATATGGTTGTGTGTGCTTAAACAGTTTGAATCAGCCTCCCTATCCCCAGGAGTCCAGGGAGCCCATCACAGTGAGCAATCTGTCACCCTGGGGATATGGTTGTGTGTGCTGAAACTGTTCAAAACATTCTCCCTATCCCCAGGAGTCCAGAGAGGCCATCCCAGCGGGCTATCTGTCACCCTGGAGATATGGTTGTGTGTGCTGAAACTGTTCAATACATCAACCCTATCCCCAGGAGTCCAGAAAGGCCATCACAGCGGGTTATGTGTCACCCTGGGGATAATGGTTGTGTGTGCTTAAACAGTTTGCTTTAGCCTCCCTATCCCCTGGAGTCCAGGGAGCCCATCACAGTGGGTAATCTGGCACCATGGGGATATGGTTGTGTGTGCTTAAACAGTTTGCTTCTGCCTCCCTATCCCCAGGAGTCCAGGGAGCCCTTCACAGTGGGTAATTTGGCACCATGGGGATATGGTTGTGTGTGCTTAAACAGTTTGCTTTAGCCTCCCTATCCCCTGGAGTCCAGGGAGTCCATCACAGTGGGTAATCTAGCACCATGGGGATATGGTTGTGTGTGCTTAAACAGTTTGCTTCTGCCTCCCTATCCCCAGGAGTCCAGGGAGCCCTTCACAGTGGGTAATCTGGCACCATGGGGATATGGTTGTGTGTGCTTAAACAGTTTGCTTTAGCCTCCCTATCCCCAGGAGTCCAGGGAGCCCTTCACAGTGGGTAATCTGTCACCCTGGGGATATGGTTGTGTGTGCTTAAACAGTTTGCTTCTGCCTCCCTATCCCCAGGAGTCCAGGGAGCCCTTCACAGTGGATAATCTGGCACCATGGGGATATGGTTGTGTGTGCTTAAACAGTTTGCTTTAGCCTCCCTATCCCCTGGAGTCCAGGGAGCCCATCACAGTGGGTAATCTGGCACCATGGGGATATGGTTTTGTGTGCCTAACAAGTTATATGCATTCTCCCTATCCCCAGGAGTCCTGTGACCTGCGTAATGTGTCCTGTTAGTCACCCTTTTGCTAAGGTGTATGCAGCTAATGATGTGTGGTAGGACACCCAACCCCCAGGGGGCCAGATCCTGGATTGCAATGGTGGGTATGTCATTAAGATAATGTGGTTGTTCATGGCAGGTAGGTTGCATCTATCCCATAGTCTGTGAGGTCAGCATCTCATCACACATGTCTTTGATGTCTCCAGATGATATGCTAGGTGCAGATGTTTATGTGTGTAACAGCACCCCACCCCCATGAGCCATGAGATGTGCTTACAAAGACCTGTAGCAGATCCATGTCCCCATACCGTCATGCAGATTTAGGTTCAACATCTTAACACTTAATACAAATCCAAGACCATGAGACACATGGACATCACTGATGGTGTTGCAAGGATACATTCAACTGTTGTGGTTGGACAACACATACATAAACCCACACATGAGCACAGGTGCCAACAGCTGTTATGGTGGTTTGGCCCCTGTCCATGGTGTTGCCAACCACACCTGTTGTCAGCATAGCAGAGCCAGGGCATAGGAACATAACAACATAACATAGCCCATACAGGGTCAATCCCTACCCACACACACATTATGCTCTCTGCAACAGTGTCCAAACTAGGTTGGACATAGCCAGCAGGTTCCCCATAAGAGACACGTTACACAATGCATCTGGTGGTTCAAGCATTGATATCCTGGGCCCTGTCGAAGGTGAAATGTCATGGTAGTGGCCCCTGGCAAGGTGAATAGGACCACCCACACAATGTCTCATGTTGGTATACTGCGCCAATGATTGGTGGGATATCAGGTTGCCATTGGGGTTGGGTCCCAGGATGTCCAAAGATCATGACAACACAAATGTGTGAAACAGAGCACATGCTGGGTAAGTGTGCTTAGCATGGACACCATCATTGGCAAACAAAATGTGCCATGGTCCTGCAATGTCATGCAAGGGGGCCACAGGGTAGTTCAATGATGTGCTGAGGGTGCCTAGCACACTGGGCATAGGTGTCACTGCACACATGTGCACAGACAAAGCTAGGAATGCAGGTGGCACTGGGAACCAAAAATGGCCTGAAACAAACAGGACGTAGGCCTTACATGTCTTTCTCATTATTGCCAACAGAGGATGCATGCAAACAGTCTCCAGTGTCCAATTAGAAAGCTATTGTAAGCAACCTAAAGTGTCTGTGTGCGGTGATGTTGCCTGTGCAAAATGGCTCGTTCCAGGTCATGGCTTCCCACACATCCAGCAGGTCATTGTGCCTGGTATTGCAGGAAACCAGCTATTGTAGTGACACACCTGTGGCATTGTCTGGCTTTGTCTCTGTATTTTAACCTATATCCCACAAATTACAACAATTACAAGTTCACATTCACCCACACACATTACAACAAAAGGTGAAGATCTCGTTTTAGGACTCCCCCGGTTTGCCATTAGGCCCTAATCCCATATCAATCATGGAGAAGCACTCCTGGTCTGAAGAGCATATGTTGATAATGTGCAGCTATGTTTTCAGACACAGACAACCATGTCTGGTATTGCAATTGATAATGGTTATATGCTAAAATGTCTGAATGTATGGCCTGTGGGAAGGTAGCCAAGAGTGGCTGGCATGACAGAGCAGCCAACCTCGGTACCCTCCTCTCTAACAATGTGGCTTGGGGCACACACATTTTGACAGGGGCTTCCTCTTCCTCATGTGGAGTTAAGGTAGCCAATCAAACATCAGTCCTTTCCTGAAAGGGTACGTCACCCTTGAATAGTGGACCTCCACTGGCAGTGCCCTTGAGGAGCACGCTCTGGCCAAACAACCCCCAGTGGGAGTGGTGAGCCCCCAAAGCCACAATGGGGCCTCATGATGTTCTGTAGGCCTCATCCTAGTCAAGGAACCTTGCACCATGCTGTGGGGTCCTGGCTTTGGCCAGTACACATACACAGACATTGTCAGTGTTGGTTGACCAGAGGATTGTGTACATTGAACAAAATCTGGCAGCTCACTATGTGCCATCCAGGACCCTTGTCCCACCACAGACCCTTCAAAGTGCAACAATGGCTGGTGCAGCAATTGCTTATCCGCCATTGGCAAATGCAACAAAGGTGCTGATGTGTACCGGTATGCACACACCAGTACCATGTCACTACGTTACTATGGCCAATTGTTAACACAACCTCACTTTAACTTTGTCTCCATACAGAGGATACATCCAATCCCCTGAGGGTTCTGCTGACTGTGACCACTCTGAGGGGAACGATGTACCTCTCCAAGACAGGCTTGCCTCTGCCTAAGGAAGAATGTTCCCTACGCAAGATATGTCCTTCCAGGATCTGCACACACATGTTTTTGGGGCGCGTCTCCATATCATCAGTAACACAATCTGAGCAAAGGCCAACGGAGACAGAGAGTCACCTATATCACCAAACACCATATGGGGCTGACATCCTGCCATTGCAGCAGACCTTACATGATGCCAGTTGGATAATGTGGAAGATCCCTCCTAACACCTCCCCACATTTCCACATGTGCCTCCGTCACCTGGTGTGCAGTAAGGACACCTCCCTGATCACTCCATCATGATTGTGTGTGCTAGGAGGAGAATTAAACGTTACAATCCACATGCCACCAGACCTCCTGGTAGGGAGTGAAAGCCATTATGTGGCCTTGGTGCCTGCATCTTCAATACTTTTAAGCTGTCAGACAGGACAGGTCCCTATACCATGTACATGGGAAAGTTCCTGACGGAGGCCAAACAACATCTACAACCTCAAAGTCAACATCTCTCACATCACAGAGGTCACTACTAGCAAGCACCTGACAAGCATGGTCAGAACATTTCACATGTTGTGATTAGGGCAGCTACTGACTGTTTTTCAGGTGAAGGCAGAGTCTCCCCTATTGCTATTGTGGCAAGGACACATGGCTGGCTGCAAGCCTCTCACACGCAACACTCGGTACAGGCTAACTGGTCAACATCCCCTGTAGTGTTGAAGAGTCCATTTCAGAAGCCTGCAGGACAATGTGACCTCAACAAGTCCGTCACATATTGCAGATCCTGCAAAGATGAGAGCTGTAGAAAAGCACTTCCCCAAAAACACAGAAATGTAAGTCAGTCCTATGCTTAGTACGTAACACCTGCAGTACAAGCTGCTTCAACGTGTGAACATGCTACTATGCAGAGGACACTGACAGCTAGTCAGCCTCAGCAGACCCAGCAGCCTGACCCCCCACAGGCCTTTTGCCTCTGTGATGGAGTACATGGCCTTCCAGCCCCTCCATGGACAGCAAATTTACAGAATCACAGGAAAATGAGGTCACCTTATGCCCAGATGGAGGGAGCTAACATCAGAACCATGGACTGTGTCCGTCCTAGAAGATGGTAGAGGCATCATGCACATAGTTGCTCAACCCCATCAATAGTGGGGGCATACACTTTGCAAACCTTACCCAAACAGAATAAACACATAACACATTGTGGACCTCACGGAGCAATGGAGAAGTTACCTCATCCCCACAAGGGTGCTGGCCTCTCACCCCACAATGTCCACAAAACCTACAGGAGAGGGAGCTCACAGCCACATCTGACATCTCACAGAAGTGAAGAACTGTCTGTTCCAGATGACATTCTAAATGAACCTCTGAGGATACGTAATCCCTGACCAACACAAGCAGATATGCCTGTGTTGTTAACATGACACGGCTGTGTACACACATCGTCTCTGCCAACAAGCACACCGGACGTTCCGTTGGTCCCCACCATCAAGGTAACCACTATCGGAACGTTCCTTTTATCCAGCTGTGGCTCAGCACCCACAGTTTTCACAAAGTGCATGTTTGTGTTTTGCGGTTGTGTACATAACAAGGGAATGATCTGGTGGGCCGAAGTGGATGACTGCCACATGCACCCACAGTCGAAAAGATATGTCCACCTGCGGGGTCGTGTTCTAAGGGGCGTGTTGCAAGGGGCATGTCTTGCTCCTTATGTGCTCCTTTGGTGCTCTTTTGGTGAAGTAAGAGCACTAGCAGTCTCGATTTGTCCATGGGGAAGCGGAAGGCAAAGCCAGCAGCCAAGGTACCGTCAGGAGAGGGAGGTAAGGTGTCCGGCCCTATGGACAAACATGTTACTGCCCTGCCGCTTGCTAGCCAGTCTCTGGATGGGCTTCTTTGAGCCCTGATATCCGGACACCACCTCCTTTCCCTCAGCCTACACTTTCGTCAACTCCTTTGAAGTTAGTTTCACCTGTTACTTCTCCGGTGTTAGTTCCAGTAGACCCTGCTGCATCTGATAATGATTCCTTATCACTTAAAAGTGAGGTGACTCTTGCTTATATTTGGTCAATGCTCCAGAAAATTGATACACGTTTGTCTTCTACTGTCAGTTCTTTATGTAATTTCTCTCATGATGTTGTAACTAAGATTAATGTTATGAATGTTCAAATGACTAAGCTTGCAGGATCCTTGATCCTGGTGGATTCTCAGCTCCAAACATATCAAGATTCACATCTTGGTTATCTTAAAGATATTTCTTCTGTTTCCTATAGATTGGAACTGCTTGAAAACCACCAGCGTGCTCGGAACCTTCGTTTTCTTAATTTCCCATCTACACATTTATTATCACCTGAGATTTTGTTGAAAAAGTATTTATCTGAAATTTTGCATATGGATAATTCGGTAGATATTGTACAAATGTACTCTTTTTTTCCTAAGGTTAGGGCCTCCGAGCAGACCAAGGATGATTTTTCCTTGGCGGTCTCGGTTGGTCCTAATCTTACAGAGTTTCTACAGGATTCAATCGACGTCATCCCAAAGCGTTGTACTTTGGTGGTGACTTTCGGGTTTGAGTTACTTAAATTGAAGATTATTCGTGCTTATTTTAAATGCAAGGATCAGTTGTCTTGTGGATATAAACTTCAGGTTTTTCCAAATGTGGGCAAGGTCACTCAGGCTCGTCGGAAGCAGTTCCTTGAGCTTAAAGCTAGAGTGATTGAGTTGGGGGCTTCCTTTTTTTTGAAGTTCCCCTGTCGCTGTTTAGTCACTTTTGAAGGTCATGATTTTGTGTATACTGATGTGGCTTCGCTACGTCAGTTTTTAGTGGATAAGGAGGACGTAGGTGGGCAGGAGGGTGTATAGGTGGGATGGCTTAATTGTTTTGGCTCCCTGATTTGGAGTTTTTTTATAACTCCTTTTTTCTTCTATTATATGTTTGTTTCCCTTATGGGAGTTAATATGGTTCTCTCTCCCTTGATGTGTTGAATATTGGTGTGGTACCATGTTCTTGAGTGCATTATTCTGAATGTTATTTGGTGTTTTGTATGTTTCTTGCATTTGAGAAAATCTAAATAAACAATTTGAAAAGATATGTCCAGGGCTCTCTCGCATACCCAGTGCATGGACCCCAATATGTAGGCCCTGTCAGCTATCTTGTGGAATCTGGTCTGACTCCTACATAAACGCTGTGCCTCATAGGTGCATGGCTAGCTATCAGACTCCCAAAGACATACCTGACTGAGACGCAATCTCCTCGCATTGTGCAACATGGTTGGACAGCACTACAACAAGCGCATCTTTCATCTCAAGAGATGCATCAGCTTCTAGGTCAGATGGCATGTATGGTGCATGTGGTTCCCAACGTGTGTCTCCACATGAGACCAGCACAGTGGCCACAGTCTCTTCCCAAAGGACACAAGCAACAGGCTATCTCTCAGATGTGCCAGTGAACACAAACTCCCATACCCTGTGCCTGCACAGGTGGCAGACAGCACACAAACTAATGCTGGGGTCACGTGTCCAGCAAACCCCTCCTCAGAACCCATTAACAACAGATGAGTCTAATGTGGGCTGTGATGCACATGTTCTAGACACCTCAACCCAAGCCCCCTTGAATTGTCAGGAGAGTCAGTTACGCAACAATCTGTTTGTGCTCTACGAAACCTGCCAGGATATTAATGTCCTACATTCACCTCTACAGGCCAATGGGATAATAATTCCCGCAGTCAATCATGTAGTTATGATATAGGTGAACAAACAAGGAGGAGAAGCCTCTGTGTCTCTTTGTGACGACGCACCTGAACTGTGTGTGTTTGCCACACACCAGCAAATCCATCTCCTGCCAGTCCATCTCCCTGGCAATCACAACTCTTAGCCATACAAAATCAATTGTGTTGTGCAACTGCAAAATTGTTTGTTACACATGTACTACCTCTGGTGAGTATTGCAACTCTGGCCAACGTAACAGACATACATTTTTCCACGTCCATCATATGCAAAACCTACACGGTTCTATACACCAATACAAGCTCATAGCTATCAAGCGAGGGATGTTGTCCAGCTCAACTGGGGGCAGACATGTCTATATGCCTTATTTAACATTGCCTGGATTGCATATAGCCTATTTCAACCCCTGAGGGACCGAGGCTACATTATCCGCATAGTCTCACGCTCGCAACAACAGTTGTGATACCTTAGGATTCTACATATGACCCTGGTTTCTCCCCTGTATGTGGGCTAGCTCAATTATGTTTTCCGCTGGAGGACGGGAATGTATGGCAAATGGAACCCACCTCTCTGCACCCGAGAGACTGGCTACTGATGGCTGAACCTGCGTTGACACTCCCCTCGGTCAGGATGCGCATGATGTCCTTTGTGCTTCCATAAACCTTCCACAGGGCAATCCTGCGCCATCAGTTGTACATGTCATCTGATGTGTTGTTAAAAAAAGGCATGTAACCCCTGTTGTCCTCCGTGGATGAACATGTTTATGCCTTACGCCATTATTCTGCAAACAATGGTCCCCAAACTGAGTGTGCCCGAGTCCATTGATGTGGCATTGCAGCTCCTTCTGAGTCTATCTCTGGTCAACCCATGTCATCCCATTTACGCCTATTGGGTATCATGAGAGACCTGCATCATACAAGACCTGCCCGTACAACACCTCCAGGGCCATAGGATCGCACTGTGTTAGCAGGGTAGCATTTTCCACCAGCCTCTGAGGCCACCAACACTACATCGCCAAAGGGTTGTGACCTTGGAAATGAAATACCATCTTGTAATCACATCAGCAAGATGTATCAGTGAATCGCTAGCTCTATAGCCTCATCCACACCACACAATGTTTGAACATGAGCAGGTCCTCCCATGGGCGCATACACACAGCATGCCTAAGGTGGATTTCTCCTTTAATTTGCAACAACAGTTGTAGTTACCTGTAGCCTGTACACAGTCGAAGGATGCAAATTCCGTGCGAATGCCTCCTACCTTGCACTGCGAATGCAGTGTGGCATTGCATCTGCAGAGGACCCAGCTACAGCAAATGTCCCCTCAACTATGCAGAGTCTCATATTGATAGCATGTGGGTACAGTAGTGTCACAACGATCGCTACCCAACTGCATTGCTCAGTGTATTTCCCGTTATCTACCCTAGATACCACCATTCATTGGTGCCGCGTGTGCACAATCTCAATGTGTCAGTCATGGCAGACCCCTGCGATCACGTTCATTCTGTAGCTATGAACAACATATCTTGAAGCAAATACATGGTCTGCCTTTCACGCTCCACGTAAGCTTGAATGAGGGCCCTTCCAGGCATGCCCTGGTTGGTCAGGCTGCTTTGCCAAACCTCTCCAATATGTCAACCACTCCTATCTGCCACTCCCACAGGATCCTATAAACACATGTGTGGAAGAAGAGGCCACCCACAGACCCTCAGCACACTGGTGCCACCTTTCTAGCATTTACATATACGGTTTTGCCACATGATTGCCCATGTGTTGCGTGTAGCTGGCGATAGCATAGTTAATCCCCTGTAAGAGGTGCTCTGCAGGAACATCAGCATTAGGTAATCCCAACCCACCCATCTCCCCTTGTGGGTAGTGTCTCTCTGTCCCTGTCACACTCCCACTATCGTTTTCTCTGTTGCGCCCTGTGTAAGCTGTATACTCTACTGGAGAGAGACATGTTGGACAGGGGGGAAGGCAGCACATGCACACTGTGGGATGCTGCCACAGACTTTCCCAAAGGATGCGGGTTAGCGTTGACACACAGGCTCCCTTGCCACCAACATTTACCACATGTGATGACATATGCCTGTTGCCCATGGAGATCCCCGGTGACAGGTGATGAACTATGTTATACATGACACACACACACAGCAGTGGGGCAGGAGCAGCATGACGCTGGCCACACTGATGTGTGTTTGTGTGGGCGACCCAGCAGAAGGTGACCAGTCACTAATGCCCTTTTCCTTGCACATCCACAGGTCGAGGATCTCCGGAAGAAGGACAGGGAGCTGCACCTCTACCATGGCGCCTACCTCCAGCACCTCCAGGGTGAGAGCTCCCAACAGGGTGATGTTGAATAGTGACAAAGTGGCTGATCAGTAACAGATGTTCCATTGTCCCAGACGCCTGTGTGGCGCCTGCATATGTAGAAGTGCTACATGTCAGACATAACAAAGTGCTGATGACTGTCATCTTCCACAGATGGTGATGTCCCTGAAGATGAGCCCACCACCTCTGCACACCTGTTGAGGCATCCAACAACCCCACATGATGTGCAGGTGGTGGTGTTGGACACAACAGAGGAGGAGGAGGAGGAGGAGGTGGTGGTGGTGGTGGAGGCGCCAACAGCAGCAGCAGCAGCAGACAACGCTGAAGAGGGGCCAGATGGGCATCGGGAAGGGTTGTTTGGGGGGGAGGCAGGGGGGAGAGAGGGTGTAGGTGATGTGGAGGGGGTGGGGGATGGTGGGGAGGGGTCAGGGTGGGAGGGGTCGCCAGCAGGGGTATGGGAAAGTGATGTAGAAGACAGGGCACCACAGGGCACTGTGGGCTCCCCCCAGCCACACCAGTTGCCTCCACCATCCAGGGCCCCACACAGGGGCTATGCAGATGCCACCACACAGACACCAGCGTCAATGTGTGTGTGTGGTGGCAGATGCGTGGACAACCTATCAGAGGCCCTGGATGCGATGGAGCCCTAAAGACCCAAATCAATAATTTTAAATTCCAAAACTCGTGTTCTTATCTGTGCTATAAAACAGCCCACTCTCATGGATTTGAGCATTGATCCCGACGCCTCCCTTTGGTACCAATCTAGCGTTTCACAACGCTAACTTTCATCAGGGGATCTGTCCACTACTCCGATCCAACGCCGTGTTACCATTTCATTGATTCGGAGATTTCCTGGTGAAACGTGGGCAGCTATGGAGTTTTAGTGACATTAGGCCGTAAAATAATGTCCAGTAACTGAGAAATAGGTTCTAATAATGATCCAATGGCTGACACGATAGGCTGCCCAGGAGGATTGTTCAAAGATTTGTGGATCTTTGGAAGTACGTAAATTGTGGGTATGATGGGTTTATCTACTATTAAAAATTCTTTTTCCTTCTTTGTGATGTGTCCTGTTTCATATGCGATAAGAACTAAATTATCAATGCTGTTCTTTAATCTCTCTGTAGGATCATCCACTAGCCGAAGATAAAAATTATTGTCTTTAAGTTGTCTATTAACTTCTGCTATATACTTGTATTTATCCAATATCACCACTGCTCCACCTTTGTCTGCAGGTTTTATAATAATTTCATTATTTGTTTGTAAAGATTTAATGGCCATTCTTTCTTTCTTTGTCAAATTGTGAAAAGGAGGACAAGTATGTTCAACTAGTCCTTCAACCTGCTGCAAAACCACCTTTTCAAAAGCTTCAATAAGAGGGTCAGTTTGTGAGGGAGGGACACATCTTGATTTCTTGCTGACAATAGACGTATCATCAGTGGAGGCAACCTGATTTGTAAAGAATTGTCAAATACGGATTTTTCGGAAGAATTTATACAAATCCACTTGAATTTCAAAAGGATCAAATCTTCGATTGGGGACGAAGGATAAACCCTTATTAAGTATAGAAATCTCATCAGGTGTAAGGGTGTAATCTGAAATATTAATCACATTATCGGGATTCAATATCTCCTCTCGTATGACCTGTCCGTACCCCACCTGCCTCTCCCTCGTCCCTGACCACGACCGCGTCCTCTGCATGGATGACTGTCATTGCGACTCCTTCCCTGACCTATGACTTGATCCTTGTCTAATTCCATATTCGGAGGCGGACGAGGACAAGATGTACTCCTTCCACCTCCTTTCCATAGACGATCCATATTGAAAAAATGTTTCTTTTTTCTTTTGGGTAATTAGGTTTTTCTCTCTGAGAAGAAAACAATGAAGCCGAGGCATCATTGTATTCAACTGATTCACTCCTGCTTCTCTTCTTCTTCTGCTCTAAAGAAGAGTCTTTATTAGGGGAATTAATGATATCATCTGATGTACTTTCTTTCCTATCAAAAAACGTGGATCTTCTCTTAACCCAGAGCCTATCATTTTCTACTCTTCTACACCAATGATAAACATATCCGACTCTATAGTCTTCCTCATCTCTCTTAAATTTCTCCATTTTTCATTTTTTATTTCCTTCCTAAATTGTACCATATTTCTGTTATAATCTGTATGTACCTTATCAAAATAATTATCGCACTTTTTTAACTCATTCAATTTTTCATCTAATTCTACCTTATATAATTCTGATTTTTTTATGCGCTGTGGTAATCAATAAAATCATTAAATCAATAATTTAAAATTCCAAAACTCGTGTTCTTATCTGTGCTATAAAACAGCCCACTCTCATGGATTTGAGCATTGATCCCGACGCCTCCCTTTGGTACCAGTCTAGCGTTTCACAACGCTAACTTTCATCAGGGGATCTGTCCACTACTCCGATCCAACTCTGCAGTTCCTTTTAAAACTCCATAGCTGCCCACGTTTCACCAGGAAATCTCCGAATCAATGAAATGGTAACACGGCGTTGGATCGGGAAACAAACTTTAGTAAACAGATCCATAATTGCACTACACTTCAGAAAACCAAATTGTCATGCTTGATCTCCTGACTACTCCATCTCATACCACATGAATATTCAAAAGAGGGGAGCTACAACCCTTCAATTCCATTACCCCAACACAGAGAGACACTGTTTACCAATCCCTACCAATCACCTTCCAGAATCCAGAAGAGTAGGGCTTTTCAAACCACAACCCCACATTTTTGGGCATCAGAAGTGGAGACAAATTGAAAGGCCCATGCATTTTGGTCAGAGGATGAGCAGAGGGCTGATGGGGTAAGATCCCCTTAGGTTGCATTGGATGGTGATAGGATGGAATGAGGGGCCAGATGTCCACATTTGTTGAGAGTTGGAGGATCTGAGGAGAGTTTTTTTTGGGGGGGGCTAGACCTTGAGGACACAACGTTTCCTTAAATATTAAATACACTTTGGTATGGAGAGTATAAGGAAATCAAAAAGCTGGTAAAGTTTGCAGTCCATCTGCATATTCCTCCCAGCATCCTCCAGGATAACTCCACGTGCATGCCAACATACTTATTATTTAACAGTTTTATTCTCTTTTTCCTACTTCTCCACTGCACTTTCTCTTCATGATGCTAACTTTCCCCAATCTTTTACTCTCTTTCATACAACTTCAAGCCACAAGACTGTACTACCCATTCTCTACTTTCTTCTTTTCTCATTATTTTGTCTTCTTACCTGTCCTCTGCTCTTGAACTACAGTGTTTTCTTCTTCTCATTTCATCTCCATTCACACTGTCAGCATCTCATCTTTATCACTGTCATATCTCCTCTTTTCTTCTTCATACTTTCCTGCTTTTTCTCTTCATATCACCTAGGGGTATCAGTCCCAATCCTGACCCTCCATGGCACCTGTTGCCACATCTGTGCAGATCAAACCACAACCCCTCTAATCTTAGTCACATCCCTTTCCTTCTTCCCTTTTCTCTCCATTCCTCATGTGTCTTCTGGAATTTCCGCTCTGTCACCAACAAAGTTGCCTACATTCTTAACACATTTATCTCTCATACTCAGCATCTTCTTGCTCTGAGACTTGGCTTTTTCCTGAAGCTTGCTTCAGTTGCTGGCCTCTGTCATGGATGTTATCTTTTCTCCCATATACCTCGCCCCATTGGTTGTGGTGATATTGGGCTACAGCTCACTCCATCCTGTAGGTTTCAACCATTTATTCCACCTCAGTCTCACTCCATTTCTTTCACTTCCAATTTACTCCACTACCTCTCTGACTTTTACTCCTGGCCTTCCTTCTCTCTTGAACTATTTTCCACTTCCCTCATTCTTGGGTACGTTAACGTTCATGATGAGAATCCTCTGACTCTTATGCCTCAAAGCTCCTTGCTTTAACCTCCACATTCAACCTCCAGCTATGTTCTACCACCCCTACCAGCATGGCCACTGCTGCGATCTTGTCTTTTTCTCCAACTACTTACTCTCAGATTTCTCCAGCTTAGTTCTTCCCTTGTTTGACCATCATCTGTTAGTTTTCACACGTACCTTCCCCCACTTCATCAATTCCAATCACCACCATGATCTTTAGGAATCTTCAGGCTGTTGAGTGGTCTAGTGGTTGGGGCAAGGTACTTCAGGCCAGAAGGTCAGGGGTTCAAATCCCACTAGAGGACAGCAACCTTGGACTGGAAGGACTGGGGTTTCTAGTCCCACAGGTGCTCCTTGTGGTCTTGGGCAAGCCACTTAACCCTCCATAGCCCATGTTCCCTGTAAAATAGTTATCTCCAAGTTATAATGCCCTGTTCAATGTAAACTGCACTGATACAGTATATAAGAGAATGTAAAAAAAAATAAAAATATTGATCCTTGCTTTCTCTCCACAACTATCCCATTACTTCTATCATCCACTATGTCATTTTAGTTTCTCGATTAGGCAATCTTTCTATAACACTATACTCTTCCCTGCTTGGAAACTCTCATTCCTTCCATTCCATGTCCTGTAAAGTATACCAATTTTCAGCCTCGACTGACTTCCGGAATCTGTTACCTACATTCCTGTACCCGCTCTGCAGAGTGCCTTTGGCTAAAATCCCATGCCTATGCTGACTTCATGCATTTCAAATTCTTACTAACCTCTTTCCAGTCTGCTATTGCATTTTTTAAACAGGAGTGCTATCTTCTTTGACAAATTCTCCTGCCTCCAACACTCATTCTCTCTTTGCCACACTCATTTCTCTCTTCAAAATGCCTCCACTTCCTATCCTCCTTCAATTTCTGCCCATACTTTGATGGACTACTTCCATGACAAGGTTCACAAGATTCATTCTGTGTTCTCTACAAGGTCACCACCATCTTCCCTTTTCCCTCTTCATTCTCACAATCTGAATTGTCATCATCCCCCACATCCTTGGCAACAAATGTTGCTGATACCACTGCATCTCCAGACTTGCAGTCACCCTCTCTATCTGATATCCCTTCTCCCTCAGCCACGTTGATTCACACCTGGCATTCTTTTCAACTGCCTTCCTTGACCTCTCTTACCAAACTCATCAGCTCCATTCAGAAGACCATTTTCTCATTAAACCTATTCCCCTTCTTCTGACTCACTATCCTTTCCCTAGCTCTCCTCCCTATCATTCATTTTATGCTGAAAAAAAGTCTCACTTCAGGTATATTTCTCTCTGCATGGAAATCTGCTCTGGTCCATCTTCTCCTTAAAAAGTCCTCTGTCTGTTTTGCTCTTTAATATTTTCATTTCCTTTACCTATTCCTTGTAAGCACAGATCAAAAAGTCCCCAAATGACCCCTCTTTTCTATGCCACCTGCAAAGAACAGGCATTCTAACTGCAAAAGGTATAATTATGGGTGAGGGCAAAGAAACTGTGGAGGCATCCTGCAGTTTCCTGGGCAAGGATTGCTCTGACAATGTCATGCCTGCATTATTATTACCATCTTCACAGAGCTTTGTGTCAACCACCAGAGAGCTTCCTGGAGAATAAGAACTAGATTCTAAACATTATTTACAGGTGGATTAGGAAGACCTTGCTTTCTGTTTACATATAATCTCGGGGCATCTTGAGTAGAAGCAAATTGAACAATCATCAAAATTTATTTTTAATGCTAAGCAAGACGTGTCACTCATAATAACACAACAGCAGTTAATTTAAAGTGACTTTTTTGTCATCCAGATTATTTTGTTTTCTTTTATCTGTACTTGTTCTTTCTCAACTTTAGCAAAGGCCTGAAAAGCATCCTTCCTACAGTTTAAAAGAGGAGCATTCTGAAGTCATTGTTCCTTGTAAATAGAGCTCAGTGTGATGTAACTGGGGTGGGCGGGGGAGCTTCCTGTCATTCAAAGAACAAGAGATGTTTCCTTGCACCTTTTGGAGTAAAGCATAAAAAGGCATTCAAACCAGCACACAGTGTCTTCTTCCCCTCAAGGAGTCCAAGGACTAAGAAATGAGGAGAGGATGACTGAGCCCAAGGTTACAGCCCAACACAGCCTGGATGCTGCTCTGCATGCAGCTATATTAGGCTGCAACCAGCAAACAGCAGGAACCCTGAGCCAGCCTGTTTTGAAATATAGGATAGTTACAAGCCAAGGGAAGGAGAGAAGAAGAAAAAGAAAAAGCCCTAGAAGGTAGACGAGTTGGTAACCGGGTAGTCGGACCCGACGCTCCCCCTTTAGAACTTATCCTTCATCCGTTCAATCCTCCACCACCCCATCCCACAAATTGCACAGACAGCCTTTGTGGTAACAACTGGTTGCAGCTTTATTTCCAAACAACATAATTGACAATAACAGGAATGCCACAAACCCCCCAGCGGCGCGATGAGTCACCAGCCATGCCATTAGCAAGGCGACCTCGCCTCCGCTCCAGCCCCGGTCCCACCACCGGCAACGTTCCAACCACCCCTATCCGACTTCGCCATATTACTAGCAAAAGTCTTCCAGGGGTAGTCCGGGTCGAGGGCACCCCGCCCCCGTCCCAAGTCGCCTAAGGCTCCGGACCCCGGAAACCTCTGAGATCCCGCTGCTCAACCCCCTACCCCCCCCCCCCATCTGCGACAACCCGATCCAAAACTCACCCACCCAATACAATAAGGGGGTGGGTGGGTGGGCAACTTGCCCTCCAAACCGGCCACATGTGCTCCAGCCCGACTGCACGTACGCCGGAGCACATGGCCAAACCGCCCCTGATTGGCTCCGCTCGCTCCCAGCAACGAGCAGAGCCAATCAATTCAAAAGACGCGCAGAGCGTCACAGCCTGCCATGACCTGAGCGCCCTTTCACCAACCGCGCACCCCCCCCCCACTAGCCGAGACGCGAGCAGGGTCCCGCGCCGTGCCGGGACCCTGCCCCCGCCCTTAATACTTCTAGGAGAGGAAGTAGCCATTTTTTATGTGTGTAGAGAAAAGAGACTGAACTCAGTCGAGTAGGAAGAGACCTGACACCTAATTGCATCTCTGATACTGTATACACTTAGGAATTCAAGTGCTGAGGTGGAGAGGGGCCTGACTCCCATATATATTCCTAACCTCTCAAAGAGTGACTTTTGGGCATTTTTTTAAATTTGTTTCACCTATTCATTCTTTGTATACTCATTGTGTGCATGCTAGAACTTTTATAAGTGCACAAATCAATTGTACACATTTTAATAAACAGCCATATGTGCATTTTAAATTTTTAGATGATCAAACAAACCGAAAGCAAGGTCTTCCTAATGGATCCTGGGGTTGATAGCCAGGGCTCATCAGTGGAGAGCAGTGTGGAGTGCAGTACCCTTCTTGGGACAAACTACAAGGAGATTGCAGGAGGAGGAGACGAATAGAGAAGAAGACTACAGAGAAGCTATGGAGGTCTAATAGACTTTGAATCAGTCTATTTTATATCTTGTCTTCTCTTTTTAGTACCTGAAGTAAGGACTCTGTTTTGTATTTGGGTTAACTAGAATAAAGATTTTTTTTTTTAATTTTTACTTCTGTTGCTTTCCTGTGACTCGTACCTCACGCCAGTTTTGGCCTTTGGCCAGCGGCACCCCTTTACTTTCTGTTCTTCAGCTCTGCTGTGTTTTTTTCTGTTTTTCCCCCTGTTATTCAGCAATCACCAGTTTATAAATTCTTTCTGTATGACTACCGGACCACTCATCTCCCAAGCTACGGAGAACTGGATTATACAACAGATCCCTATAGGATTTGAGCTGTGAGGGTGAAAAGAACAGTCAGGGGATGGAGATCAATTGGTTATAGTGTCATAGGGGAGTGTAGGGTGAGACAAGATATCTAGGGCCAGTTACTCTCTCTTTTCTTATGGGAGGTATGAAACAATCGAGAGGCTAGAACCCAACTGATTTGAGTTGGAAGGGCAGTAGGAGGGGATTGGGCAGTCAGAAGTCATGTTTTGATTTATGGTGGGGGAGGATTGCAAGTCCCATGTTGTTGTAACATGGATCCATGCCCTAACTAGTCCTTCCATCTTGAACTGGGATAGTATGGGGGTCTTTAGATATAGCACACACACACTTTTGAAGGCACCTTCTCCTTGTCCTATGGTTCTTTCATCGTGTGTACACTCTGCATCTTATTATCTCTGTGTCACATCCATTAAGAATGATTTTAAGCAGCTTGCAAAAATTTTTTTCTTTTATTGGGCCCTTTCTTGATTCAGTTTCTATGAACTGTAAAAATGATGAATACCATTTTGTGTTTCAGCTGCTGAAAGTGTAAAGGAGCTTTTGTCAATTTGTCTTTAAAACTGTCTGGCTTCCATTATGAATATCAGTCAGACATAGCAAACCAGGTAAATCTGAGGCTTTCAAATGATATTTCACAGTTAAACAAAGAGCTGCATTGGTAGACCTTGGGCGAAATCTAAAAAGTTGAAAGGTTCTTCCACATATTTGTAGCAGATGGCAAACCCGTCTGCTTAGTTGTGTTCTGTGGTGTGAATCAAGTAGTGAGATCAGAAGATATTCCCTCTGGAGGTATGAAAGCAATAACTCATGTAATGTAATAGAGATGGGCCAACACAGCTTTTGTGATTCATGATTCAGGAACCTAGTGATTTGTGATTTGTTTTCATACATTTCTTTATTTTGCGATCCAGCTCTCTCATTGTTATGTAGCTAGAGGTTCATGGATCATGATTCATGTTGGGAAAATACATTTTTTTAAAATGTTAACTCCCATTCAGCATCCAAGCTTTTTTGGACTTAGAACAGATGTATACTGTTTGAAATTAAAAAAAAAAATGAATACTACCATTCAAAGAAGCAAAAAGTTGATGACAAAAATGCTTTACTTTAAGAAGCCATCTTTGACATTTCTTCAGAAGCACTACCCTTGGACCTGATTTATCAAGGGTTATCATTTACCTACGGCTTTCTATTCTTGGTACTAGTGGATATGCATAACTGTCAAACAACTGTACATGTAAGCATTTCAGTTATTCTTTGAGCCTCTTGCTTTAGCACAGTTCTGTCATTCAGTCCTACTGATTATATAGCAATGAGAAATTAGAATGAATTGTTTGACAATTAGAGGTCAAAATCTGCTATCCCCTCGGGCCGCAGCTCTCCATTTCAATCTCTAGTGTGACTGCTATGTTAGTCGGCATTTATTTGTTAGTCTTCCTGTGTCTTCTCAGCAGTGGAATGTCTGTATGCTGGACAACTGATGCTATACTGCATAAACAACATTTGGAAGGTGAGGATAATCTGTGCCACTGACAGAATGTTTACTTCAGATGTCTCTTCTCCTACACAATACTAGGCCACAACAGTGTATCAAGACGAAAGGAAAAGCCATAAGGGGTCAATTCCCATCCCCAACTCCCCCATCCTCTGATGGATTTCATTTCCAAGAGGCAAACAGTAGCTCAATAGTGGGATATCTTAAATGTCGCTGTCATAGAAGTGAAGATTTGATGGCTGTTTGGAGTGTTTACAAATGTTCCAAAACCTAAGATAGCATATTAGTAAGTGCGCAAAAAATGATATTCACATTGTAGGAACCAGCATACATACTTTGCTCTAACTAGATCTATGGAGGCTGATTTTGAATAGGGCTAGGTGGCTAACTTCAGAGTTAAACATGTAGGGCCCGATATCCGAAAGGCATTTACACAGTTTACAGTCCAGTAAACCACGTACCATATTTCCCGGACTATAACTCATCCCTGGATATAACTTGCAGAGGCCAAATTTGGGGTTTCACAGGTAAAATTGCAGTATAAGTCGCCCCACTATATGTCGATGGTAACAAGTCAAAGTGCGGGACCGCGAATGACCTTTCTAAAGCTGGCGGAGCAGAACAAGGAACAGAAACCACCCCTGCTACTTCCTCACTACTATGACTAGCCAATTCCACCTCCTCGCAGCATCCACCACGCAGCTCACCCCGAGGTTCAGCTCACCTTCCCAGCTCTTCCTCAGCGAGGCACCAGTCCAGTGAAAAAGTCAAGAAAAAAGTTCCTGAGAGAGGGAGAAGGAGAGAAGCAACTGTGTGGCAGCCGACAATATGGCCGCCGCTAAAATCCCTCCTCCTGACTTCTATCCTCATGCCAGCAGTGGCCCCTGCACCATCCAGAGAAGCGACTCACCACAAGGAATCGGATATCTCCACCTCTCAGGCACCCCTGGAACCCATTAGCAGATTCTGGTTGGAGGAGAAAAGTTTTTAGAGAGGGCTGAGATGATTGGCTGGGTTTTTTTTTTCACTTCCTTGATTGCAGGTAAATTCCTTAGATAAGTCGCTCCATTATATAGGTCGTGCCATCGTTTCCGGATGTAAAAGAACTCAACTTCTAATCTAGGAAATACAGTAAATACCTTAGATAGGAATATTCAACCACCTACATGGTTGGTGCCATTGAATATCCCCGTCTATGTCCCCTATGCACCCTGATGCTATCCAGTTAGGGGTGTGTTGGGGGCATTCTGGGGTGGAGTGGGGACGGTGATTGCCAGTAACTAGATAGTGGTGATATTGGACCGCTACCCGGTTAGCTATTCGCACCTAAAACTAGACAAACTTTTGGCTCGTCTAGTTCTAGCCACAGATGGTAAGTGGGTAGCAATCCAATATCGCCGCTACCCGGTTAGACTCTGCAGCTGCATCGCCTCAGTGCCAAACCCGGATATTCAATGCCATCACCATGGCATTGAATATACAGGTTTAGAGGTCACCGGGCAGGGTTATGCGCTGATGCGGCGCATAGCCTGCTCAAATGATTATCGGGCCCATAAACTTTTTAATTTAAAAAAAAATGCGCTGGCTCTAGGAATGCAAATTTAGGTGTCTTAAATAACAGTGCTGATTTACATTAGTGAGTGCTTGTCTTTGATGCTTTAAATTGAGCATCTCTATATCAGGTACAACTCAGGTGCTTCTCTAAGATACCTATATCCGGGGGGGGGGGGGGGATATTCAAAGGATTAATGTGGTTCGCAGACCTGCTAACTGCATTAATCCCTCTATCTGGGATGCTCACTGGCACTAACACAGTGTGGCTAAATATTCCTGGGGGCCGCTGCTGCACCGGTTAGCTTCAAGGCATTCCGGGGATGGCGCCATAAATGGGCATCAGCTATGTTGAGCCGCTGCCCGGTTATAGGAAGGTGGGGAAAGTAAGACGCAGCAAAGGCTGGAATCTAACTGGGAAGCTGAATATCACCACTGCCCAGTTAGCTTTCTGCCAATCTGAGCAACCCGGTTTTTCAATGCTGGGGCCAGATATGACCCCAGCATTGAATATCTGGGTTTAACTTTCAGCAGCGATGGCTAGCCTCATTAGAACAGCTAGCCACCACCGCTGAATATCCCTCCCAGAATTTTATTCGGAACTTTTACTTTCTCTATGTAGACTCCTAACCTAGCTCCTCTGTGAAGGTGCATAGCCCTCCATGAAAGTTGGCCTCATGACTTTTATTTGTCTCTGTGAAATGTGTACCCTGAATTAATTTAATCCAGATCAAAACAGGCAAGTGAAAGGATTTAGTTATGCCTTTTTTTTCCTCTGGCGTTCAAAGCAAGTTACATTCAGATACAGTAGGTATTTTTCTATTCCTGGAGGACTTACAATCTAAGGGTGGGGGGATATTCAGCACCAGGGGCTAGCCATTCTAACACGGCTAGCTGCTGCCCCTGAAACTTAAACCAGTATATTCAATGCCAAGGTCATATATTCAGCCACTGCCCGATTAGCTTCCACAGTGAAAGTTAGGCCAGTCTTTGCTGTGATTACTTTTGCCGCCTTGCTATAACCGGGAAATAGATCAATATCACCGATGCCCAGTTACAGCCATGTACAACTTCCAGAAGGCCCTGATGCTAACCGGTTAGCATCGGTGTGTGCAACCGTGATACCCAGGAAAATTCACCGGCACTAACAGTGTTAGTGCTGGTGAATATCCTGGATAGAAGACTTAACACTGTTTGCAAGTCTGCTAAACGCATTAAACTCTTTGAATCTAACTAAGCTTGAAGAATGGTCTAGAATTTGACAGCAAGAAATTTAATGTTAAAAATGCAAGGTCATGCAATTGGGCTGCAGCAACCAAGAGAGCAATATAGTATAGGGGGTGAAGTACTTCTGTCCACTAAAGAAAAGCGGGACCTCGGCGTGATTGTGTCTGATGATCTTAAATCAGCTAAACAGGTAGAAAAGGCAACAGCAAAAGCTAGAAGGATGCTTAGGTGCATAGGGAGAGGAATGGTCAGCAGAAAAAAGGAGGTGATAGTGCCTCTGTATGAGTCTTTGGCGTGACCTCATTTGGAGTACTGTGTGCAGTTCTGGAGACCCCACCTTCAAAAGGTTATAAACAGGCTGGAGTTGGTACAGAGGATGGCTACTAAAATGGTTAGTGGTCTTCATTATAAAGCATATGAAGACAGACTTAAGGATCTTAACATGTACACCTTAGAGGAAAGGCGGGATAGAAGTGATATGACTGAGACGTTTAAATACCTCCATGGCATAAATGCACAGGAGGAGAGCCTCTTTCAGTTGAAAGCAAGCTCTACTACGAGGGATCATGGGATGAGGGTGAAAGGGGATAGACTCAGTAGTGATATGTGGAAATATTTCTTTACGGAAAGAGTGGTGGATCTGTGGAATAGTTTCCCGGTGGAGGCAGGGGCGGCCCAAGGGTGGTGCGGGGCCATGTGCGGAGACTCGGTGTGGGGCCTCATTTGCATAAGGGGCCTCATTTGCATAAATATTTGCATAATGTTACCATACACTAACTTTTAGTAAACATGCCTCTTAATGAGTGTATGGATAAATAAAGACTAAAAGATTTCTATATTACTATAATCCAGTGCCAACAACCAGGCACATTAGGAACTACTACAAACACTGCCCATTTAGAACCGATAGCAAACCCGCCGTATCCTAACAGCACTACCAGGACTCACAAAGCATCATACCATAACTATCAAAAGGCAACACTGCAAATATTAAACCAATACATTTCAGAGAATAACAATTCATGACCTACTGGGGAAAGAGAACAAGTGGCAATGTCAAATAGGAATTACATAAACAGAATACCTCAGCTCAGTTACACATACAGAACATAGACCATCACCAAACAAGGAATCACAATTTAGAAACAGGAAGACAATAATTAAACTGGGAACCCCAAAAGCCAAACTTGGAATGTACAACAACACTGTAGAAATAAAACTATAAATTAATTTCCTCTTGTACTAAACAAAGTGCAGACGTTAATGATGTACATTTCCCAGAGCTGACATATTCCAATTAATAAATTCAAAATAAAAAGATATTTTTCTACCTTTTGTGCATTTTTTTTCAGTTGCAATTGCTCCAGCCACTTTCTTCTGGTTTCTTCATGTCTTCTTCTAACTCTCCATCGTCTGCTGTCCATTTGTCCTTTCTTCTCTCTTCTAGTTTTTTTTTCCATTCTCTCATCTGCTTTAACATACTAATCTTTCTCCTTTTGATCTTTCCTCATTCCTATTTCATCCACTCAAATTTTACCCCTCCATCCTCAATCCCCACTTACTCTCCCAATATCTGGCCAATTGTAGATTTGTCTTCCCTCCCACATAAAATATTTTTCCCCTCTCCAAGCTCCATCCCATTCTAATCCTCCCCCAACATCAGCTCCCTTCTAGTTCCAGCCCCACCCAGCATCCGCTCCCTTCTAGTCTCCACATCAGCCCATTTCCAGTCCTAGCTCCCCCATCCATTTCCAGTCCTATCCGAGTCCCTCCATCAGCTCATTTCCAATCCCAGCCCCCCATCAGCCCATTTATAGTCCTTTCCTAGCCCCACCATCAGCCCATATCAAATCCTAGCTCCCCTCCACTCAGCCCATTTCCAATCCAAGCCCCCCATGAGCCTACTTCCAGTTCTAGCCCCTCCATGAGTCCATTTCAATCCAAGCCCCCACCACAGCCTATTTCCAATCTTAGCACCCCCCAAAAGCCCATTTCCAGTCCTATCCTAGCCCCTACTTCAGCCCATTTCCTGTCCTACCCCCCCCCACTCAGCCCTTTTCCAGTGCTAGCTCCCTCCCCTCACAGCCCATTTCCATTCCAAGCCCCCCTCCCCATCAGCTATTTGCAGTTCAAGCCCCCTTCCACTCAGCCCATTTCCATTCCAAACCTCCGTCCCCAACAGCTATTTGCAGTTCAAGCCCTCCTCCCACTCAGCCCATTTCCAGTCCTAGCAACCCCCCCAGCCTATTACCAGTCCTAGCCCCCCCATAGCCCTTACCAGTCCTAAGCCCCACATCAGCCCATTACCAGTCCTAAGCCCCCCCATCAGCCCATTTCCAATCCTAGCCCCCCATAGCCCATTACTAGTCCTAACCCCCCCATCAGCCCACTTCCAGTCCTAACCCCCCCATCAGCCCATTTTAAGTCTTATCCTCCCCATAGCCCATTACCAGTCCTAACCCCCACATCAGCCCATATCCAGTCCTAACCCCCCCCCATCAGCACATTTTTAGTCTTAGCCTCTTCATAGCCCATTTCCAGTCCTAACCCCCCCATCAGCCCATTTCCAGTCCTAGCCTCCCATAGCCCATTACTAGTCCTAACCCCCCATAGCCCATTACTAGTCCTAACCCCCCATCAGCCTGTTTCCTGTCCTAACCCCATCATCCCATTTTTAGTCTTAGCCCCACCATAGCCCATTACCCGTCCTTACCCCCCCTCAGCCCATTTCCAGTCTTAGCTCCCCTATCATCCTCCTGTTCTAACCCCCCATAAGTTCATTTCCAGTCTTAGCCCCCCATCAGCCCATTTCCAGTCTTAGCCACCCCATCAGCCTCCAGTTCTGACCCCCCATCAGCCCGTTTCCAGTCTTAGCCCCCCATCAGCCCATTACCAGTCCTACCCCCCCATTTCAAGTCCTAGCCCCCTATAACCCATTACTAGTCCTAACCCCCCCATCAGCCCACTTCCAGTCTTAGCTCCCCCCCCCATAGCCCATTACCAGTCCTCCCCCCCATCAGGCCAAATAGATTTTTAAAAAAAGCAAAGCGGCTGCTGCTGCCGCTGCCGCCGTGGCAGCGGCAGAATCAAGCGTCCCGCTGCGGGGCCCCCCCGCCCCCCCCGGCAAAGCCTTCCAGAAACATCAGCTTCGGACAGAGTCCCAAAGCGCGGGCTTTCAGAGCCGTGAGAGTTTCCCTTTCTCGCGCGGCTCTGTTAAGCCCGCCAGGGCTGATGGGATTTCCCATCAGTCCCGGCAGGCTTAACAGAGCTGTGAGAGGTCAGGGAAGCTCTTGCGGCTCTGAAAGCCCGCGCTTTGGGACTCTGTCCGAAGCTGATGTTTCTGGAAGGCTTTGCCGGGGGGGGGGGGTCCCGTGGCAGGACGATTGATTCTGCCGCTGCCACAGCAGCAGCGGCAGCAGCAGCCGGTTTGCTTTTTTTTAAAATCTATTTGGCCTGATGTAGAATGTTTTTTGCGCGGGGCCCCCTGAAACGTGGGGCCCTGTGCAAAAAACATTCTTGCTCAATGGACAGGCTGGCCCTGGGTGGAGGTGGTAGACATGAGGGCAGTATCTGAATTCAAAGAAGCATGAGACAAGGGGAGAAGTCATCTTTGCCTGGGAGCTGCCGCGTTTTGATCAGCTGCGCAGAGCAGTGCAGTAGGAGGGAGTCTGAGCTGCGGTGCTGAGTTGCAGGCACTGTGTAGACGCTCCTGCCTCCGAGGACCCCCCCTTCGCTACACATAAAGTACTGTGGACTCACTCGCGGCTGCGAGTCGCGGCCTGCGTGGTTGCGTCCTAAGGGGCACGTCACAAGGGGCAGGACTCGCTCCTTTTGTGCTCCTTCGGTGCTCTTGAGGTTTTCTCTGAGCACTGTTCGTTGCATTGCAGTGCCCATGGGAAAGCGCAAGGTGAAATCGGGTGTGAAGCCTGGGAGCGGTGATGGTGCACAAGGAAGTAAGTTGGTTGGTCCCATGGACAAGCATGTGACGTTGTTACTGCCTGCAACTTCGCCAGATGAGGTCTCTGAGTCCTGATTCTCGGCTGCCACCTCCTTTTCCTCAGCCACTGTCTTCGTCTACGTTTCTTGACATCCTTCCGGATGCTGTAACTCCTTCCTTGAAGGCTGTTAGTCCAATTGTCATTGACCAGACTCTCCCTCTCCCTTCGGGAGAGGTTACGCTGCGGACATATGGACTGCGATTCAAGGAATTGATAAGCGTTTAACTTCAACTGTCTCTGCTCTATGTGCCTTTACGCATGATGTTGTGGATAAATTTAAAGATGTTGATAAACAGATAGGCTCTTTGATTTAAGTTTCTGCTCATGCTGACTCTCAGCTCCAAACAAGTATGAATGGTAATGTTGCTTTAATTAGAGATATCTCTGCTGTTTCCTGTCGTTTGGAGAGTTTAGAAAAACAGCATAGGGCAAGAAACCTTCGTTTTCTTAATTTTCCCTCAACTCGCCTATTGTCTCCAGAAATTTTGTTGCAAAAATATTTCTCCGAGGTATTACAGCTCAAGGATACTTTAAAAATTGTCCAAGTCTATTCGTTTTCCCCTAACTGCGCAGCATCTCATCAGGCAGGGGTGGTTGCTCCCCCTGCTGAGTCTGTTGCTCAGGATCTTACCGCTTTTTTGGAGGATAAATTGGATCTCATACCCAAACGCTGCACTGTTGTTGCAACATTTGGCTCTGAGTCTATTAAATTGTTAGTCCTTAGAGCTTATTTTAAGCGTAAGGACTCTTTGTTTTGTGGTTATCGACTCCAAATTTTTCCGGATGTTGGGCGCGCTACTCAATTTAGACGCAAACAGTTTTTGGAGTTAAGATCTAGAGTTGTAACTCTGGGAGCGTCCTTTTTTTAAAAATTTCCCTGTCGCTGCCTGGTAACTTACCAGGGGCAAAGTTATGCTTACATTGATGTGATGCAGTTGCAGAAATTTTTGTCTGATAAAGAATTGGCTGAGAAGTAGATAGGTGGTTTTGTTTTTCTCTTAAGCTCCCTTATGTGGAGTGTAAATCACTCTTTATTGCTTGATTGTGTATGAGTAGGTTTTGATTGTCTCTCCTTGATGTGATTTACTTATGTAATAATTCTCTTTTCTGACTTTATTATTTTATTTTTGTTGTTTACCTTTCTTAATTGTTTGTAATCATGAAAAGCATTAAATAAAAATTTAAAAAAAAAGCAGCATGAGACAAGCACATAGGATCTCTAAAGTAAAAAAAGGGACTGTTGTAGAGATTGACATGGAAGGTCAGACTAGATAGGCCATGTGGTATTTTTCTGTCGTCATGTTTCTATGTTTCTAATATATGGCCCAAAGTTAATATCTGAGATAATGGAGGGTTAAGTGACTTGCCCAAAATCACATTACACAGTAGTGGGATTCAAACTCTGTCTTCACTGGTTTTAGCCTACTTTTCTCAACATCAGGCTACTCTAGGGGATATGTTTACAAAGCACATTTGGGCCGCGACTCCGATATCACATGGAGTTTGCTACCACTGCTTTGAAAACATACCCCTAGGTGACCTTCCCTTTGCCAGTACAACTCCCATTCTTTCCTGTGGTTGCTACTTTAAGCCCAATATTCTGTCTCCTGCAATGAACAGTCCAGGTCACTTGAAAATACCTGACAGATCTTTATGAGAAATTTATTTCCCTATTGTTCATTCCCAGACATAGAAGGTGATGATTCCCATGTGTTCCTGCCTAATAATTGTTGATGGACCCGTGCTCCAGAATCATGTCTAAGATAAGAATGGCCATAATGGATCAGACCAATGGTCCATCAAGCAGGGCCCTAAAAGATAGATAATTTTCATGCTGCTCATCTCCACAGATAAACTGGATTTTAGACCCGGCTGCGAATTAACGCGGCCGGGCACAGGCGCGCGGTGGCGAGCCGAGGGCCGGGGGGAGGGGCGGGGGGGGGATGGCGGAAGGGGGGGCGGGCAAAGAGACAAAGTCAAAAGAGCGTGCCTGGCATGGGCGCGGCCTCTTTGCCGCTCACCCCCCTTCCTAGAGGAAGCCGGACAACGGACAACGTTCGCCTACCCCCGCTCAGCGTTTCCAGGGCCTGAGACTGCTGCGAGATCTCTCGGTGCTCATCCACCCGCTCAGCATCTTCCTGGGGAGGCTGCTACAGGAGCGCTGGTCTCTTAAAGGCAGCGGGAGTGAGCAGGAGGGGGGCTGCAACGAGGGCTTTGGTCGATCCACCCCCTCCACGTGGAGGAGCGCGTGTCGATTGCCGCAGCCAGCGAGAGTCAGGAGCGCTACCAGGAGAAATCTTCGGGAGAAATTAACTCTATTCTAGTTGAGAGATGCCGAGAAGGGAGACGCCAAAGGCTTCCAGGCCACGGGGCGCCAAGGCGGCAACAAAAGGGGCAACAGCATCAAAGGCGCGAACAGCCGCCGGCCCAAACACGAGAGGGGCGCAGAGGGCAGCAGCAGCAGTGAAGCCTCGCCACAGTACCAGGAAGAAGGCGCCGCAGCAACTGGAGATCTCTGCCCCGCCGCAGAATCAAGAACTAGACGACCTGCTCCAGATGGTCCGGGATCAGGTGACGTAACACGGCCTGAACTCAGTTAAGCAACGGCTGGGAGCGCCGGGTTCTACGATCTATGAAGTGCCATCGATGAGTGCCAGCGCGACCACTCCCAACCCAGCACATGGTAGGTCGGGGTGCGAAAAGGGGGCGCCAGAGCTATCAACGTCCTCGTCTGATGGGTCCAGTTCAGACAGTGAGAGGGACATAGAATGGGCAGATGTGATGCGCTATGCATTTAAAAAAGTGAAGAGGAAGAAGAGCGAAAAACAATCCAATTCCCTCAGGCAAGCTTGGTCGGGGCAAAGTCAGCAGGGCGAGGACCGCATGTATGCAACAACGGGAGCGGCTCAAAGAACGCAGATGGATTGGCGTGACGCCAGCCACGACCCACGCTGCGGGGTGAGCTCCCTGGCCATGTCGGTACCAAAGAAAATTAAGAAGAAGATTTGGAGGAGGGAGTATATCGACATATTCTCCCTCCTGCTTAGGGACCAAGATGATGAGTCAAACAATGGAAAAGATAGGGATAAAAGAAGCGAGAGGGAGCGGAAACAAAAAATTCCCAAATCTATTAATAATTGGGTGACAGCATTCCACATCTTTATGAGCGTGGTGATGGAAAAAGAACCTGAAGCAGGGCCATACCTGACCTGGTACCTGGACACGATCACCAGGGCACATAAACAATATGGGGGATGGGCCTGGCTGAACTATGACATGCAGTTCAGGAGGACTATGGCCGATGACCCCACCCTAGCATGGCATCATAGGATCCTGGACATGTGGACCGAAGAAATGGCGCCCAACAGGCCCTTTTGTCTGGAGGGGCTGCGCCAGCCACAGTTGAGCACACAATGGCAGCAGCCCTTTCAGAACATACAATGGTGGCAGGCCAATCAGTTCACGGGGAAACGGCCATGCCGACAGTTCAACGCAGGGAGTTGTACATGGCAGTCGTGTAAATTCAAGCATTCCTGCGCAGTATGTGGAAACAGACACCCTGCCTTCACATGCAGGGTCTCAAGGGAGGCCAAGCCTTTCAGAACAATACAGCAACGTTCCAACGAAGGGGCTGGCGCCAACACCCATCAGGCTTGAGCTGATGCGGCCGTGGCTTAGAGCATACCCCAAGTGGGAAATAGCTATCAATATAGAGGATGGCTTTTCTCAAGGTTTCCGCATCCCATCCCTGATTTTGATAAACAGAGCACAAACGAGACTACTTACTAACCCACCATCTGTACAAAAGCACAATGAGATCGCCCGCAGCAAGATAGCCAAAGAACTAGGTATGGGGAGGATAGCTGGTCCTTTCCAGTCGCTCCCCTTCAAGGACATGGTAGTCTCCCCATTGGGGGTAATACCCAAAAAGGAGCCGGGCCAATTCCGGTTAATCCATAACCTATCATACCCGGAGGGACTGTCAGTCAATGATTATATTGATTCGGCATTATGCTCGGTCAGATACGCAACCATGGATCAGGCAATTAACCTCATACGCAGCAAGGGGCCACAAGCACAATTAGCGAAGGCGGACATTGAGTCGGCATTCCGGTTATTGCCGGTGCACCCGGACTCGTTCCCAATGCTGGGATTCACGTTCAACAGGGACTTCTACTATGACAAGTGTTTGCCCATGGGCTGCGCAATATCATGCGCGTATTTCGAAAAATTTAGTTTGTTCTTACACTGGGTAGTGGAAGACCTAGCAGGCCCCAATACTGTTGTACATTACCTGGACGATTTCCTATTCATTGGAAAAGATCGCGACGACTGCAAAAGGATATTGGATATCTTTGAACAGACGGCGCGAGCGTTTGGGATCCCGCTGGCAAAAGGGAAGACAGAGGGCCCGAAAGGGATCATCACGTTCCTGGGTATACAATTAGATGTGCCGGCACACAGGTCGCGTCTGCCGCCTGAAAAAGTTCTGAAGTTGAGAAAAGACATGCAAGTTATGCACAGCCGTCGAAAAGCGACACTTCAGCAATTTCAGTCAATGCTGGGCTTACTATACTTTGCATGCAGGGTGATACCCATGAGAAGAGTGTTCTGCCGTCGCATGACATGGGCAACAAAAGGTATCACGAAAAGATACCATCGCATCAGGGTCACCAAGGAAATACGGGAAGACCTACTGGTCTGGCTTCAATTCCTGCACACCTTCAACGGCCTTGCATTCTGGCAAGTGCTCCCCGTATCCAATGCCGAACTCGAATTCTTCACTGATGCATCAGGGGGGATTGGTTTTGGCATATACTATAAAGGAGCATGGTGCTCCGAGACATGGCCCATGGAGTGGCATGCAGAGGGAACCACCAGGGATATCATGTTCCTGGAGCTTTTCCCGCTAATGGTAGCTCTCAGTATCTGGGCCCCGGAGCTCGCCAACAAGGCGATCACCTTCCATATCGATAACCTAGCGGTGGTGTGGGCGGTGAACAGGATGAGAGCTAAGACGCCCAGGGTGGTGACACTATTGAGGCGAATTGTATTGCTGTGCCTGGCACATAACATATCCATTAGAGCGGAGCACATCGAGGGCGAGAATAATAACATTGCTGATGCTCTTTCTCATTCTAAAATCTGCCTTTTTCATCAGCTAGCGCCCGAGGCCGACGCGGACAAGACAGCGGTGCCCGATCAAGTCTGGGAGTATGGTCTGCTGAGATATGGGAGCTCCTGTTAGGCGCCTTAGCGGATAATACCCGGCGCAGATACCTAGCGGCATGGGAACACTTCCAAACATTCTGCAGAGAGAATGTCATACGACAGGAAGACAGATTCAAAGAAACAACCATTCTGAAGTGGATTATGCATTGCAAAAGCATGGGCTGCACAAAAGCGGCGGTACAAGCCCGTCTAGCGGCCGTATCCTTTTTTGCGAAGGCTATGGGAAAGAAGAGCCCCAAGGCCGAGTTCATCATAAAGAAGGTGATGCGAGGCTGGTCCTTGGGCCAACCCCGACAAATAGACAAGCGCCGCCCGATCACGCACCATATGCTACAACAACTCATGGTAACGACTAGCCAAGTATGTTACGATGAGTACGAGGCGCGCCTCTTTCGATGCGCATATTCCTGGGCCTTTTACGGAGCATTTCGGGTAGGGGAGCTAGTAGCATCCTCAGCATCGGAGCGAGGGACGGCCCGCGGAGGTATGGGAAAGCGCGACGTGTGCATACACACTAGAGCAGTAGTGCTGCAGTTGCGCAGATCCAAGACCGACGTGGAGGGAAAAGGGGCACAGGTGGTGCTGTCGGCAATGCACGACGACCCTTCATGCCCACTAAAAAATGCTTTAGCCTACCAACAGGTACGGGTGCACTCGGAAAAACACTGGTTCATACATGCGAATGGTGCCCCCTTATCGCGCTTCCAATTTATCAGGGTACTCAAGCTAATAATTGAGCGAACAGGACGGGATGCAAGCTTATACGGCTCGCACTCCTTTCGCATAGGAGCTGCTTCAACGGCAGCCAGCATCAGGATGTCCAGAGAACAGATAATGAAGATAGGCCGATGGCGTTCGGATAGATACAAACTGTATATACGTCCAACGCAGTGAGGCCAGCGAGTGACGGACGAGGAACGGGAGGCGGGGATAAGGAGAATGTAAAACATTTGGTGTTCAGACAAAGCGAATTAACATCTGTTGGATATGTGCTGCTGTAATAATATTCTCTGATTGTGCTCCACGCAGGGATGCGCTACCAACTGTGGCCACAGGAAGTGTGGATATGCGGCCATTCATTTGTTCACTGGGCACAAAAGAGGACACGGTCTAGACCGCAGGGGTTGAATCTGGGGCTACCAAGCGCAGAGGTTGCAGTAGTATGGCTGGGACGACGAGGTATGGTGTGGGACCAGCTAATGCCGTCCTTGCTCCTAAGGAAGAGAGCTACCGGGAACCCAGCGATGATTGTGATCCACTTGGGGGGCAACGACCTGGCATCCACGCGCAGCGTCGAGCTCACCAAGAGGATGCAAGGTGACCTCCTAACGCTGGAAAACACCTTTCCCGGGACGCTATTAGCATGGTCACACATCATACCGCGGCGAGTGTGGAGAGGCGAGAACTCGCATAGGGCATTGGAGAGGACCAGACGCAAAGTGAACAGAAGGATGGCCCACTTCATGGGGGCCATAGGGGGATGCAGCATTGCGCACGACCTCATAGAAGAGAGATGTCCAGGATTATATCGCGCAGACGGAGTGCACTTGTCAGACATTGGGATGGACATTTTCCTCTGCGACTTACAAGATGCAGTGGAGCGACTATGGAAGAAGCAAGTGTTGGCCACAGCGGCGCGTTGATTGGTGGGGCCCCGTCAACAAGCGAGGAGTCGCTGTTGGTGGGGTTGGCTGGAGAAACGCACCCGGTGAGAGAGAACACAGCCTAGGCCTTAAGTAAACGGGGGAGAGGTACTGGAGAGATACACGGACCTCCCCCCAGAGAGAGGGAGATGGCGACAAGAACACCGCGCAGAGAGCCCCCCTGCCTTGCTTTGACGGCGGGCAAAGGGGGGGGGAGGTAAGGAAGAAAGGTTGCCAAGTCTGCTCGAACGGCAGGTGTAACAGCCTTTCGACTGAAGGATACGAAAGACTAAGGGACTGAGAAAAGCTTTCACGGCAGAGAGTCCCTCCTGCGATGTAAAAAGTCTGTAGGATATTCGGCTGTGTCTCTCGAGGGTTGCAAAAGAAAAGAGGGGATACAAGGAATTTGTAGACTATGTTTTTGTTGATTGTGACGTGCATGCTGTGGCCAACAGTTTTGTTGTACTGTTAATAACCACTGTTGTCAAATAAATCAAAATAGTTTGGTGAAAAAACTCCATGGTGTAATGTGGTGACTCACTGGAGGGAAAAGGGGGGGGGGGGGGAAGGGGGAGGAGGGGGAAGGGGGAGGGTCACGGGTAAGGGGAGAGGGACCCGAGGCGGTCATGCCAGTTGCGTGGCTGTGTAATTCCATCGTAATAACAGTTCATGGACTTTTGCTCTAGGAAACAGTCCAAACCTCTTTTAAACCCAGCTAATCTAACAGCTTTTACCACATCCACTGGCAATGAATTAGAGAGATTAATGCATTGGGAGGAAAAAATATTTTCTACGATTTGCTTTAAATGTACTAATTAGTAACCTCATTGCATGCTTCCTAATTTATGTACTTTCTGAAACAGTAAACAACCATTTTGCATTTACTTGTTCTACTCCATTCATGATTTTATAGACCTCTATCATATCTCCTCTCATCTGTCTTTTTAGCAAGTTGAAAAGTCCTAACCTCTTTAGCTTTTCCACATAGGGGAGTCTCATCCCCTGTATCATTTTGGTTGCCTTTCTCGGTACCTTTTTCTAATTCTGCTACACCTTGTTTAGATGCAGACCAAGTAACACTACCCAATCAGAATCGAGTGAAGCTGCGACTCAGCCAAAATATATGGAAAACATCCACTCAGTTGTTCTTTACAGAGGAATAAAAATGGGAGGAAAAGGATCTTCGAGCACCTCAAACATATGACAGCAATACATGTATTAGTCAGGTGGGGCTTACCACATCATAGATACTGAAAAACCTCCACATAATGATTTATGCTCATATCAAAATATGAACTGCATATCTTTACAGAAACAGGCAATTATTTTTTATATTGAGAAAAAATACTTACCTTCGATGTTCAGATCGAGTTTCAGGCTTAGCGGGATTCAAGACTGTGTAGTAATGTGGATCAGGAACTGATTAAAAGATAAAAAGCAGAGAGTAGGGCTAAATGGCCAATTTTCTCAATGAAGAGAAGTAAATAGTGAAGTACAATAGAGATCTGTGCTGGGCCCACTGTTTTTTAACATATTCATAGATAACCTTGAAATGGGAATAATGAGTGAGGTTATCAAATTTGCAGATGACACAAAATTATTGAAAGTTGTTAAAACTCAAGAGGATTGTAAAAAATTGCAAGAGGACCTTCTTACATTGGAAGACTGAGCGTCCAAATGGCAGATGAAATTTAATGTGGGTAAGTGCAAAGTTATGCACCTAGGAAAGAACAACCCAAACTTTGGATACACAATGCAAGCTACCACCTTAGAAACCTATCACAGAAACTGCATGCATGCACATAGAGGGAGTTCACACTATATCACCCCTACACAACAAAATTGTTGGTCCAAAATTGAACCAGTGAGTCCAGATAACTGTCCTATATTTAAGAAAAGCCCTGGTTTGTAGTCACTGTTAATCAAGGCTTCACTTAATTCAGCAGCCTTTGCAGGACTAGACTCCAATAGATGTAGAGCCAGCCTGGACCCCTCCTAAGGAATACAGTTTCCCAGGATATAGTACAATGGGGGATTGAGTTCAACTTCATATCCCATAATATATAACAGTCAACAGCAAAAAATATAAATGAAAGACTCAACCACACACTCTCAATCTCAAAATCTTTGTTGAAATGTAGATTCAGTAGTTATGGGAGGAAAATCTGCATATATATAATTGGATCAGGATAGAGTTAGGACCTGAATGTCTTACTTTATTTTCTTTGGTCTCGATACTTTAATCTCTACTTGTCTATTTCTAAATGGCATTCATTTCCTATTTAATTTTATAATTTTAGCCTTTTAAACCAGTCTTATACTTTCTGGTCTAGGGTGGTATGAGAACATAAACATCAGACTCTCCTGACCCCTCCAGAGGCAAAGTGCTTCTGTCCATGAAAGAAGAGCGGGACTTAGGGGTGATTTTTTCTGATGATCCTAAGGAGGCTAACCAGGTAGAAAAAGTGACGGTGAAAGCCAGTACGATATTTGGGTGCATAGGGAAAGGAATAGCCAGCAGGAAGAGGAGATGATAGTGTCTCTATATAAGTCTTTGGTGAGACCTAATTTAGAGTATTGTGTGCAATGCTGGAGACCACACCTTCAAAAAGATATAAACAGGATGGAGTCATTGCAGATGGTGGCTACGAAAATGGTCAGTGGGCTTCATCATAAGGCATCAGGGGTGAGGGAGGGAGGTATTGGATTGCATACTGCCTACCACCATCTGTGGAACCAGGGTCACGGCTAGTGTGCCCACTGGATGGGCTGGGCCTGAAATCAGGATGCTCCCCACCTGTGCATTTTAGTGGATATGTGCATGTGGTGCGCAGAGTCCACTGAGCCAGGCACACTATGCAATATGAGAACAGCCCATGTTAGAGGAAAAAATGAGCTTTCTCACCTGCCAAATAATGACCAGAATCAGTGTATGCTCTGGTGACCCCTCCATAACTCAGTACTCAGTCAGTCACAACCATCTGAACCACATTTATTTATTTACATTTTCTTATATACTGCACTATTCTGCATCAGTGTGGTTTACATTGAACAAACTGAAATTACATTGAACGGGGCATTATAACTTGGAGGTAACTATTTTACAGGGAACATGGGCTATGGAGGGTTAAGTGGCTTGCCCAAGACCACAAGGAGCACCTGTGGGACTAGAAACCCCAGTCCTTCCGGCCCAAGGTTGCTGTCCTCTAGTGGGATTTGAACCCCTGACCTTCTGGCCTGAAGTACCTTGCCCCAACCACTAGACCACTCCTCTACTCATGCACCCATTGCATGGTGTGTGCTTGTGGGCCAGTCATGGACTACTATCTTACGTTGCAGACCACAATAGGTTATCTAGATTCCAACATGTGAATCTAGATAACCTATTGTGGTCTGCAACATAAGATAGTAGTCCATGACTGGCCCACAAGCACACACCACGCAATAGGTGCATTAGTCATTCTGCTATGACATCCATGGGCTGGAATGTGAACATAAGTACATAGGAATATAAGAACATAAGAAATGCCATACTGGGTCAGACCAAGGTCCATCAAGCCCAGTATCATGTTTCCAACAGTGGCCAATCCAGGTCACACATACCTGGCAAGTACCCAAAGTCCACAGCTTCCACAATGCTTGTCCTGGGGTAAGCAGTGGATTTTGCGGGTCCTATTTAATAATGGTTTATGGACCTTTCCTTCAGGAACTTATCCAAACCTTTTTTAAACTCAGCTGCACTAACAGCTTTTACTATATCCTCTGGTAACAAATTCCAGAGTTTGATTGCACATCGAGTGAAAAATATATTTTCTAATAGCTTCATTACATGTCCTCTAGTCTTTCTACTTTTTGATGGCATAAACAACCGATCTACCTAAACCCGTTCCACTCCATTCTTAATTTATATACTTCTGTCATATCTCCACTAAGCCTTCTCTTTTCCAAGTTGAGGAGCCCTAACCTTTTAAACCTGTCCTCATATGGGTATGCTTCCATCCCCTTTAACATATTGGTGGCTATTCTCTGTACCTTTTCTAATTCCGCTATATCCTTTTAAAGATATGGTGACCATAACTGCACACAATATTCAAAGTGCGGTCGAATCATGGAACGATACAGAGGCATTATAATATCCTTGGTTTTATTCTCCATTCCTTTCTTATGATTCCTAGCATTCTATTTGTTTTCTTGGCTGCCACTGCACACTGGGCGGAGGGTTTCAAGGTATTATCCATGATGACACCTAAATCTTTTTCCTGGGTGGTAGTTTCTAAGGTGGTAGCTTGCATTGTGTAACCAAAGTTTGGGTTGTTCTCTCCTAGGTGCATAACTTTGCACTTGTCCACAATAAATTGCATCTGCCATTCGGATGCTCAGTCTTCCAATTTATCAAGGTCCTCTTGCAATTTTTCACAATCCTCTTGGATTTTAACAACTTTGAATAATGTTGCGTCATCTGCAAATTTGCTCACCTCACTCGTTATTCCCATTTCCAGGTCATTTATGAATATTTTAAAAAGCAGCGGGCCCAGCACAGATCCCTTGAATTCTCCACTATTTACTTTTCTCCCTTAAGAAAATTGGCCATTTAGCCCTACTCTCTACCTTCTTTTTTTAACCAGTTTCTTATCTACAATACTACACTGCCTCCATTCCCATGAGTTTTAAATCTTGCCAAGAGTCTCTCATGAGGGACCTTGTCAAAGGCTTTCTAAAAATCCAGAAACACTACATCAACTGGCATACCTTTGTCTACCTTTTTATTCACACCTTCAAAAAAATATTAAGACAAGACTTTCCTAGGCTAAATCCATGTTGTCTTTCTCTCATTAAACCATGACTATATACATGATCAGTAATTTTATTCTTTATAATGGTTTCTAACATTTTGCTTGGTACTGATGTCAGACTCAAAGGTCTGTAGTTTCCCGGATCGTCCCTGGAACCTTTTTTAAATACTGGTGTTACATTGGCCATTCTCCACTCTTCAGATACTACAGATAGTTCACAGATTACTAATAGTAGGTCTGCAATCTCATATTTCAGTTCTTTCAATACACTTGGATGTATACCATCCGGTCAAGGTGATTTGGTTCTCTTCAGTTTATCAAATAATTGTAATACATCTTTCCGGTTTATCAATGTTTCTTTGAATTCTTCTGATAGATCACCTTTATATACCATTTCAGGCAAGGGTAAATTCCCTACATCTTCTTCAGTAAAGATCAAAGCAAATAATTTATTCAGTCTCTCTGCTATGGCCTTGTCTTCACTTAGTGCCCCTTTTACTCTTCTATCATCTAATGGTCCAACTGACTGTCTCACAGGTGTTTGTACTTGAAAAAGTTTTTATTATGCATTTTTGCTTCCACGGCAAGCTTTTTTTCAATTCTCTTTGCCTGCCTTAGAAATGCCTTGCATCTAATTTGGAAATGGTTACGTTGTTTCCCATCTTCATCATTTGACTCCTTTTTCCATTTCCTGAAAGATGCTTTTTTGGCCACAATAGCCTCTCTGACCTCGCCTTTAAACCATGCTGGCAGTTTTTAGCCTTCCTTTCACTTTTCTTAAAACATGGAATACATCTGTTCTGGGCTTCCAAGATAGTATTTTTAAACAATGCCCATGCGTGATGAAAATCTTTAACCTTTGCAGCTGCTCCTTTTAGTCTTTTGTTAACTATTTTCCTCATTTTATTTATTTTATTTATATACTCTTATATACTGCGCTATTCTGCATCAGTGCGGTTTACATTGAACAAACTGAAATTACATTGAACAGGGCATTATAACTTGGAGATAACTATTTTACAGGGAACATTTTATCATAGTCTCCCTTTTGAAAGTTAAATGGGAGTACTGTGGATTTCCTTGCCATCCTTCTTTCCTTTATTAAATCAAATACAATCATGCTATTATCACTATTGCCAAGTGGCCCCAACACCTTTATCTCTTGCACCAGATCCTGCATGCCACTAAGGACTAGGTCCAAAATAGATTCCCCTCTTGTCAATTCATGAACCATCTGCTCCAAGAAGCAGTCATTTATTTCATCTGGAAACTTTGGGGTATGTTTACTATGCAGCGGTAGTGGCTGCCGTGTGGCATCGGACGTGCGGCTCCGATACCGCATGGCAGCTGTTACCGCTGCTTAGTAAACATGCCCTTTATCTCCCTAGCATGTCCTGCTGTGACACTGAACCAGTCGATATCCGAGTAATTGAAATCACCAATGATTACTATGTTATAAATTTGTCAGCTTCCCTGGTTTCTTTTAGCATTACATTATCTATCTATTCATTCTGCCCAGACGGTTGGTAGTACACCCCCACTGCCATTGCCTTCCCCTTTTTACATGGAATTTCTAGCCATAGAGTATTTTGTTTCCTGCTAAACTTTAATCCTATGTGACTCAATGTCCTTTCTAACATAGAGTGCAACCCCTCCACCAATTTGATTTACTCTATCATTGTGATACAGTTTGTACCCAGGTATCACAGTGTTCCATTGGTTGTCCTTCTTCCACCAGCAATCATATCTAACTTCTCATTTAAAACTTCTAACTCTCCCATCTTATTTTTTAGACTTCTAGCATTTGCATAAAGGCATTTTAGAGGTTGTATTTCAATCATATTAACCTAGTTATCAGTTTAGAGGGGTCATTTGGAATCTTTCAGCTCTGTACTTAAGGGCATCTGGGTAACTTTTATCTTTATTGGAACCTCTCTGTCTAGATGTCCTAACTTCCGTTTTGTTAGTATCCTTCAAGGATACATTCTTCAAAACCATGCACTATTGGGCAACTGTTGGCTTTCCCTTATTATCTAGTTTAAAAACTGTTCTATCTCCTTTTTAAATGTTAATGCCAGCAGCCTGGCTGCATCCTGGTTAAGGTGGAGCCCATCCCCTTTGGAAGAGCCTCTCCCTTCCCCAGAAAGTTGCCCAGTTCCTAACAAATCCAAAACCCTCTTCTTTGCACCATCATCTCATCCAAGCACTGAGGATCTGGAGCTCCGCCTGCCTTTTGGGCCCTGTGCGTGGCACGAGAAGTATTTTAGAGATTGCTGCCCTGGAAGTTCTGGATTTCAACTGTCTATCTAAAAGCCTAAATTTGGCCTCCAGAGCCTCCCTCCCACATTTTCCTATGTCATTGGTACCAACATTTACCAAGGCAGCAGACTCATCCCCAGCGCTATCTAAAACCTTGTCCATCTGGCACGTGAGGTCCGCTACTTTTGCACCAGGCAGGCATGTTACCAGGTGATCCTCACGTCCACCAGCCACCCAATTATCTACATGCCTAATGATTGAATCACCCACTATTACGGCCATTCTAACCTTTCCCTCATGGACACATGGCCCTGGAGAAACCTCCTTGGTGCAAGAGTGTGTTACATCTCCTGGTGGACAGGTCCTAGCTACAGGATCACTTCCTGCCACACCAAGGTGATGTTCTCCTTTCATGAGATCTCTCTCCTCCATGGCAGCTGAGAGACTGCCAGACTGGAGGTGGGGCTTCAATGCTATGTTCCTGTAGGTCTCATCTATGTATCTTTCTGACTTCCTTATGTCTTCCAAGTCTGCTACTCTAGCCTCCATAGATTGTACTCATTCCCTGAAGGCAAAGAGCTCCTTGCACCTAGTGCTTACATAAGACCTCTCACCAACTGGGAAAAAATTGTACATGTGACACTCAATACAAAAGACTGGATAAACCCCATCTCACTGCTGGACTGCTGTCTGCATCTTAGTTTTAAAGTTTTGTTTATTATTTAAGTTGTTTTTAGTTGCTAGGGATACTTGTATTAATACAACTATACCAAATAATTTTAACGGACTTTGTTCACCTCAAGATTAATTACTTTCAGGGCCTTAACTCATCTATTCCTGGTAAGGACAATCAACTGAACATAAGAACATAACATAAGATATGCCATACTGGGTTAGACCAAGGTCCATCAAGCCCAGTATCCTGTTTCCAACAGTGACCAATCTAGGTCATATGTACCTAGCAGTTTCCCCAAAAGACACAGGTTCTGCAATGCTTGTACTAGGTCAAGCATTGATATCCTGGGTCCCTTCTTAATAATGGTTTATGGCCCTTTCCTCCAGGAACTTGTCCAAACCTTTTTTAAACCCAGCTACACTAACAGCCTTTACAACATCCTCCAGTAACAAATTCCAGAGTTTGATTACACATTGAGTGAAAAAATATTTTCTTTTATTAGTCTTAAATCGTTTACCCTGTAGCTTCATTGCATGTCCCCTAGTCTTCCTATATTCTGATAACATAAACAGTTGATCTATGTTTACCCGTTCCACTCCATTCATTAATTTATAGACTTCTATCATATCTCCCCTCAGCCGTCTCTTTTCCAGGTTAAAGAGCCCTAACCTTTTTAGCCTTTCTTCATAGGAATATCCTTCCATCCCCTTTACCATTTTGGTGCCTCTTCTCTGAACCTTTTCTAATAACGCTATATACTTTTTAAGATACAGCGACCAGAATTGCACACAATATTCAAGGTGCGGTCTCACCATGGAACGGTATAGAGGCATTATAATATCTTTTGTTTTATTTTCCATTCCAGAACCTAGAAGGGAATGTGAATACCACTACCCTTTTAATAGATGTAAGACCCTATAAAGCTAGGATCATGCCTGGGATAGATGGGAATCAGGGAGGGAGGGACAGAGGGAACTAACACTTAGTTAAGACTGGCTTGTTAAACAGGTCCCATACCTGTGCTTTTAAGGTAATCTGTGACCAATCTCCTGGGTGATTCACACAGCCCTTGCTTTGATAGAGAGAGTCTTTCAAAATGTCCCTTTGATCTGTCACTTGGCTTTAACACTTATTTAAAACAATTTCACAAATCTCTTGCCCCCTTTGTGTTTGGTCATTTATCATGGTCTGCCCCTCTGACTGGACATAAGAACATAAGATATGCCATACTGGGTCAGACCAAGGTCCATCAAGCCCAGTATCCTATTTCCAACAGTGGCCAATCTAGATCATACATACCTAGCAGTTTCCCCAAAAGACACAGGTTCTGCAATGCTTGCACTGGGTCAAGCATTGATATCCTGGGTCCCTTCTTAATAATGGTTTATGAACCTTTCCTCCAAGAACTTGTCCAAACCTTTTGTAAACCCAGCTACACTAACAGCCTTTACTACATCCTCCGGTAACAAATTCCAGAGTTTGATTACACGTTGAGTGAAAAAATATTTTCTTTTATTAGCCTTAGTTTACCCTGTACCTTCATTGCATGTCCCCTAGTCTTTCTGTATTCTGATAATGTAAACAATCGATCTACGTTTACCCGTTCCACTCCGTTCATTAATTTATAGACTTCTATCATATCTCCCCTCAGCTGTCTCTTTTCCAGGTTAAAGAGCCCTAACCTTTTTAGCCTTTCTTCATAGGAGTATCCTTCCATCCCCTTTACCATTTTGGTGGCTCTTCTCTGAACCTTTTCTAATAGCGCTATATCCTTTTTAAGATATGGAAACCAGAATTGCAGAATTGTCTCACCATGGAACGGTATAGAGGCATTATAATATCTTTTCTTTATTTTCCATTTCTTTCCTTATGATTCCTAGCATTCTATTTGCTCTCTTGGCTGCCGCTGCACACTTGGCTGAGGGTTTTAACATGTTGTCCACAATGATGCCTGAATCTTTTTCCTGGGTGGTGGTTCCTAATGTGGAACCTTGCATTGTGTAACCATAGTTTGGGTTTTTCTTCCTTAGGCGCATAACTTTGCACTTGTCCACATTAAATTTCATCTGCCATTTTGATGCCCAGTCTTCCAATTTAGCAAGATCCTCTTGCAATTTTCCACAATCCTCTTGGGTTTTAACAGCTTTAAATAGTTTTGTGTCATATGCAAAAGTGATAACCTGACTCGTTATTCCACTTTCCATGTCAAAAAGCAGCGGACCCAGCACAGATCCCTGGGGTACACCACTATTCACCTTTCTCCATTGGGAAAATTGGCCATTTAGCACAACTCTCTGCTTTCTATCTTTTAACAAGTTCCTGATCCACAGTAGTACACTGCCTCCTATCCCATGACTCTTTAGTTTTGCCAAAAGTCTCTGATGAGGGACCTTGTCAAAGGCTTTCTGAAAGTCCAGATACACTATATCAACCGACTCACCTTTGTCCTCCTGTTTATTCACGCTTTCAAAAAAACATAACAGATTAGTAAGACAAGATATTCCTTGTCTAAAGCCATGTTGGCTGTCTCCCATTAGGCCATGACTATCTACATGCTGAGTAATTTTATTCTTTATGATGGTTTCTACCATTTTTCCCGGTACTGATGTGAGGCTCACCGGTCTGTAGTTTCCCAGATCACCCCTGGGACCCTTTTTAAAAATTGGTGTTACATTGGTGGACAGATCCCATATGCTAGACATGCATGTCAGTTGCATCAATAGCATAGCAAGGCTATGCAATATACAGACATCACAAGACATTCTCTCACACTTCTGTCTAACAGACCCTGTCAGAGAAGTATGGCAGCCTGCAGACAGCTAAGCAGACTTAGGCACATCCCATGTCATACCCTCATGCCCCCTGCCAATGACCACCTTTATACCCATGGGCTGATGAATCCACATGGCTGCTCTGTGCTCCAAACACATGAGTGAAGGGGCATGGGTTCAAGGCCAGTCTATGGATCAGGAATGCGTTGTCCAAGTGTGTTAACTTATCATGCCTGTCTGGAATTGAAGCATCATGTGCAACCCACCCACATTTTATCCAGCATGACTCCTCACACTTGGCTGTCACACTGAAAAACAGCACAATGTAAGGCTGGATGTCAGAGCATGCCAACAGCACCGGCACAATGAGCAGGTGTTGTTAGCGCCCTACTTTGCAGAATACGCTAATAATGCTTGCACACTGAACTGGCATTCACAATGGATGAGCATTAAAGAAGGCCTAAGGAACAGTTAACAATGACTATGTTCACCACTTTTGGAAAGAAGGGTCATATGTGTGTGTGTGTGTGTGTCTGTCTGTCTGTGTGTCTGTGTGTGTCCCCAGAGGACTGTGAGCAGCAGCAATGCAGAGTGTCTGTGCATACAACATTCTGCAGGTAAGCTCTTCAACAACTCTATATACAGCATGAGACCACCTGTACCTATACAAGCTGCCATGCTGCAATGTGCCCTTGTGGGGGTGTCCACGGCATCTGCAGTATTGGTGAGTACATGTACTGCACTGGCCAGTTTTGCAGGATCCATGGCGAGGGACATAACATTATATAGGTGTACAAGCATGTGCCATGCTCACTGCCACAAGCTGTGTAGGGGGACACAGTGTTTGGGGATGTGTCAGACAAAGACCACTGTGGCCCAACATGTACTCACAGTCTGATTGCTGCCCAATTTCCAGTGCAGCTTGCATTGCATTAGCAGTACACAAGGTCAAACTCAAAGGGTAAACAAATGAAAGGAAGATAATTCTGGGTATTGTCAGAAATAGAGCTGTTTGCACAGGATGTATATGAGTCAGACGTTAGGTAAATGGCAGAGCCAGCCTAACATATATTTGCAACATGCATGGCTAGGGTGCACATATCAGTTCATGCTGAGAGGCCACTTTCACTCTGACTGAGCTGTGACCATGTCATAGCTATGTGAAGTTTCTTTCTTGGCAGTCCCATCACTGCACTGGTTGCTGGCTTTTTGTACCAAGCTGGATATATAAGGTTGCTCTGTGCAGATGCAGTATGTGATAACTAGCATACCGGATGTAGCTGAGATGTGAATGGTTGAGATAGTGCTGTGGTAGCCAATACATGCGGACTGACTGTGTTGGTAATAATAGATTGGAAGTTCCTGAAGGTGAGGCTTATAGCTCTTGGATTAATAACTATGATCTTCATAGGTCCCCCTCAGTTTGGTATCATTACCCCTTTTCCTGCCTAGATACAGGTCACTATATTCAGGTTCCTTGGAAACAGCTCCTGCAACCTTGTGGACTGTCATGAGATATTATAGAAGAGTCCCTGTCCAAAAGGAGCAGGATACAAGACCCAGATATGACAGGACACTCCAGCATGTTTCAATTGTGCAGATAACCAAGGGACTAGCAGCACACACTGGCAGTGATATGGATCTGCTCTGTGACTTGAGGATCCAACTATTGCAGTGCAGGATCTGAGGACCAGGTGATGTGTTCCTCCTCACATTCAGGGTGACCCCAGAAACCGATCAATAGCACAGGTTCTAGCTGTTATGTGCTCGAAACATCCAATGTCCCTGCGTAGTTTTGGCCTGATGTGATAGTTTCATAGTTATAGTTTTATTTACTTGATATACCGCCTATAGCAAGTAGCAGCTAGGTGGTTAAGGAAGCTACATTCAGATACTGTATGCATTTCTGATGGATCACAGCATTCTCCTTTTGGTGATCAGTTGCAGAAAGATATTCACAATGTGCAGTGCACCATGGGTAATGGAGGTGCTAACCTACACCGGCACACAGGGAAGACATGGCAGTCATAGTAGTTACTGATCACTGGGGCATTGCCCAGTACCTGTTTGTCATCCATGATGGTGGGAGACATGTGCATGGGCCCCTGGGGAGGCCAGGATGGTCTGCAATGAATCACATGGGTCAGTAATGTGGTTTGTGTTCGGTGTGTGTGTAGGTGTACCTATCTTCCCGTGGGCAGCATGACACAGGGGATTGCATGCCCTGCACATGTGCTGCCTCTGGGGTAAGTGCCAAAATGTGGCTTAGTGGACCCATGCATGAGTGTTGTTTGCCTTTGGGGGTACAGTGGAGGGACGGGCATCTTGACCTCACATGTGCCTTGGCCTTAAGACAAGAGATGTATCCTGCAACGGTGTGTCTCTTGTGCAGCTGCAGTACTGCGTTTCATGTGCATACTGTACTGCATGTTCACCGTTGTTTGCAGGCCCTAGGTGCGATGTACCATGGTCTCATAATGTGCTGGCCATATTGTTTCATGTCCTGGATTTCACCCATTGCAGGCAGGGACCTTCACTTTCTTTGATTCAAGGCATTGCTGTGCAGGGCAGTTTGGAGGTGTAGCCTAATGGTTAGAGCACTAGCTCAGTAAGCAATGGATGAGGGTTTAATTTCCACTTGTTCACTTTGTGGCTGTGGGATGGTCTGTTCATTTTGATGCCAGGAACAGTTCAGGGTCTGCTTGGATTAGTGGACCACAATCTTATGTTTTTTTATGTGTTTAGATAGCACATTGTGTCTGTATACATGCCTTTCACGGTCATGCCCTTCTGTGAGCATGACTTTATTGGCTCTGCCACAGGCCATGCAGAGGGTCAGTCATATTCACCCTGTACATGCATAGCAGCTGAGTGGAGGAGTAGCTTAATGGTTAGAGTACTGGCTTGGGAACTAAGAGCCATGATTTGCTTCCCAATAGCACTCCTTGTATGACTGGTGCAAACATTTTACAGAGGCTGTTTATGTATGAAACGTCCTTTATAGCATGACCTCTACTCCTTGTGGCTTTGGGCAAGTCACTTAACCCTTCATTGCCTCAGAATAATCCAAGTTATCAATGGTCCTGTTTTTAATGTACATTGCCGGGTTTAGGCTACAATATGCACCGCTTTGACTGAAATAATAAAGCAGTATGAAATCAACCAGATTAATAAATACATGTATACAATACATAACAAACATGATTCCACTATTTCATCACTGTACAGATTTGCCTCCATCACATGTATGCATTAGATGCAGTCACATCCTACCCCTGGGATGGCCACCTGCAGGGATCATTACATGTCCTTACTTTCTCCATATGGCCAGTATGAGCGACTCTTGTCCAGTTGTTGTATGCACAATTATCTCGAGAGTTGAATGGTGGTTGGGCGGCTGGGATAGCTGTGAGCCCACATAGATGGCATTGGGGCTTCCACATGACACAGGCACACTTTTGTCCCACACACTACAACTGCATTGGTGATGGCACATCAGGTACATCGCTGCTGCCAGCCCATACCACACTCTCATCTACCGCTATCCTTCCTTCAGCCCATCCATCAGCCTGTGCCGGCTATGTGCAGTCATGTAGTCTCCTGCCAGGTGCTATACCATGGCCCACACAGGAACTTTTTTTTTTTTTTTTAACTTTTATTTTCATTTTGCAACAAACAAAAGAAACAACACACCAAAGGAGACAAAACAAGTATACAATAAGGAAAAGAAAACCCAATTACCCCCCACCCCCATGCTTCTTCTCTAACCAATTATGTCAGCATGTGAGCGCTTCCAATTAACAGTGATTATACATCAAAACGATCAAAAGAGTATCTACGATACAGCATGATCATGGGACAGAGATATACACAAATTTAAACAGTCAGATGAGAGCAGTTAGCAGAATGTACATAGTCATTGAGCATCTTCCATTGAGACCGATGATGAGGAGTCTGAACGGGGGAAGCAAACATACGAGGTATTTGTTCATATTTACTGTAAAGACAGACATGATTCCACCTTTCATTGGGGCTCAGATGGGAGCTAGTTTTCCAGTATTACTTAATTAAGGAAATAGCAATGCCAAGCATAAAGTCCAAAAGGAGGTAAGCCGTTTTTGGAAGAGAGGGGATCCCCGCAACTGGGCGAAGTCCCACTATCCTCCAAGAAAGGGGCTCTTGAAAGTGCAAAATAGACTGGATACGACCCCAGACCCGACGCCAGTTATACTGTAGTGCGGGATATTCATACATAACATGAGGCAGTGAACCAATGGCCGCAGGGCATGTCCAACAACTATTGCCCTGAGTAGTGTTCCATTTGTCTAATCTGTCAGGAGTGTAAAAACACCGGTGGGCTAGAAAGAAGAGGGTCTGAGTGAGTGAGGCGGATCGGGAAGCCCGTGTCCCTCTACTCCAGATAAGGCTCCATTGCTCCGAGGTCAAAGTCACATGCAATTCTCTGCTGAAGTTGCACCGACCAGAGTCGGGAGTCTAAAGATTGCATAAGAGTATTAAAGGCACCTAAAGTGTCTAAAAGCATTGGTGGATAGTGGGAGTCTGATGGGAGAGTCATACCAGGGAGAAAAGTAAGAGGAATCGGATTGCAAAGGTCCTCTTCTATATCTAGCCACACAGGTCTACTCGGTACTGGATCTTCCAGCCAACGAGCACCTTGTTTGAGAAGAAAAGATTGATGGAACACTTGATTAAAATCACCACCAAGTATTGATGGAGCATTGGCAGAGGCCTATGCCAACTGCGCAATACTTGCATAGTAAGCAGGGTTGTCCACATTCGGGGCATAAATGCAAACACACGTGAATTCACTATCTCCAACCTCAAGGTGTACACGGGCCCATCTACCCTCCTTGTCAGCGCTAGTATCAATTACAGTAGCGTGCAAAGACTTCTTAACCAGAATGGCTACCCCGTACCGTTTGGAAACGGTGGGAGAATAGGCAGCCACCATGTAAGGCTTAGCATTGAGTTTCAGTGTTTCAGCAGAGTTTAGATGCGTTTCCTGAAGAAACACTAAATCAGCATGCTCATGGCTAAGATAGCTAAGGTTTTCCTTTCTTTTGAGTGGACTATTAATGCCTTTTACGTTGAGTGATAAGATTTTACATAAGGCGATTCAGAAAATTTGAAAGTTCTGAGCATGATAACACACATAATTTCACTATGTCCCTCATATTGACTGTATCTGGCTGTACACATGACATAAGAAAAATAAGCTAATATAATACAATGAAGCGCCCCACATTAACAAAGAAAACCGCGGTGCGGTAGAGGAGAAGCAAAACCCCAAAAATTACTGGCGACCATGTGTCTGCGGGGAGAAACCCCAGAGAAGGCCGAGATTGAAAAAAACACATAACCTGTAGGACTGTGCGTGCTCCGAATCCGACCGGGGCACACATCATGGAGGGATAGGAGACCGAAAAAACAAAAAAGTCATATAGAGAAAGAAAGAAAGTCCAGGTAGTCTCTGTGCTTGGCTATGACCACCGCATCGGGCCCTTCAAAATGGCGGACAGAGCCGGCAGATAAAAGTCCAAGTTTTTGGATTAGCGCATCTGCTCTGCTTCTTTGGAGTCTAAAAATGTTGATAGTAGATCAGGATCTTCGAATGTCCTGGTTTGGTTGTGGAGAGTCACTCGGAGCTTCGCTGGATACAACAGGCCAAAGCGAGCCTGTAGCTGTTGAAGTCGAGGGCGAAAAGCAAGGAGTTTCTTCCGACGGTCAACAGTAGGCTTTGCCAAATCAGGGAAGAAGGAAACTTTGCGACCTTCAAATTCCAAATGATGATTCGCCCGGGCAGCATTTAAAATTTGTTCCACTTGTTGATATCGTAGCAAGCTAAAGATAATAGGCCGGGGGGTCGTTCGGTTGAGCGCCATGTGGGTAGGAACACGGTGTGCACGATCGATTTCCAGTTCTCTATGAAAAGTAATCTTCAGCAAGGAGGGAAGAGTTTTGAGCAAGAATTCTCTTATATCTCCTGCTTCCACCCCCTCCGGTATTCCGAGGAGCCTCACATTGTTGCGACGGGCTCGATTATTGCTATCTTCTAACTCCTTTTGAAGATTCTGTATCTGGCGCTCAGCCTTGTCCAGTTTGCCCAAGCGCACCGCGTGCGAGTCGAGGACCCCCGCCATGTTGTCCTGCCGTAATGAGAGACTTTCAAGTCGGTCCTGGAGCACTCCAAAGTCTTCTCGCATGGCTCGAAGCGCTTCTCCATTGGACTGCACCAATTCCTTCACGCCCCGTATTTCCTCCAAAATCTCCAGGTGCATTTCGGGGTTTTCACGAAATGGAACCATCTTCTGTGGAGAGGACACCTCTGTTTTGGAGCGTTTTCCGTGAGAAGAAGAAGGAGACCCGAAGTCCAAGCGCGCTGGTTTATGGGCCGCCATCCCCCCCGAGGTACCCCGGTCAGCTCGGAGCAAAATAGTAAGTTTGTATAGGTATTAAGTCAGGATTCTAAGTAGGCCTCTCGGGAGCTTCAGCGCGAAGCGTCTTACCCGCTGGACATCAGGCTCCGCCCCCCCCCCCCCACACAGGAACTTTAACGTAATGCAGGAGCACTCATTGCTATAAGAGTAAGTGCCTACTGTATTGACTAATTTCTTTAGTCACTTTTTGGAGATGTGCTGCTTTTTGATCATGTGGAATGTTTTACCACCAGTATGAAGTATTTTTTGGGATTATATACCAACTAGAGTTATACTCCACACCTCTGCTCCTATTTGCACATATAGCTGTTCACATAGGCAATGTACCGATGTCCTCCTCATCCTACCTTTCCCCTCGGTGAGAACAGCTCTATATTACATGGAAGTGAGCAGGCACATGTTAGTTGTTGTGACAGTCCATCCTTGATCCTTTTGCACTTGAGTTTTACAATGCTGGTGCTGGTAAACATCCTTTTTTCTGATCTCTTGCTTATATTATTTCTTTATTAGGGCACAGTGAGGCATACTTTATAGAGTTGCTACTATATGAATCTTTTAACTCAACTACTTTTGTCTTATGTTTTAAAGGTTTTAATTTTGTTTTTATGTTGAACATTATTCATTTTGCTTCTTATTTTCTGTTTGTATTTAATTTAATGTTCTTAATGGATTTTACTGTACTTTTGATTGTTTTATCTTATTTATTTTATATTTATTTTTATAATATTATTTATGTCTTTATGAGGCTATAACCCCGAGGAAGTCACATGCCGAAACGCATTGGGTTAGTACTGCAATAAAGGTTGAACCTGCTGCCATATACTCTCCGCTGGTTTGAGTGCTGTGTTTTTTGCAAGAGAGGTTTGCTCTCTTTTGGACTTCCACAGAGGAACGTTTTCATCATTTTGCTATTATGCTCACTCTTGTGACTGATCTGCACATCACCACTCCCACTCCATCATCTTTTTGATGCAGACATTGTGGTGACTCTGAATCCACAGGGGAACACGTCTTCCCCATCCTATCCCACACACTGACATTAGAGCATTTTACATGGGCACCTCTCAGTGCATCAGTATAGCTGGCCCCAACATGCTAATCCTACTTTCTGACTGCCACGTAGGATGCCCAAGGATCTGTCAGGTCCATTGGCTCCCACCTGTCCTTCCATCCATCACCTTTACATTGCCTTTTGCTGGTGCTCCCTTATCCAGCATTAAGGTAGCAACTGCTTTCGGTTGTTAAGGTGGACGCTTGGCAACTTAACGCCCGATGTGCTGTTTGTGCACGATTGCCAGAATGCCTACTACCCGCACCGAGCCTTTATCGCACTCTGACACCCTTAATGCTGTTGTTAGCACTTGATATCCCGTGACAGCAGTGGCAATGGATGCCCATGGAGGGCCAGCACTCTAGGTGACTAGCTAGTTTGTCTGATGGTGGTGGCGGCTCTGCTTACACCATCAGCCACCCAGATATCAACAATTCTAATGGCTGAATCATCAACTACAATGGCAATCCTAAACCTGCCCGCCTAGGCCTGTGGCCCTCGGCACGAGAGGGTACTGAATCACTGAGGGCAGGCCCTAGCTACAGTACCACTTCCTGTCACAGCAAGGTGATTCTTCTAAGATAGCACTGACAATACTAGAGTGGATGTGGAACTTCTCTATGTCCCTGAAGGTTTCCTCTATTTTACTTTTCTTTCTGTCTTAATTCCTCCACATCTGCCACTCTAACCTCCAGAATCTGGACTAATTTTCTGAGACAAGGCTGCCATACTATTAACCTGAACTAAATCCTTCAGTTGAAAATACATTGTTTTTTTAAATCATTATTTTTGTTATTTACATTTCAAATGCAATTTAAAATTGAAAACAAAGTATAGATGTTAAGAATAATAGTTATATAAAGGCACATTTTAGAAAGGATGTCCAGGTGCAATTGGGGACACCCAGGTGACCTTTTTAATTATCAAAATCTCTAGGGGAGGGGTAAAGCTGAAGGTTCGCCTAGGACACCCAATATCCTTGCATTGGCCCTGGTTAGAAGGAAAAGACTGCATGCCCTTGGGGTAGTAAAGAGAAAAAGAAGTGATTTAAGAAAGCCTTAGGAATCATCGAGTGCTTTCCATTTAAGATTCATTGCAAAGGAAGGCAGAAAAAAGGTGAGCCCGATATTCACTGCCAGCGGCTAGTGCTCCTACAGCGGTTAGCCACCGGCGCCGAACCTCAGACCCAGATTTTCAATGCTGGGGCCATATACTCAACCACTGCCCGATTAGCTTTCATGGTGAATGTCAGGCCAACCTTTGCTGCACCTTACTTTCTCTATATAGCCATAGCTTGGCAGTGGCTCAACATTGCCACTGTACAGTTATGGTTGGATGTCACCCTGGAATGTCGCAGTGTTAACCACATAGCGTCAGGGCATGCAGCGGCACCCGCCAATATTCAGCTGCACTAACCATGTTAGTGCTGCTGAATATACCTGCTTAGCAGCATTTACACAGTTTGCAGGGCATGACTTCTTTATCAGCTCAGTGATTGCCGTTCACACTGCAAGTATGTTTCTCAGCTGCCCATTATAGAAACTTGATGTCTTCTTGGACAGCATTTCCTGTCCAAATTAGATTTTGTTAATTCACTGTTTCTCTATCATCCTGGGTAGATGGATATAAAAGATCCTTTACTTAATCCAACCTCTGGCCCCTTCCCCCAACTCTTTCCACATGCTTCTCAATAATCTAAACAGCTGCCAGAGCTGTTGCTAAAACATCCAACCTCCCAGGCAAAGTGAAATTACTAGATAATACCTAAGTGAGGGCCAATCTAAATGCTGGGACAAGGGGGGTTATTCGGCTTCTATTCATATGCAGGGCCTCTGAGTCCATTTTTTAAATACTGCATACAATTGCTTTCATGCAGCAGTCAACGGGTACTTTTCTGCCAGACTTTAAATTTGCAAAATTTGGGCGACTCAAGACTTTAGTGCAGCAATGCCATGTTCTGGATCTTTAGTGCCACAAAAGATAATTTTATACTAAAATGTTTTTGGGACCCAATATTCAAAGGATTTATACTTGTAATTTTGAGAGGTATGGCCGTAAATTGGCCTCTGAAAAATTACTAGGACCGAGTGCCTAAATTTATGCTCAAAATTTACTGAACTTGTAAATTTAGAAACATAAAAGGTGGGTGGTAACAGAGGCAGATTTAGGGAAGAGAAAAGTTAGGAACTTAGCACTGATTTTCAGAATAAGGATCCTGAATCTAAGCCCCTAAATTAAGATCAATATTCAGTTGATACTTAGGGGTATGTTTACTAAATGGCGGTAGCAGACTCCATGTGATATCGGAGCCGCAGCCCCATTGGAACACCTATGACATGCCCTGATGTTAAGTGGTTAACATTGAATATCTGGGATTGCCACACAGCATCCACTGCCTCAGAGGCTAACCAGGTAGCGGCAATATTGCACTGCTACCTGGTTAGCTCCTACAGGTAAAGCTAGACCAGCTTTTGCTGCGCCTAGTTTTACCTGCAGATCGCTAACCGGATATTGGTGCAATATGCCTGTTACCAGGCTAACAACTGTCACCACCCTTGGAACTCCCATGACATGCCCTGATGTTAAGTGGTTAACATTAGGGCATATAGCGGCATTAGTTGGGGATATTCAGCGGCACTAACCGTGTTAGTGCCGTTGAAAAGCCTGTTCAGCGGTATTTACATGGTTTACAGGTCTGTAAACTCTGTAAATGCCTTTCAATATTGGGCCCATTATGTCCTTGTGAAGTGTCTTGCCATTGGACCTTTCCTGATATGAACCACTATCTGTAAAAATGAAACAGCAGTATGCTAAATCTTTTAAATAAATAAATCCATGTCAATGAAGCAAACCCATGGGTAGAGATTGTGCTGCACTTGTGTCTGTGGAGTTAGGGCAACACTACTGCTTCCACATGAGCAGAAGAGCCCCTTTATTGCGAAGGCAGGGTGTTAGCATTGCCCAGCATGTGGCCTCTGGAGTATGGAACCTTCTCACAAAGAGTCACCCAAGGTGCCTGACAACCTAGGGTGCAATACACAGGTGGTCAGGTCTCTGGTATGGGGGAGTTGTTACACTTCTTTCTCACTTCCCTCATATATTTGGAACTGAACTTTTCTGGGGTGGTGCATAGGCTCTCCACATATGGGTGAAGGGAATGCAATAACCCAGTGTGTAGATCTGCTGGTCTGACATAGAAATCACATAAACATGGGTTGCATTTGGAAGGCATTCTCTGCTATCCACCCCTCTTGATACCTGAGGTCTAAATTGTCCATTTGCAGCCCCTAGGTCAAGAATAGAGGACACCTACCACACAAAAAACTGGTGTTTCAGGAGTTATCCATTCACCCATATGACCAAACAACTTCTAGGGGGCAGAAGGTCATCCACAGAAACCACCAATGATCTTAACATGGTGAGAGTTCTGACAGCACACTACTGTACTTATCACCCTATAGAAACATAGAAACATAGAAACATGATGACAGAAAAAAACCACAAGGCCCATCTAATCTGTCCTTCCATAACAACAACTACAACAGTCCACTTTTTACCTTTAGAGATCCTCTGTGTTGGTCCCATGCTTTTTTGAATTCAGTTACTGTCCTCATCTCTACCACCTCCACTGGGAGACTATTCCACGGATCCACTACTCTTTCAGTAAAGAAATATTTCCGCATATCACTCCTGAATCTATCTCCCTTCACCCTCATCCCATGTCCCCTCGTAGCAGAACTTGCTTTCAATTGAAAGAGGCTCTCTCCCTGAACATTTATGCCACGGAGGTATTTAAACATCTCAATCATATCACCTCTATCCCGCCTTTCCTCTAAGGTGTACATATTAAGATCCTTAAGTCTGTCCTCATATGCTTTATAATGAAGCCCATTAATCATTTTAGTAGCAACCCTCTGCACCGACTCCATCCTGTTCACATCCTTTTGAAGGTTGCGGTCTCCAGAATTGCACACCATACTCCAAATGAGGTTGCACCAAAGACTTATACAGAGGCATTATCACCTCCTTTTTTCTGCTAGCCATTCCTCTCCGTATGCACCCAAGCATCCTTCTAGCTTTTGCCGTCGCCTTTTCTACCTGTTTAGCTACTTTAAGATCATCAGACACAACCACGCCTAGGTCCCGCTCTTCTTTAGTGGACAAAAGTACTTCACCTCCTATACTGTATTGCTCCCTTGGATTGCTGCAGCCCAAATGCATGACCTTACATTTTTTAACATTAAATCCCAGCTGCCAAATTCTAGACCATTCTTCAAGCTTAGCTAGATCCCTCCTCATGTTATCTACACCTTCCTGGGTGTCTACTCTATTGCAGATTTTGGTATTATCCGCAAAGAGGCAAACCTTACCTGACAGCCCTTCCGCTATATCACTAACAAAGATGTTAAAAAGAATCGGACCAAGGACAGATCCCTGGGGCACACCACTGGTAACATCCTTCTCCTCACCACCTCACTACCATGGGGAATAATATCCCTACTCAGTGCTTAGCATATGCATACCTGCCTTCAGAAAACTCAGGTCCCCTCTAAGCAGTCTATAAACGTTTTTCAGATTGGAAGAGCATCTCATTCACTCATAAGTATGTGCTATGAGCCAGTGGGCCACAGATATGCCCTGTTATAATCAGGGTGAGGGGTCATAAGCCTTCAGAAACAGAGCCAATGGCACCAGCATAGCCCCCAGGTGTACATGTGCATCAATATATGGACTCCCATGCAGGATGGATGGTGTTTTTACAGCACAGTTATGTGTCAGTCCAACTATTTGCCCATGGTTACACCACCTCATTTGCATGCTCTATGCCAAACTGTGTTCAGCCTTCTACAGCCCTGACTATGTGGCCCAGCTCTGGTTGTTTCACTGAGCACATACCCTGTCTCTCCACTCCTCATCAATGCTGGCCCATGTGTGACTATTCTGAACATGCTCTCCCCAAGTTACCACTATGACAATGCAATTCCAAGAGTGGGAGAGGAACAATGCACCCCTATCCCTCACTGTTACTGCTGCTTGTTTTGCATTGGCCCTCCCGATGCTATCTGTTTGCCACTCAAGCTTGTGCAATCATCTACCTGTTGTAGATGCTTTATTTTATTTATTTATTTTATTTAACAAAACTTATATCTCACCTTCTCCTTTGATCAAGGTGGTGTACACAGCAACCAATCAAATTATATTGACATTTGTGTTATCATGCAGTGTTATACAGAGTGTGTGTGTGTGTGTAAGTAGGCGTTGATTCGTTGTGGTCTATTTACAGCATAAGCTACATTACAATGTTATGTACATTAGAGATAAAGGGTGGGGGGCCGGTCTTAGTCCAGGGGCTGTCGGGCACTGTTATGTGCTGTTGCCGTAATGCTCGATAAAGAGCATTGCCTTGAGTTGTTTTCAGAAGTATTTAATGTCTTCTGTCGATCGTAGTTCAACAGGGAGGGCAGGGCGTTCCATATTACAGGTACTGCCATCGATAGAGCTCTTCTTGCAGTGCTCTTGCAAGTCTTTGTGTAGTCCTTTGGTGTGTTGATGATGCCGGAGGTGTCTCTCCTCCTTGGCCTAGTGCTGGTGTCTGGTTGTATGAGTGGTTGTAGGCTGAGTGCTGAGGTCCAGTGTTTGATTTTGAATATGTTTAGGACTGTCTTGTACCTGATACGGGAGCTGATTGGGAGCCAGTGGAGGTCTTTTAGAATGGGGGTGATGTGGTCTTGTCTTGATGAGTCGGATATTATGCGTGCTGCTGTGTTTTGAGCCATTTGCAGTGGCCTGAGTGTCTGCTTGGTTAGGCCAAGATAGATTGGGTTGCAGAAGTCTAGGATTGGAGCTATTAGGGCTTGACAGACTGTGCGGAAATGTTCATGAGCGAGGAGGGGTTTGAGGTGTCTGATTAGTCTCATCTTGTGGTATTCTTAGTGGTTTTGCTGATGCATTCTTAGTGGTTCTTGTATGCATTCTTAGTGGTTTTGCTGATGTGGGACTGTAGGTTTAGTTCTTTGTCAAGGGTCACTCCAAGGTATTTCACTTCCGGTTTTATGGGTATTGTTATGCTGTTGACCTTGATGGAGGGTGGAGGAATTTAGTTGGTGTTACGGTGATGAGTAGTGCCTCCTTCTTATTGTAGTTTATGGTCAGGTTGTTGTCTTGAAACCAGCTGAACATGTGATTGAGACAGTCTGTTATCTTTCTGTAGTCAGGGTTGTCGAGGATGACTGTGGTATATATCATGATGTCGTCGGCATAGATTGTGTATTTTATTTTGTGTTCCTTCATGATGTTGCAGATTGGTTGAATGTAGAGATTGAATAAAAGTGCTGATAGGGTGGAGCTTTGTGGGACACCTTGCTTGATTTTTGAGGGTCGGGAGGTGTTTGGGCCAATCTTGACCAGGAACTGTCTGTCCGTTAGGTATGAGTTCAGGGTGGTGCTGTGTAGTCCAATGCTCTGTAGTCTTGTTAGCAGGAGTCTGGGGTTCACTGTGTCGAATGCTGATGAGATGTCTAAGAAGATCATAAGTGTTCCTCTCTTGCGGTTGTCTATGATTTGGATTATGTCATTGAAGAGGTGTAACTGGAGTGTTTAGACTCCATTGTTCGGGTGGAAACCATGTTGGTGGATGTCCAGTGGGGCATGAGCATCAATGTGGTCCTGGAGTTGATGCTGCACTGCTTTTTCTATAATCTTTGCCAGTAGGAGTATGCTTGAGATGGGTCTGTAGGCTGCTGGATTGTTCTTGTCTAGTGGGGATTTCTTCGGGATTGGTCTTTTTGTAGCTAGCTTTAGTTGGCTTGGCATGACTCCTTGGGACAGTGAGTTGTGCACCATTTTGTGTATGGAGTGGATGAAGCTTTCCTTCATTGCTTTAATCCATGTCACTGGGCATAGATCTGTTGGTGCGGTGCTCGTGTTGAGCGCAGTGATGATGAGTGAGAGTTGCTTTGTAGATGGAGTGCTGTATTTGTCCCATGTTTTAGAGGGTGTGGTTGGTTTGGTGGTTGTGCTTGTCGTTGGTTGTGGTGTGGTGTCCAGCTTTTCTTGTAGGTGGTCTGCGAAGGATTGTGGGTCTATCTGTACATCTCTTTCTGTGTTAGGTACATTGGAAAGATCTTTCACTATTTTGAATAGCTCTCTTGGGTTGTTGTAGGCTTTGAGTATGATGTTTGTGTGGTATTCTCTTTTTGTCTGGTTGATGAGTTTGTTGTATTCCCTTTGCTTCTTTAGGTATAGGGCCTGAGTGGAGGGGGATTTGTTGCGTCTCCATCTGCTTTCTAGTTTCCTTAGGTCTTTTTTAGCATTGCGTATGTCCTTTGAGTACCAGGGCATGTGATGTTTTTTGATGCCATGCATCTTCTTGGCTTTGTGTTCCTTGGCTGTGGCAGCAGCATTGATGATACTGTTCCATTTGTTGATTTGCTCATCTAACTCTTCTGATTCAAGATCCATGTGGGGTAGAGTGTCCTGTAGAAATTGGTCTTTGTGGAAGCTTCTGAATCTTCTGTGCACGGGTGGGTTGTCTTGAGGCTCGTTGTGTTTTCCTCCTTGTGGCACCATTTTTATTTTAATTCTGTGATGGTCTGACCAAGGTACAGGTGTGACAGAGGGTGTTGATATGCAATCTCTGTCAAGTAGGTAGTTGGGGGCGAATATGAGGTCTGGTGAAGATCCGTGTCTGTGCATGGGTGCTTTGATCAGTTGAGTGTATTGTAGGCCTGCCATTGCTTGCAGGAAGGTTTCTGTATCCTTAATGGCATGAGGGCAGGGTCCTTGGGTTCTGCCCTGCCTCTGTTGTCTGCAGGGCCAGTGAAGGACTATTGGGCACCCTAGGTGAACCTCTAGCATATACCTATTCCCAAGCCCATCATACCAGCAGCCCCCCCCCCCACAGGTATTTAGTACATATGTATACTGTACATGCACATCATATTCTTGAGACTAATGTTGTTTTATATGTCTACATGTGCCCGCTATCAGTGCAGGTACATTCATATGCTGCCAGCTATAGTTCCCATGGCTGACTATTGTTTTTCTTTCATAGCTGCTGCATATTGCTGCTCCTCAGAAGATGATGCCCTAGTTTACTGCTTGGTTTACCAATGGATAGTGCCGGCCATGGTTGTCTAGGATAATATATGTGTGGGATGGCTCAGAGCTATTAACTGTATGGGAATCACAGCCATGCCACACATTTGGAATACTCTGGCATGGCAAGTGAAACTAGTGCCTGGTCAGAAGCAGGCATATCTGCGCCCATGCTAGTGGCATCTTTCATGATCAGAGATGCCACTAACGAGACCCTGTCAGCTACACATAGCTGATCACGCCCATTCTCCACCCCAGAACTACTCTAACCCTGCCTTTTTGCATGGTTCTTAGGTAGTGTGGATTTTTAGTGTGGATGCATTGTTGCCATACGCTCCCAGCTACCGCAGCTTCAGGATGCATGTTCTTCATGCGCTAAACCCTGCGCTCCTGGCTACCGTGCTTTAGCAAACATGCCCCTTATGAGCCTAATTTTAGGAGCTCAGCTTTTTATGAATACTGGGTCTTTAATTTTAAGCATCTTTACAGACAAATTTGGTGGAACATTTAAGGACTCAAATGTGCTATTTTCTCACTAGGAAACACCTCACTTTAGATGGTGATTGAGAATTTGCAGCAATTCCTCTCATTGTGGCTTAGATGATTAATAGAGCATAAAAAAAACCCTTTACTAGAAGTTGTGAAAACAGAAGGAAAATGAAAAATGTCAAAAAGGAATTTTTTTAACAGTATTCTGCCAGCAAATGAATCAGGTTTTGAAAATGTGGTCCTGATATCCTAATCAAAATATGAGTCTTGGAAATACTTAATAATCATCACATTTCTTCCAGATGGTTTAGATCTTCAGCCGAGATGTTTATTATCTTTACATCTTGTAAAGATAAGAAACAGAAATGCCAAGCCTTACATGGATGAGTCAGGTGGGTTTTGCAGGCTACAAAATGTGTAAAACATAGCTTTCCTCTGACAGTACAATTTGTACCATTCTGGTGTCAAGAGAACTTTTATGTTGTCGATATATCAAGTACAAATGTAAAAAATATGCCTTTGATTGCCTGTGAAAAGCTTTCTGAAAGGACAAAGTCTAGTGGCACATCTGTGTGATTGTGTACAGTTTGAAAAACATAATTACACATTAAAAAAAATAATGTTCATGGCTGCCTAAATCTTGCTATTGTATAGGATTTGCTAATGCCCTCGCTTCTTTTGTCTCTAGAAACTTTTGCAGAGATGTTTTCTTTATTTGTCAGATGTAAAATAGAGAACAAGACAATACTACAGGGAAAATAATAAAATGATAACGCTGCACATAGAACATCCACCTCAACCATCAATCGTAGATTTGCTTTCAATCTGTGCTGTTTTATGAACACTAGAGTTAATTGCAGTAAGTTAACAACCTGGAACTTTGATTTCTTTTAATTGCTTTCCAGATCATTGCAAAACCTACTTTCCCCTTGTAAATTACCTGCATATCTATTTGAAAATTAACTGGAAGCGCAATGCACGTAGTTTTGGTTGCCATACTGCATAGCAGGCATTGTGGTTAGTACACAGAGCAATAAACTCTAGGGATCCTAGCTTGATACCCTTCATCCATCCTTGGCTATGTCTTCCTCATGCTCAGATCTGGACTATAAACTTCATTGTAACTAGGTATATTATCTTTCAATTGTATTATTTTTTCCATATTATGCAGATTTCTCTTATGCAAGAGTTTTCTATACATCTTATTTAATGTACTGTAGAAATTATATGCTTTATTGCTAGTGCAATATTAGATCTTAAACCCCAGAAAGTTAGAAATTTGGTTGGGTTCCCTAGTAATCAAAATTCATCCTCCTTCAGTTCTGTAATGAAATGGATTTTATTTTTTTTATGATGGCATCATTTCAGTATTATGAAATAAATATATGATCTGTTTTATATCCTTGCAAATTGATTACAGAAAGATATAGACTTTCTAAAAATTCATTCTTTTCTGGCTGCTTTTAATATTGAATCACTTTTAAATAGCAAATATATTTCTAGAAGATTCTTATCTATCATATGTGTTTGTCTCAACTAGACTGTAAGCTCTAATGAGTGGGGACTGTCTCATGTGTACTTATGCAGTACTACTGTTACCAGAGAAAATGTAGATTGACGATATGAACATGTAAACAATTCTGAGCAGCTCATAACAGCCTGCTACAGCCAAAATGTATATTGTTATCCTGTAGACAATGAGGAACTGTTACCAGAGAGAATGTAAATATTGACGATATTAGCATGACACAATTCTGAGCAGCCTATAACAGCCTCCTACAGTCAAAAATGTATATAGTTACCCTGTTTAACCCTGTATAAAGAACCTGTTTACTGTAAGTCCATTGTGGCCCTACCTACACTGGACAAATGCGTTACTTGTAAACCGCACTGATCTCAAATAGCGCGGTATAAAAGATACCTAAATAAATAAATAAAAATACTTGCATCAAGTACTGCTTTATAAATGTTAAGCAGCAACAACAATAGTATTAGAGGCAGTAGTAATAGTAATGGTACGATTCTTATTTTGGTACTGAAAAAAAACAAGCATCAAAGAAGAGCTGTTTTGGCAGAATGATAGATACAAGCATTTCCTATTCAAAACCAAAGTGGTGGCTAGATAGAAGGCTCAATAACTACCACCAGAAGAGTACAGGATAACCCCAAACTACAGACATAGTGCAACTGAGGGGAAGGTAAGAGATTACACCAACCCTGTTGTATTAGTGCATGCCTTAGAGATTATAAAGGCATTCTGTAGATCATTGCTTTAATTAGGGTACCCTCAAAATGAGTCACTAAACCTCCATAATTTGCTGTCTCACATATAAATTAAAGTTGCACCACATCACAAGCAAATCAACCAACCATCAACCCGGAACTGCCGACCAAGCAGGATACATTCAAAGAAAATGAAGCATTACATCATTGGGATACTCTTGCTGCTCTCCTGCACACTAATAATACAAGCCAGTCCCACAAATATTTTACACACTCTGATTCCAACACTACATAGGCAAAGAGACCTCACAAACTGGAGTCCACCATACCAACAATCTCACAACTTGTGAACATTTACCCGACCTCTGGCACAATGCCATTTCAGGGTTCCACAAAAGATATCCAGAGGTATGTTTACTAAACTGCGGTAATGTCACTCGCTTTAGGTTCCGCGGTAAAGGTACAGATGCCCACATAAAGGCGTGGGCGGTGCATCATTACAGCAAGCCATATCAGCTAACACATGTTACAAGGCACCTTAGACTAACGCGCGTTACAAGGCGCCTTATAAGGCACCTTACAAGGCGCCTTGTAAGGAGCCCTTGTAAGGTGCCTTATATGGTGCAATATAAGGTGCCTTGTAAGGTGCCTTGTAAGGCGCCTTTGTAATGTGCTTTATAAGGTGCATTATAAGGTGCTTTGTAAGGTGCCTTATAAGACTCCCTATATGGCTCCTTAGGCTAACGCTGACGTTATTGAACAGTGGTCTGACCTGAAGCAGGAGGCTTATGGATGTACCCCCGAAACGTGTCACGTGTATCTGGCACACTGTTGACTGCAGCACTTCTACAGCCTGTTCTTCTTCAACGCTAAGTATTAGCTATTTTTTAATGAATGCTTTTTTGGATTAAATGATTAAAAGGGACAGGCCACGGCGGTAAGAGGTGTTTTTCCTCTATACTGGGTTGGCCATTCCGACAAAAAAATGTTCTGAATAATTGGTTCTTTTTCACTGGGTTTTTGTGATTTTGATTTTAAGCGCCGTATTAGGCACCCCTGGACAAGGCACTGTAGAAGGCATCCTGGGCTGTGGAACCATAGGTTAAGGTGGCCTAAGAAGGTTACAGTGCCCTAGGTTAGTGTGCCCTAAGGGCTACAAGGTGCCGCAGGATGACATGCATGACCTGTGAGGAACAGAGACAGATGTAGCCCTAACACTAGATAGAGCACTCAGGAAAGGCAATGAACAGGTGAGTGAAGGAGGGAGAGCTAAGAGCCGCTGGACCCGCCATATCTGCGGGCATCCCATGTGGCTGCCAGTACTGATGACAAACATGGTGGGGGCAACTGTACCACAGCACAGGGTGTTGGCAATGTAAAGTACTGGAAAAACAGTTGGTGGCAGACGATGAGAATATGTGTCCCCCCAGTGGAGGCAGAGGTGGCCAGATAATTACAATGATGGGTGCACAGAGGAGTGGTGGTGCCATGCAGATCAGGCACAGGTGAGGCAAGCATGATGCAGGAAAGGGTAGCAGTGCAGGACATGGGGTGGCAGCCTGCACAGGCAGACAGGACTCTACAGAGCTGACAGACGCAGATAGACGGACCGAGGGAATGTTGGCAGTTGTGGTGAGGGTATTATGGGCTGGCAGCACAGATCTGCAAAAATATAACTAATACAGGCATGCACGCTGTTTGAGTAAGACAGGCATGAGAGGAGAGAACAATGAGGAATTGAACCCATAAACACTGCTGAGAATGGCATTGTATTAACCAGTAGGCTATACCTCCTTGATGTATGTCACAGCAGTGGCTGGGTACAGAAGGACTGCAGGTCACCGCACAAACTGTCTGCTCTGAGTGCCAGGATAGGGTTATCCCACCAGTACCCATGATGCAATGCACATGCTGAATAGCTGTCTACAGCTGATCACCAAATGGGGTCTGCACCTCTCTGGTACCTCAGTTTGGAAAGACGAACTGACAGTGTGTGATACTGGCACAGTGTAGCTACAGACCATGCCATTGTGCAGGTTCTGTGTTCACCCTGAGGGATAGGATGGGTGCCCAGCACTAGGTCCGCAGTACATGTGGTGTTAGGGATATGTCCTGCTGTACATCCCTATCACTGCAAGTGTATGACAGGTGTTCCTTGCAGTGCAGCTGAAGGCAATTCAGTGTCCATCTGTATCCTGCAGTCATATGTGGTCCTGTGAGACCAGACACCACCCAGATTAGTGTGTATACCGTGTTAGGGTCTGGCTGATATTGGGCACCTGTTTTCAGGGTAGAGGGGTTGCTAGACTTGTATGAGGTTTGTGTAACAGTGCTGTTGTAGGTCACAGTGGTATACACTACATCCCCCAAGGGCCCACATCACTCTTTTTGTAGGTAAGGGACAGGTGCCCCAGCCCTGGTGAAGCAACCTCCATTCTGCTGGTATAAGACAGCCCTCCAGGGTTGGTGGGCCAAAGCCATACCTGTGACTGGGTCAGTGGCAGACTAGCAGCAATGTTGGTATTGGGTCTGGAAAACCCCAACTGCCTCACACCACTGTCTGCCAGTCACCAGCAGACAGCACAGTCAGACTGCACCTTATAGGGGCACCAACCATTCACAGTCTAACTGCAGATAGTCCACTAGCCAGTCTCTAGTGCATATTTACAGAGAAACTATGTGCACCAAGTAGTCATCTCAGTGATTAAGGCCCCAGTACTTAGAACACAAAAGTATCACTAGAGGCAGATAGTGTAGAGCGCTATGTGGGAACCTAGACATGCCATGGTCACTGCTCAGTTAGAATGAGTGCCCTCCCAGCATGACATGCAGGTGGTGGTTGGGCACTACAGTGTCCCAGCCATTGCCCCATACCCTGTGAAGATGCATCCTGGCTAATCAGCCCTGTCCGGGCCATACCCACAACACCTTGCTCCTCATTATGCACATATTCAGGCTAATGCTGGTAACAGTGGGACATCTTGGGCCCAGAGAGGGGTGGGAAGCCACAGAACAATCGATAGACACACACACACACACACACACACACACTCCTATTGCAGCATTGTGCAAAATTAGGGGTGGTTGGCAACCCTGCCCGCCACACTGGTCCTGATCACAGTGCCGACATTGCTAAACTGTGCAGGAGGTAGTAGTAGTGCTCTGGTGATAACTGCAGCTCAATGCTGGGGCCAACAGCTTGACTCTCCATGCATCTTTGGATTGTGGAGCCTGTGTGGGTGGATGTTTGTACCCCTGTTCACCGCTGCTTTGGGCTTTGCACATGTTGCTGTTGTATCTGCATTTTAGGGTAAAATATAGGGACATGCTCTGCAGGAACCACCGCTGGGACTTAAACCTGTGACCCTCTGCTTCTGGACACGCTGGCTGGGTGTACTGCAACACACTGTTGCTGCAGATGCATGGTGGTCCCTGGGGCTACCTGTACTTTTCCTCAGCGAGACCTTTTATGTTGCACTGCACACCATGTACTGGTACAGGGCATGGCCTAGGTCCACTGCAGGCAGGTGCCACTGCCCCCTCCAGCATGGGCACACCCCCCCCCCCACCATGCTGCTGACATGACCATATGTGTCAGTGCTGGTTGTGCACAGCCCCAGACCATCCACTGTGTGGGTAGGTGGTCGCCTAGGGAGCGGGGTCTGGGGCAGGGGGCATACATGAGCATCCTCACATCCCCCCCATCACCACCTACCAATAGTATGTCCCTTCCGCTTGGGGGGGGGTTGGCTGGGGGGATGTTAGGTCAGTGCCCTGGCAACTGTTAGCTTGGGTAGACCAGGTAGATGTAGGTGGATTGTGTTTGGCTTTTGTCAGCTACTGTCATGCTGATTTCTGGTTTCTATGTTACTATGTGACACCTAGGCGCCCGCTTTGTCCACCCTGTGCCCCAGCTGCCCCCGCTACATGTCCCGCCTGCAGCACCCTATGCCCCATTTGCACCATCTCCATAGTGGCCTTTCATACTTGGGCACTATGTTGTTGCTGAAAATGGAACACTGCTATCACGTTTCTTGGGCTCCCTGCCTATGCTGTACATTGCTGACAATTAAATGGTTTCTCTCTCCTGCAAATGTGTATCTAACGGCAGGTTTTTATTCGCGGTAGGATTCAGCCATTCAGTTCAGCGCGTTAGTGTGCAGGGAGCCTCTCCCTGCCCACTCCCCCGCCCATTGACCCCTTCTCTCTGCCCTCTCTCCACCCTCTGTGGTGTTTACCGCGGCCGGGAACGTTAACGCTCTTTAGGTAACGTTAACTCATGTTAATGTTACATACTGCGCGTTAACGTTACCTAACGAGCGTTAACATTACCTAACACGTGGTCTGTAATGTTACCGCAGTTTAGTAAACATATCCCCCAGTATTTAAAATGTGGGCTAGTTAATACACAACATAGTATACTATTTCAATGACCACAACCTTGACATCATGCTTGTCACTGAATCTTGACTTACTGAAACAGACAATGTCCTCATAAACCAATTAATCACCCCAGGGATAGTACTATACACCTGCCCAAGACTATCCAAAAGAGGAGGGATGTTCATACTATCTGGCAAGCAACACAACTTAAACATAGAGGCATGCTTACTAAGCTGCGGTAACATTACAAAACGCGCATTATGTAACGTTAGCGCGCATTATGTAACGTTAACGCGCAGTTCCGCAGCGCAGTAAACATCGCAGAAGGTGGAGAGAGGGCGGAGAGAAGGGGTCAATGGGCAGAGTGTGGGCAGGGACAGGCTCCATTCACACTAACATGCTGATCTGAAGAGCTGAATCCTAACGCGATTGAAAACCTGCCATTAGATGCACATATGCAGGAGAGAGAAACCATTTACATGTCAGCAATGTACAGCCCAGGCAGTGAGCCCAAAAACTGTGATAGTAGTGCTCCATGTACAGCAATACCATAGTGCCAAAGTATGAATGGCCACTATGGTGATGGTGCAAATGGGGCATAGGGGGCCGCAGGCGGGACATGTAGCATGGGCAGCTGGGGCACAGGGTGGACCAGGCGGGCGCCTAGGTGGCACATAGGAACATAGACACCGGAGATCAGCAAGACAGTAGTTAACCAAGGCCAAACACAATCCACCAATATCTACCTGGTCCACCCTAGCCAATAGTCGCTAGGGCACAGACCTGACATCCCCCCAGCCATCCCGCCCCCATGTGGAGGGGACATAATAGTGGTAGGCAGTGATGAGGGGATGTGAGGATGCCCATGTATGCCCCCCCACCCCAGAACCCGCTCCCTAGGTGGGCACCTACCTACACAGTGGATGGCCTGAGACTGCGCACTACCAGCACTGACAGCAAATGGCCACGTCAGCTTGGCAGAGGGGCATGTGCCCGTACTGGAGGGGGCAGTGCCACCTCCCTGCAGTGGACTTAGGCCATGCTCTGCATCAGTACGTGTTGTGCAGTGCAACATAAAAGGTCTGGCTGAGGAAAAGTGTAGGTAGCCCCAGGGACTACCATGCATCTGTGGCAACAGTGTGGTGCAGTGCACCCAGCCAGTGTGTCCAGGAGCAGAGGGTCCCAGGTGCAAGTCCCAGCTGTGGTTCCTACAGAGCATGTCCCTATATTTTACCCTACAATGCAGATACAACAGCAACATGTGCAAAGCCCAAAGCAGCGGTGAACAGGTGTGCAAACACCCACTCACACAGGCTCCACAATCCAATGATGCATGGAGCGGCAGGCTGTTGGCCCCAGCATTGGGATGATGTATCACCAGAGCACTACTACTACCCCCTGCACAGTTTAGCAATGTCATCACTGTGCTCAGGACTATTGTGGTGGGCAGGGCTGCCAACCACCCCTATCTTTGTATAATGCTGCGAAAGGAGTGAGCGTGTTTGTATGTCTATACATTGTTCTGTGGCTGACCACACTTCACTGGGCCCAAAATGTCCCACTGTTACCAGCGTTAACCTGATTAGATGCATAATGAGGAGCAAGGTATTCTGGGTATGGCCCGGACAGGGCAGATTGGCCAGGATGCATCTTCACAGGGTGTGGGACAATGGCTAGGACACTGTAGTGCCTGACCACCACCTGCATGGACAGGGTGGCCACAGCATGGCATGCTGGGAAGGCACTCACTTTGAACGAGCAGTGACCATGGCAGGTCTAGGTTCTCACATAGTGTTCTACACTATTTCTCTTTAGTGATATATTTGTGTTCCCCAGTGCTGGGGTCCTAATCACTGAGATGCCTGCTTGCTGCACATAGTACTTGGTGGACTGTCTGCAGTTAGACTGTGCCTGGTTGGAATACCTTTAAGTAACAGTCTGACTGTGCTGTTTTCTGGTGACTGGAAGACAGTGCTGGAAGGCAATTGGGGTTTCCAGACCTAACCCCAGCATTGCTGCTGGTTTGCCACTGTCCCAGTCATAGGTATGGCTCTGGCCCACCAACCCTGGAGGGTTGTCTCGAACAAACAGGATGGAGGTTGCTTTCCTGGGGCGGGGGCGCTGTTCTTTTATCTACAAAAGGGTGATGTGGGCCCTTTGGGATATGTAGTATATTCCACTGTGACCTATGCAGCCACTGCTACACACACCTCATGCAATTCTAGGAACCCCTCTGCCCTGATAACAGCTGCCCATGTCAGCCAGACCCTCACACAGGATACACACTAATCTGGCTGGTGTCTGGTCCCACAGGGCCACATATGACTGCAGGATACAGATGGACACCAAATTACCTTTGGATGCGCTGCGCTGCACTGCACTGCACTGCACTGCACAGAACACCTGTCACACACTGGTAGTGATGGGGATGTACATAAGAACATAAGATATGCCATACTGGGTCAGACCAAGGTCCATCAAGCCCAGTATTCTGTTTCCAACAGTGGCCAATCTAGGTCATATGTACCTAGCAGTTTCCCCAAGGGACACAGGTTCTACAATGCTTGTATTGGTTCAAGCATTGATATCCTGGGTCCCTTCTTAATAATGGCTTATGGACCTTTCCTCCAGGAACTTGTCCAAACCTTTTTTAAACCCAGCTACACTAACAGCCTTTACTACATCCTCCGGTAACAAATTCCAGAGTTTGATTACACGTTGAGTGAAAAAATATTTTCTTTTATTAGTCTTAAATAGTTTACCCTGTAGCTTCATTGCATGTCCCCTAGTCTTTCTATATTCTGATAAGGTAAACAATCGATCTACGTTTACCTGTTCCACTCCGCTCATTAATTTATAGACTTCTATCATATCTCCCCTCAGCCGTCTCTTTTCCAGGCTAAAGAGCCCTAACCTTTTTAGCCTTTCTTCATAGGAGTATCCTTCCATCCCCTTTACCATTTTGGTGGCTCTTCTCTGAACCTTTTCTAATAACTCTATATCCTTTTTAAGATACGGCGACCAGAATTGCACACAATATTCAAGGTGCGGTCTCACCATGGAACGATATAGAGGCATTATAATATCCTTTGTTTTATTTTCCATTCCTTTCCTTATCATACCTAGCATTCTATTTGCTCTCTTGGCCGCCGCTGCACACTGGGCCGAGGGTTTTAACATGGTATCCACAATGACGCCTAAATCTTTTTCCTGGGTGGTGGTTCCTAATGTGGAACCTTGCATCGTGTAACCATAATTTGGGTTGTTCTTCCCTAGGTGCATAACCTTGCACTTGTCCACATTAAATTTCATCTGCCATTTTGATGCCCAGTCTTCCAATTTATCAAGATTCTCTTGCAATTTTCCACAATCCTCTTGGGTTTTAACAACTTTAAATAGTTTTGTGTCATCTGCAAATTTGATAACCTCACTCATTATTCCACTTTCCAGGTCATTTATGAATATGTCAAAAAGCAGCAGACCCAGCACAGATCCCTGGGGTACACCACTATTCACCTTTCTCTATTTGGAAAATTGGCCATTTAGCCCTACCCTCTGCTTTCTATCTTTTAACCAGTTCCTGATCCACAATAGTACACTGCCTCCTATCCCATGACTCTTTAGTTTTGCCAAACGTCTCTCATGAGGGACCTTGCCAAAGGCTTTCTGAAAGTCCAGATACACAATATCAACCGACAGGACAACAGGACCTATCTCTAGCTCCACATGTACTGCGGACCTAGTGCTGGGAACCAATCCCATCCCTCAGGGTGACCACAGAACCTGCACAATGGCATGGTCTGTAGCTACTCTGTGCCAGTATCACACACTGTCAGTTCGTCTTTCCCAGCTGAGGTACCGGAGAGGTGCAGACCCCATTTGGTGATCAGCTGTAGACTGCTATTCAGCATGTGCATTGCATCATGGGTATGGTGGGGTTACCCTATCCTGGCACTCAGAGCATATTTGTGCGGTGACCTGCAGGCCTTCTGTACCCAGACATTGCTGTGACATACACCATGGAGTTATAGCCTACTGGTTAATACATTGCCATTCTTGGCAGTGTTCATTGGTTCAGTTCCTCATTGTTCCCTCCTCTCATGCCTGTCCTACTCAAATAGTGTTCATGCCTGTAGAGGTCATATTTTTGCAGATCTGCACTTCCAGCCCATAATACCCTTGCCACAATTGCCAACGTTCCCTCGGTCCATCTATCTGCATCTGTCAGCTGTGTAGAGTCCTGTCTGCCAGTGCAGGCTGCCACCCCATGTCATACCCTTTCCTGCATTGCGCCTCTTCATGCTTGCCTCGCCTGTGCCTGATCTGCATGGCACCACCACTCCTCTGTCCACCCATCATTGTAACTATCCTGCCACCTCTGCCTCCACTGGGGGACACGTATTCCCATTGTCTGCCACCAACTGTTTTTCTGGTACTTTACATTGCCAACATCCTGTGCTGTGATACAGCTGCCCCACCATGTTTGTCATCAGTACTGGCAGGCACATGGGATGCCCGCAGATATGGCAGGTCCAGCGGCTCCCACTTCTCCCTCCTTCACTCACCTGTTCATTGCCTTTCCTGAGTGCTCTATCTTGTGTTAGGGCTACATTTGTCTCTATTCCGCACAGGTCATGCATGTCATCCTGCGGCACCTTGCAGTCCCTAGGGCACACTAACCTAGGACACCATAACCTTGTTAGGCCACCGTAACCTCTGGTTCCATAGCCCAGGGTGCTTTCTGCGGTGACTTGTCGAAGGGTGCCTAATATGGCGCTTAGCCTAGGATGCCCTATAGGGCGCCTTATGAAGCACCTTACTGGGCACCTTACTAGGCACCTTACATGGCACCTTATAAGGCACCTTACAAGGCGCCTTATAAGGCACCTTACAAGCTGCCTTGCAAGGTGCCTTACAAGGCGTCTTGTAACGCTCGTTAGTCTAAGGCGCCTTGTAACACGCCTTAGCTGTCAGCTTGCTGTAACGATGCAACGCCCATGCCTTTATATGGGCATCTCTACCTTTACCGCGGAATCTACCGCAAATGACATTACCGCAGTTTAGTAAACATACCCCATAATCATAGCTACAGCCACTGATACCATAAATATAATGGTAGCAGAAAACAAACATTTTAACAATACTAAACATTACATGTGCACAAATGAATAAGAATAAAAAATTCATTTTGCTTGGAGATCTCAACCTGAACTCTGCCTCTGTAATACAGGTCACCTTCTTCCTGGAGGCAATGGAGTCACTGGACCTTACACAAATTATAATTGATCTCCTTTGTGTTTCCTTACCATTCCTCCTAAATGTATCCCTGTCTACATCTAGGGGTATGTTTATTAAACTGCAGTAAAGTCACCAGCAGTAAAGGCAGCGTAAAGGTGCCTGAAGGCATATAAGGCAGTGGACGGGTAGGGGTGTGCCGGCATTAGGGTGCCTTGGGCCATTTAATGTGAGCTAACAGGACCAAGTGCAGTAAGGTGACAAGACATCCTAAGGAGAGACAAGGCATTTTAATATGTGATAAGGTGCCCTAACATGAGACAAGGTGCCTTAATATGTGATAAAGTGCCCTAACATGAGACAATGTGCCCTAACATGAGACAAGGTGTCCTAAAGAGAGACAAGGTGCCCTAATATGTGATCAGGTGCCCTAACATGAGACAAGGTGTCCTAAAAAGAGTCAAGGTGCCCTAATATGTGATAAGGTGCCCTAACATGAGACAAGGTGTCCTAAAGAGAGACAAGGTGCCCTAATATGTGATAAGGTGCCCTAACATGAGACAAGGTGTCCTAAAGAGGGACAAGGTGCCCTAATATGTGATAAGGTGCCCTAACATGAGACAAGGTGCCCTAACATGAGACAAGGTGTCATAAAGAGAGACAAGGTGCCCTAATATGTGATAAGGTGCCCTAACATGAGACAAGGTGTCCTAAAGAGAGACAAGGTGCCCTAATATGTGATAAGGTGCCCTAACATGAGACAAGAGAATTCTTGAGAAGCTGGCACTTTCCTGTCCTGATGCAGCTCCTATAGCAGTGGCGGGCGAAACTCGAGTCAATGCTTGTCCAGCTTGCTAGATATCTAGCCTTTGAAGAGAGTGAATTACAGTCTTCTAAGAGATACTGCTGCTAAGCTAATTGTTTTTAAATGCATTTAGAAAATTGTAAAACACATTTTGGCCTATGAATGATATCTGAGGAAAAGGTGTTGTTGGCTTGAGGCTTACTGCCTATTTAGCTAACCTTTCTCTTGCACCCCCCTCCTATTTGAGGCCTCTTAACAATATTGGCAGATTTCTCTAGTTGGCTGCCTTTTATGCATTTAGGTGTTGTGGAAGTTTGATCATCACCTCCCCTTTATCGCTGTGTTTGCACTTGGTGACTCTTTTTGTATTGGCTGCTTGAGTGAGTGAGAGTCCCAGAGGATTTTTTTCATGTTTTTCTAACATGAGACAAGGCATCCTAAAGAGAGACAAGGCGTCCTAAGGAGAGACAAGGTGCCCTAAGGTGAAAAGCATGCACCTTAAGGCAGGAAAATGGCTGTAACCCAAACGCTGGATAGTGCACCAAGGAATGCCAATGTAGAGATGATGGAAGGAAGGGCAGGTGGGAGTTGATGGACCTGCTATATCGGTGGGCACCCTATGTGGCAGCCAGTAAAATGGATGAGCATGTGGGAGGCAGCTGTACTGATGCACAGGGTGGTGCCAATGTAAAGTGCTGCAATGTCAGTGTATGGCATAGGATGGGGAAGACATGTCCCCCAGTGGAGGCAGAAGCAGCAGGATGTTTGCAGCAACAGGAGAACAGAGTAGTAGTGGTGACGTGCAGAACAGGCACAGGAGAAGCGAGCAAGAAGAGCAGTAATGTGGAAAGAGTACCAGTGTAGGTCATGGAACAGCAGCCTGCACAAGAAGACAGGCCTGTACATAGCCGATGGAGGCAGATAGATGGGCTGAAGGATGGATGGTGGCTGAGGAGAGCGTGGTATGGGCTGGCAGCACCGATCTGTAGAGCCCTGACTGTTACAGGCATGAAAATGATCTGAGCAGCACAGTCACAAAAAAGAACAAGTAGGAATCAAACCCCTGGCCCCTGCCTAGAGACCTTGAATTAACCAGTAGGTTGTACCTCCACACCTTGCTGCACAGCAATGTCTGGATACAAAAAAATGACTGCTGTGTGTGCCGGTATAGGTTAGCCCCACCAGTAGCCATGATGCAGTGCACATGCAGAACAGCAGTTTACAGCTGATCACCAAATGGAGAATGTACTTATCCATCACCTCAGCTCAGTAAGAGGACTTGACAGTGTGTAATACAAGCCCAGAGCAGCTGCAAACCGTGCTACTGAGCATTTTCTGTGGTCATCCTGAGGGTGAGGATGTGCGTCCAGCACCGGGTCCCAAGTACCTGTCCATGCTGCAAATCCCCATCACTACCAGTTGGTAGCATGTCTTTGCTGCACTGTGAAGTACTAATCACCTTGTGTCCTACTGTATGCACCAGTCTCACCTGTCTCTGTTGGACTGGGTCCCACGCAGAACAGTGTTACAATGTTGATGCCATGGCTGCCTACTACCAGGATAAAAGGGTTGTCTAGACCCTTATGGGGTTTATATATTTTATGTAGCAATGTTTACATACCGCTGGTGTTTAGTCAGATACATTATGAATTTCCCTTGTTCCTCGAAGGGCTTGCAATGTAAGATTATGGAGCTTGCCCACAGCCACAAGGGGTGGCTGAAGTTGCTGTGCTTCAGCTGGTTTCAACCCCTCAGTCCAAGCAAAATACCTCAACCAGTAGGCCACACCTGTTACCAAGGCCCTGTAATACTGGGAGAAAGCCCAGGAAACCATACATCCCACATGGCCAGGTCTAAAACTCAGCTGTATCAAGCACAGTCATACTGCACCTGCTGCCCCCCTCTGGGTATCCCCACTATACACATACAAACATTCTGCTGGTCAGTATGCATTGCATGCATACAGAGAAGCCTTGTGCACCTAGGCTTAGGATATACAGCACAATCACCCAGAAAACAGATCAGTGATTGGGCCCTCAGGAAAAGAACCCCACACACATATCACTAGATACAAGCCATAGATGGTACTATGTGGATACATAGCTATGCCATGGTCACTACTCGATCAGAGTGAGAGTGTCCTAGCATGACATGCTGTGGCCACCCAGTCCATGCAGGTGGGGTCTGACACTACGACATACCAGTCATTGTCCTACCCCCGATGCAGACGCATCCTGGCCAATCCGCCCTGTTCGGTCCATACCCAGAATACCTTGCCCCTCATCATGCACATTTGCAGGCTAACGCTGGAAACAGTGTAGGAAGTGCGAGGCTCAGTGAGGTGTAGAACGCCACAAAACAATGGATAGAAATACACACACACACCCATACTGAAGCACTATCTTAACCTAACCCCCATCAATTCCATGACCGAATTGCAAAGACCATATTGTACTTTTCACAGAATTGACTAATGCTCTGTACTGTCGTGACTAGATTGTAAGCTTGGACGAGCAGGAGTCTGACGAGCAGGGGCTGTCTCTTGTATTGTACGTCTGTACAGCGCTGCATGCGTGGCATTATATAAGTGCTAAATAGTAGTAGTAGTAGTAGTAGGATGGGTGGCATTTCTGACCGCCACTCTGGTCCCAATCTCAGTGCAGGCATTGCTAAGGTGTGCTCATTGTGCAGGAGCTAGTAGTAGTGCTCTAGTGCTAACTGCTGCTCCATGTGCAGGAGCCAACAGCCTGACTTCATCCAGCTGTGGATAGTGGAGCCTGTCTGTGTGGGTGTTTGTACCCCTGTTGGTCGCTGCATTTGGGATTGCACATGTTGGTGGTGTATCCGGAATGTGGGGTAAAAGGACCTGAACCAGTGACTCTCTGCTCTGCAGCACACCACCTGTGTGCAGTGTTCCACAGTGCTGCCACATATACAGCACTGTCCCTGGAACCAACATGTTTCCCATCAGACAGACGTTGACATGTTGTACTACACCCCATGCACTGGAAGAGGGCATAGCCTTGGTCTGCTGCAGGCGGGTGCCACTGCCCTCTCCACCACCAACCCCTCCCCCCGCCATGCTGACATACCCATGTGCTGTCAGTGCTGTCAGTGCGCAGTCCCAGGCCATCCAATGTGTGGGTACGTGGGTGCCTAGGGTGTGAGGGCCAGGATGGGGGGGGCATACATGGACATCTGAATATCCCCCCTATCACCGCCTGCCAATGTTATGTCCCTTCCGCCTGGGGGGAGAGACGGTTGGGGGGTGTCAGGTTGGAGGTCTAGAGACTATTGGCTAGAGTTAACCAGGAAAACGTAGGTATATTGTTTTATGCCAGCAGACTGTGAACAGGCTAGGGGACATGCAATGTGGCTACAGTGTACCCAGTTTGGACTACTGGATGTAAATATGTTTCAGATGACACGTGGTCTAACTCTGCATTGCCAGGGACTGCTGTGCTTCTGTGACAACAGTGTGGTGCAGTACACAGAGCCAGTGTGTTCTGGAGCAGAGGGTCACAAATTGGAGGTGTGATAATAAGTACATTTTCAAAGATTAAAGCAGCTTTTAAGTCCACTTATAGCCCCTGAGGAAGGCAGCAAAACACGGCCTGTGTCGGGCCAGTGGTATATGTGTTTTGAATAAATTTATAGTTTACCCTTCTGAGTATTCCACGTCTCTTTACTGGGTTTGCAGAGGGTCACAGGGTCAGGTCCCAGCTGTGGATCCTGCAGAGCATGTCCCTATGTTTTACCCTACAATGCAGATACAACATCAAAATGTGCAATCCACAAAGCAGCAGCCAATAGGGGTACAAATACCCATTCACACAGGCTCCACTATCCAAAGTTTCATGGAGAGTCAGGCTGTTGGCTCCAGCACGGAGCTGCAGTTATCACCAGAGCACTACTACTAGCTCCTGCACACCTTAGTAATGCTGGCACTGTGATCAGGACCAGTGTGGTGGGCAGGGCTGCCAACCACCCCTATCTCTGCACAATGCTGCAATAGGAGTGTGTGTGTGTATGTCTATCCTTTGTTTTGTGGCTGCCTACTCCTCACTGAGCCCCCAATGCTTACACTATTTCCAGCGTTAGCCTTCAAATGTGCATAATGAGGAGCAAGGTATTATGGGTATGGCCCAGACAGGGCAGACTGGGTAGGATGCATCTGCACAGGGTGTAGGGCAATGACTGGGATATTGTGGTGCCCAACCACCACCTGCATGGACAGGGTGGCCACAGCATGTCATGCTGGGAGGTCACTCTCACTCTGACTGAGCAGTGACCATGGCATGTCTATGTTCCCACATAGTGCTAGGTGCTGTTTGTTGTTAGTGATATCTGTGTGTTCCCTGTTCTGGGTCCCAATCACTGCAATGCCTGCTTGGTGGCTGTGCAGAGTTCCTCTGTGAACATGCACTGTAGACTGTCTGCAATTTGTCTGTGCATGGTTGGAATGCTTTGTAGGGTGCTACAGGTGCAGTCTGACTGTGCCTTCTGCTGGTGAATGGCAGACCTTGGCGTAGGGCTGCTGAGGTTTCTAGGTCTGATCTGCCGGGTATGGCTCTGGCCCAACAACCCTGGAAGGCTGCCTTTTACCAACAAGACTGGGGTTGCTGGTCGTACAGCTGTTCTTTCATGGCTGAGCCACCTGTCCTTCCACTGCCTCAAGTACAAAAAGGTTGCTTGTGGGCCCTTTGGGGTGCACTTTGACCCAGAGAGGGCAGTATATTAGGCAGTGCTACATAAACCTCATGAGAGTTGACACCCCTCTGCCCTACTAACAGGCAACTATGGCAGCCACACTGTAACACTGGGTATGCACTAATCTGGGTAGTTTCTGGTCCCATAGAACCAGATGTGACTGGGGAATACAAATGGACACAGAATTACTTTAGGTTACACTGAAAGGAACACTTGTCACACACTGGTAGTGATGGGGATGTACTGCAGGACCTATCTCTAGCACCACATGAACTGTGGACCTGCTGCTGGGTGCCCATCCTAACCTTCAGGGTGAACACAGAACCTGTACAATGGCATGGTCTGTAGCTACTCTGTGCCAGTATCACACACTGTCAGTTCCTCTTACCAAGCTGAGGCACTGGAGAGGTGCATACTCCATTTGGTGGTCAGCTGTAAACTGCTGTTCTGAATGTGCAGTGCATCATGGGTACTGGTGGGTTACCCTATCCTGGCACACATAGCAGACATTTTGTGTGGTGACCTGCAGTCTTTCTGTATCCAGCCATTGCTGTGCAACAATCCATAGAAGTATAGCCTAGAGGTTACTACAATGACTTTCTAGGCAATGGTCACTGGTTCAGTTCCTCTGTGTTTTCTCTTTTTATGCCTGTCCTACCCAAATAATTTTCATGCCTGTAACAGTCATATCTTTTCAGATCCATGCTGCCAGCCCATAATACCCTCACCACAGTTGCCAACAATCCTTCGGTACATCTATCTGCATCTGTCAGCTGTGTAGAGTCCTGTCTTCTTGTGCAGGCTGCTACCCCATGTCCTGCACTGGATCCTTTTCTGCATTGCGGCTCTTCGTACTTGCCTCGCCTGTGCCTGATCTGCATGGCACCACTACTCCTCTATCCTCCTATCATTGTAACTATCCTGCCACCTCTACCTCCACTGGGGGACATGTATTCCCATCCTCTTCCACCCACTGTCATTGCAGGACTTTACATTGCCAATACCCTGTGCATCGGTTCAGCTGCCTCCAACATGTCTGTCCACTTTACTGGCAGCCACGTAGGATGCCCTCAGATATGGCAGGTACATCAGCTCCCAGCTCTCCTTCCTTCAATCACTTGTTCATTGCCTTTCCTTGGCGCTCTATCCAGAGTTGGGTTTACATCTGTTTTTATGCCTTACAGTTCATGCATGTCAGTTTGACTCACCTTGCAGCCCTTAACCCAAGGTGACTTTTAAGGTACCCTATAAGATGCCATAACCTAAGGTGCCCTATAAGGTACCTTATAAGGCGCCTTAACCTAAGGTGCCGTATAAGGTGCCCTATAAGGTGCCTTAACCTAAGACACTTTATAGCCCTTGTGGTGCCTTGCATTAAGGTGTCATGCCCCACGGCATCTTAACTTACGGCGTGTTACTTCTGGGCGCCTTACAGCTCTTGCATGCCTTGACTTAACGTGCCTTAAGGCGCCTGGTCAGCTTCAACGTGCCCTGCTTTTCAGCTTGACATTCAATGTCCCGTTAACGTGCATTAAACGGCCAAGGTGCCCTTTAATGCACGTTAACGGGACATTGCTACCTTTATGCTGGAACACCCCCTGCCGCCCACTGCCTTATATGGCATCGGTAACATTAACGCTGCACTTTTCACCAGTGACATTACCACCGCTTATTAAACATACCCCCTGGTGTTAATGTTACAGCATTAGTGTAGCAGGGGCTTCTCCCCACCCACTCCCCGCCCATTGACCCCTACTCTCCACCCTCTCCCCGCCCTCTGGGACATTTACTGCTGCCAGTAACATTAACACGCATTAACGTTAAAGATGCTACATTAGCGCCATTTAATAAACATACCCCTAAGAAAAGGGCAACAGAAATAATGAAAGGGGATGGAACACCTTCCTTATGAAGAGAAGCTAAACAGGCTAGTGGTTTTCAGCAAGGTCCATCTTCTTGCTTGGTTGAGATGGGATATGATCAAAGTTTATAAAATGATGGGTTTGATGGAATGGCTAAAAAGGGAACTGTTGTTTAACCTGTCGAACAACACTAAAAAACCTAAGCAACTTCATGAAACTAATGAAACTAATGACAAGCAGACTGAAAACAAATCATTAAAAGTTCATTTTTATGCAGCACTTAATCTGTAGTCCTAGCTGGATTCAAAAGAGAACCGGACAAGTTCCCAGAGGAAAAGCCCATATAAAATTATTAGCAAAGTAGACTTGAGAGAGTCTGGAAATGAACTGTGGGAACTTCATTTACTTTTTGGGATCTGCTGGGTAATTGTGACCCAGACTGACCACTGTCAGATAGAAGATGCTTGGTCTCATTCAGCATGGGTTTTCTAATCTTCTTATGACTCTAAGGAAGCATTCAAAAGGTTAGGCAACAGAGCTGCTAGCACATCTCTAAACTCCCCTAATGTCATTTAATGATTTGAACCTGGCACAGCTGGAGTTATTGTTACAATATACACACTTCATTTCAGACGTTCATTTTAATACAACTTTTTTACAATTTTTAGTGTGTTCAAATCAATTGTGTACGCATAAATTCACAAGTTAATATGTGTGTAATTGCAGTTGTATATAATACATTACTAAGGCACGATAAGGAACTGAGGGGCCTATTTACTAAAGTGTGGTAAGTTTTTGTAGTAATTCCACCCATTCTAATTGCAATGTGCCGTCCACTCTCCACTCAACCCGGCCCAGTCCCTGTTGTGTGCTAAGAACTTAGCATGGCTTTTTTACCACACTGGCTTTTTATAGGCATGTGATAGGCATTACCCTGTTCCCATGCAAACCGCTTAGCATGCTAACCATTACCTCATTTTAGTAAACATTCTCCCAACTGTGCTAATGCATGCATGTTCTTACTATATAGTCTTTATGCAAACGTTTGGGGCGTATTACCAAACTGGCGGTAGAATCTAGTAAACATAATTTTGAGACTTCATGTTGGCAAATCAAATTTCAGCCAGTCAGCCAGTCAACTCACTTCCTGGATAATACAGTACTTCAGTGTTAGGATTTATACAGGTTATTTATGAGCCAAGACATACATAGCTGGCAATTCACCAGAACTGATCTTTAGCCTTTTGGATGAAGCACAGCTATTGCGCATTAAGGATTTAGCTATATCCCTGCTTTCCTGGACTAAGCCAAGAATAATGGATCAGAAGAACAAAAACAAACAAATAATGCAGAGTGATGGAAATAATGGCACCAGTACATAACAGAGTAATGGTAAAGAGGATGTGTTTGTGGGAGAATCTCATTCGTGAGAAATCTTTATAAGACCTATCAGCTCCAGTGGGTTTAAATGAACTCTCAGGGGAGGAAATTGTTAATGCCTGGAATTCTGAGCTGTCTAAAAGTGTTGATTTAATAGCCCCCATAAAATCTTGTATTGTCAGGGCAAGAAGAAGGGCACCGTGCTTCACAGATGACCTACGCTTGTTGAAGCATGCGAAGCATGGCCTGGAAAAATGAAGAAAATCTCTCTTAGTATCTAAGCCGTTAGCACGCAGGATTTTTACTTGGTCTACAATGTGACTATAATAAATGCTAAGCAAAGTTATTTTTATTCTAAACTTGTGGATGTTCATAATCTGGCAAAAGAATTGTTGCAGACAATAAATAATTTCTGAAAACACCCAGTACATTCCAAGGCACATTTTAGAAAAGCCATCCAGGCAGTTGTGGAGAAGTGCAAATGGAAATGTGTGGTGTGGCTTGATGATTTTGCACACAACTCTGTGGATTTGTGCAGAGCATATAAATCATCTTGCTCACGTCTCTGCATTTACACATGCCTGGTCACTGACTTGGTAACCAAGCGAACAGGGTTCAGTACCCACTAGCACTCCTTGCTGCCTTGGGTAAGTCACTTAACTCTCCTTAGCCATGGAAGAAAGGCCTTGCAATCTGCTTCCGGTCACCCTGCCAAGAAAACCCAGGAGCTGCTGGATCGCCAAGAGCCAACATTGACTCAAAGGCACACAGTCTCATGGTCTCCTAGCTTTGCAAATTTTCACAGGAGACTATGGCAAGGCTGGGAAAAAACGAGGAGCGGTGGAATCTTTGGTGTCTCAGGTCCTTGAATGTGTCTCAGGTCCTTAAATGTTCTTCTCTCCAGGCAGTTAGTACTTCCACTATGAAGGATAGTTTATTAATTCACTGGAAACTAGAATCCTTTGAAAATGTTCTTAGGGCACAAAGTATTCGATTTTTGAATTTTCCTGTTTGTCGGCTGTTATCTCCTGAAATCTTACTGCATAAGTACATCAAAGAGGTTTTATCCTTGTCTAATTCAGATATAATGATACTTTCTAAGTTATATTATTTATCTAATAGGAGTGTGACAGATAAATCTTCACGGGGAGGGGGTGTTAATATTTTGCAATCCCCACCTGAAATAAATTTGAATCAGTTCCTAGAAGATTCTCATGATAACATGCCCTCCCCCTTTCCCTTGGGCAGTCCCCCCTCATGCAATGGCCCCCAAGTGGCGGCAGTGGCAGCAGCAGCCTCAGCAAACTTACTTTATCATGTTTCCTGTGCTGCTCCGCTGTTGTAAGTTTGCTGCAGGTCCGACGGCTGTTCCCCACTGGGCTGGTCTTGCTGTGTGGCTGTTATTGTGTGACTTCAGTCGGGTGAAGAACAGCTGTTGGGCTTGTGTAAAACTTACAAGAGCAGAGCAGCATGGCAAACATGATAAAGTAAGTTTGCCATGCTGCTGCCATCGCCATTGTCTGGGCCCCCTTTCTACTGGGCCCCCCTGCATTGCACGGGCTGCTTGGGTGGAATTTATGCCAGTGGTAATCAGTGTTCCTTAATCAGAAGAGGCATTGCATGTTCAACTGGCTAGCACCATAAATCAACTTTACCACTGTATTTTGTATAAGCTGTAACAGCATAATGGAATACTGAGGCATTCTAATCAATAAAGAATGACAATAGTCTAAATGACTTAAACCTAAAGAATGAATTAGTAACCTTGAGGAATTGATATCAAGAAATGTTTTTAAAAATCTAACCAATTTTAGTACATAAAACAACTTTATGAATAAAGATGAAATTTGGGAGTGGAAAGGCAAATCCTTAGCAAGAATGACCCTTGACAGAAATGATGGAATCTTTAATAGGAATATGAGTACCAGCCATCCTAGGTAAATAATTGCAAGGGCCATCATTCTTGGTGAACCATATAGCAGAAGGCTTAGTAATATTCAAGATTAGTTTGTAGGAGATCATTCACTCGGAGATTTTAGTGAAAGAAAATTCTGTTCCCAATAATCATCACTTTTACAGTCTAATATCATCTCCATAAATGTGAATTCTAAAATTGAATTATTGAACCAAAATGGCTAATAGAGCAAAGAAAATATTGGGGAAAAAGATAGAACCCTGAGGGACGCCACATGTCTGTTGGGGGTCAATTTACATCCATGCTAGCATGTACACAGTTTCTAGAGATGTCCACCATACCTCCTCAGCTGTGCACTGCACCTGCCCCTACTACATGCCACAACAGGGCTCCTGTGGAAGAACGTGCCCATAGGCAACCATGTCTGTGTGCAGTCTGAATGGGTTGTCCAATGACAACAGAGATGGCATCATATCTGCGGACTGCCATGTAGTCATCTGTCTGGCATTGGGCCACAGCCTATGTGTCCACATTGGCAGCTAGTGTGTACATCAGATGTGCAGTGGGTGGCAGATCATTTGCATAAATATTTGCATAATGTTACCATATACTAACTTTTAGTAAACGTGCCTCTTAATGAGTGTATGGATAAAGAAAGACTAAAAGATTTATACATTACTATAATCCAGTGCCAACTGCCAGACACATTAGGAACTACTACAAACACTGCCCATTTAGAACCCATAGCAAACCCGCTGTATCCTAACAGCACTACCAGGACTCACAAAGCACCATACTCTACCAATCAAAAGGCAACACTGCAAATATTAAACCAATACATTTCAGAGAACAACAATGCATGACCTACTGGGGAAAGAGAACAAATGGCAATGTCAAATAGGAATTATATAAACAGAACACCTCAGCTCAGTTACACATGCAGAACATACACCATCACCAAACAAGTAATCACAATTTAGAAACAGGAAGACAATAATTAAACTGGGAATCCCAAAAGCCAAACTTGGAATGTACAACACTGTAGAAATAAAACTATACATTAATTTGCTCTTGTACTCTTTCCTCATTCCTATTTCATCCACTCAAATTTTACCCCTCCATCCTCAATCCCCACTTACTCTCCCAATACCCGGCCAATTGTAGATTTTTTATCCCTCCCACACAAAATATTTTTCCCTTCTCCATTTTACTCTTCCAGACCCATCCCATTCTAATCCTCCCCCAACATCAGCTCCCTTCTAGTTCCAGCCTCACCCAGCATCCATTCCCTTCTAGTCCCTGCATCAGCCCATTTCCAGTCCTAGCCACCCATCAGCCCATTTCCAGTCCTAGCAACCCCCCAACCCAATACCAGTCCTAGCCCCCCATCAGCCCACAGCCCATTACCAGTCTTAACCCCCCCAAGCCCATTACCAGTTCTAAACCCCCCCCAACGGCCCACAGCCCATTACCAGTCCTAACCCCATCAGCCTACCTCCAGTCTTATCCCCCCCAGCCCATTTCCAGTCCTAGCCCCCCCATAGCCCATTACCAGACAGCCCCCATCAGTCCACAGACCATTACCAGTCTTAACCCCCCAAAGCCCATTACCAGTTCTAACCCCCCCCAACAGCCCACAGCCCATTACCAGTCCTAACCCCATCAGCCCACCTCCAGTCTTAACCCCCCCAGCCCATTTCCAGTCCTAGCCCCCCATAGCCCATTACCAGACAGCCCTCATCAGACCACAGCCCATTACCAGTCTTAACCCCCCAAAGCCCATTACAAGTTCTAAACCCCCCCAACAGCCCACAGCCCATTACCAGTCCTAACCCCATCAGCCCACCTCCAGACTTAACCCCCCCAGCCCATTTCCAGTCCCAGCCCCAGCCCCCCCAATAGTCCATTACCAGTCCTACCCCCCCCCATCGGCTTAAAGTAAAATTGAATTTTAAAAAAAAACCTGCTGGCTGCCGCCGCGGGGCCCCCTCTGCAAGCTGAATCAATCGGTCCGTCCGTCCCTCCCTCCCTCCATGCAGGCTTTGAGAGGCGCAAAGGGAGAGTGTCTCCCTCGCCGATTGATTCAGCTTGCAGAGGGGGCCCCGCAGGTCAGTCCATGCTGCCGCGGCAGCAGAGGGGGCCCCACGGCGGCAGCCAGCAGTTTTTTTTTTTATTTTATTTTTTAAAAAAGCTAATTTGTTCGATTTTTGTGGGCCCTTGCCAGCTGTGGGCCCTACGCCACGGCGTAATGGGCATATAGGTAAATCCGGCCCTGGGGACACCAGATCTGATGCAAGAGATAAGTGTGTTGGGGCCATTTGGCAATAGTGATCATAGCATGATTGCATTTGATTTAATTAATGGAGGAGGGATGGTAAAGAAATCCACAGTGCTACTTTTTAACTTTTGAAAGGGAGACTGTGATAAAATGAGGAAAATAGTTAAGAAAAAACTAAAAGGAGCAGTTGCAAAGTTTAAAGACTTACGTTAAGCTTGGGTTTTGTTTAAAAATACTATCTTGAAAGCCCAGACCAGCTGTATTCCACGCTTTAAGAAAAGTGGAAGGAAGACCAAAAAACTGCCAGCATGGTTTAAAGGTGAGGTCAGAGAGGCTGTTGTTGCCAAAAATGCATCTTTCAGGAAATGGAAAAAAGAGCCAAATGACAAAACCTGGAAACAGCACAAGCACTGGCAAGATAAATGCAAGGCATTGATAAGGCAGGCAAAGAGAAAATTTGAGAAGAAGCTTGCCGTGGAAGCAAAAACGCATAATAAGACTTTTTCATCTACATGTGAGTCAGTTGGACCATTAGATGACAGAGGGGTAAAAGGAGAATTAAGAGGGGACAGGTCATAGTGAAGAGACTGAATGAATTCTTTGCTTTGGCCTTTACTGAGGAAGATGTAGGGATGTTATCCATGACTGAAGTGGTATTTAAAGGTGATACTGCGGAGAACTGAAAGAAATATTGATACACCAGGAAGATGTATTACAACTATTTGATTAACTGAAGAGTAGAAAATTACTTGGACCGGATGGTATACATCCAAGGATGTTGAAAGAACTGAAATATGAGATTGCAGACCTGCTATTAGTAATCTGTGAACTATCATTAAAATCATCTATACTGAAGATTGGAGGATGGCCAATGTAACGCCAATTTTTAAAAAGGGTTCCAGGGGTGATCCGTGAGACTATAGATCAGTGAACCTGATGTCTGTACCGGGAAACTTTCTGAACAAAATTACTGAACATGTCATGGCTTAATGGGAGACAACCAACATGGCTTTAGACAAAGAAGATCTTGTCTTACTAATGTTATGTTTTTTTGAAGGTGTGAATAAACAGGTAAACAAAGGTGAGTCAGTTGATATAGGGTATCTGGACTTTCAGCAAGCCTTTGACAAGGCCCTTATCAGAGACTTTTGGCAAAACTAAAAAGTCATGGGATAGGAGGCAATGTACTATTCTGGATCAGGAATTGGTTAAAAGCAGAGGGTAGGGCTAAATGGCCAATTTTTCCATTTGAGAAAGGTGAATAGTGGAGTACCTCAGGGATCTGTGTTGGGTCTGCTGCTTTTTAACATATTCATAAATGACCTGGAAATGGGAATAACGAGTGAGGTTATTAAATTTGCAGATGACACAAAACTATTTAAAGCTGTTAAAACCATGAGGATTGTGGAAAATTGCAAGTGTATCTTGATAAATTGGAAGACTGGGTATCCAAATGACAGATGAAATTTAATGTGGACAATTGCAAAGTTATGCACCTAGGAAAGAACAACCCAAACTATGGTTACGCGCTGCAAGGTTCCACATTAGGAACCACCTCCCAGGAAAAAGATTTAGGCGTCATTTGTGGATAACATGTCAATACCCTCCGCCCAGTGTGCAGCAGTGGCCAAGAGAGCAAATAGAATGCTAGGTATCATAAGGAAAGGAATGAAAAATAAAACAAAGGATATTATAATGCCTCTGCATCGTTCCATGGTGCGACTGCACCTTGAATATTATGTGCAATTCTGGCCGCCATATCTTAAAAAGGATATAGCATTATTAGAGAAGGTACAGAGAAGAGCCACCAAAATGGTAAAGGGGATGGAAGGATACCCCTATGAAGAGAGGCTAAAAAGGTTAGGTCTCTTGAACCTGGAAAAGAGACGGCTGAGGGGAAATATCATAGAGGTCTATAAATTAATGAATGTAGTGGAATGGGTAAACGTAGATCGATTTTTTATGTCATCAAATAAAGAAAGACTAGGGGATATGCAGTGAATCTACATGGTAACCTATTTAAGACTAATAAGAGAAAATATTTTTTCACTCAACGTGTAATCAAAATCTGGAATTTGTTACCGGAGGATGTAGTAAAAGCTATTAGTGTAGCTGCATTTAAAAAGGTTTGCACAAGTTTCTGGAGGAAAGGACCACAAACCATTATTAAAAGGGACCCGGTATATCACTGCTTGACCCAATACAAGCATTGTATAACCTGTGTCTTTTGGGGAAACTGCTAGGTACTTATTACCTAGATTGGCCACTGTTGGAAACAGGATACTGGACTTGATGGACCTTGGTCTGACCCAGTATGGTATATCTTTTGTTCTTATGGCAAAGAGAGCCTGCTGCTGGAGTTCATAAGATGTAACATCTATGGGTAGTTTATCAAGATGTTCTTGGAAATTCTTCTTTATCAAGCTGGTGGTGCCCAACATGATAGGAAATATTTTTCTATCTTTCTGCAACATTTTTTTTGACTCTGACTACAATTCCTGCCATTTCAGGATCTTCTGCCTCTCCACATGATTCACAGAGTAGTCGCTTGGAACTGACACCTCTATTATCAATTGCTGTTCTGATATTTTTTTCCTTAACTTCTATATCCGGCTTTCTCTCATCCAGTTTTTTATCTGTCAGAATGAGAGTATCCCAGGTGATCATAACCTCCTCATTCTCTATAATTCTCTTAGGATCATGATCCCAGTGCTTTTCGGGCATAGTGATGCAGTAGTGTTTACAGAATTTCCAATGGATGAAGTGCACTACTTTATTATGTCTTTCTGTATAGAAATGTTCTGCCAGCAGAACTTTACTGCTATGAGGTGAGTCACTGTTTCCAGGTCTTTCTTACAGAATCTACATATGTCTGTATTACCAGTTTTTTCAATGCTCACTTTAAGCCATCTCATTCGCAAGTCACTGTCCTGGGCTACAACTATTAACCTCTCATCCTTTGGTTTTAGTTCACCCCTCTTTAGCCATTCATGTGTTCGTTCTTGATCGACAAAGATTTCCCAGAGTAACACTCTGTATTTCCCACTGTATTTGTGCATCTGCCACTTTTCTTTCCTTGTTTGTTGATCTAATTCTTTCAAGAGTTTTTTCTCTTGTTTTGTAAATTCTGTTACTGCCTTCCCTGTGCATGCTTGTAGATTTTCACTCATTCATTCTAGTCATCAGAACACTTATCCAAGTTTGATGATAGAGACAGATTTTGGACATTTACTCTCATATTTCAGCACTTTTTGCATATTTGGATCTGAGCATGCAGTTAAATAGGCCTTGAGGCCTATTATAGTAGTGCTGTATGTGTAATCAATCTCTGTAAGTCCTAGCCCTCCTTCAGCTCTTGGGATGTACAGTCTTGGCATACATTGATTCTTGTAAATCACTTCATGGGCATGGAGGATTTTTCGTGTTCGCACATCCAGTTTTTCAAGATCTTTAAGATACCAGTCCACAACCCCAAAGTTGTATGAAAGGACAGAATTGCTGCTTGATTGGTGGCTTGTATCTTATTCCGTGATGTTGAATCACTTTTCAATAATGATTTTAATCTCCTATAGTATTCTTTACTTATCTTTTCTCTCAGTAATTTCTGCTTGAGTGTCTTTCCTTCTTCTACTCCTAGATACTTGTATATGCCTTCCTTTTCAAGGTCCTTGATGTCACAGCCTTCATCCAGGGAGATGTTTTCTGTTTGCTTAATTTAACTCTAAAAAAAGTTGCCTAGGCACATTTGTCAAGGCCAAAGATCATCCTGATGTCATCAGAAACGTTTTTCATCACTATAGAGTATAATTTCTGTGAGGGGGAGGTTGTACTTCTACAAGAGGTGCTACAATACCAAATGGTGCTCCTGGGCCATGAGGTGTCCATGTCAGTGCAAACCAGAAGCAGAGACTGTGGTGGCATATCTGCAGGCAGCTGAATGTAATCTACCATTGTTGCTGTAAGCCAGAGAACCTGAAGAGGAAATGGACAAAGGTTAAGAGGAAGACCTAGTCCAAGGCCCTGCAGAACAGACCTAATGGCCAGCCACAGTCCATCATAATGGATGAGAAGACAGTGTGGTGAGTGGGAGACATGGATACATTGAGGGGCCTCCCAGAAATACCATAAGTACATGGACCCTACCCCTCTCCTCCCCCTCCCTGCATGCTGGGTCATCTAGTATTATCACTTCCCCTTCTGCTATATGCCCCACTGGGCAGTACATAACTGAAATGTGTGCATGATTAAAAGACAAGGCTCTATGCAGTGGGTGCCAATCACTACACATCTGAGTGTCAAGCAGTGTAGTTATTCCCACCCTCCTAAGCTGGACACTTGCACTTGCAAATTGATGCTCTCATACTTGCAACACTTTGTGTTCTGTGTGTACAGTGGCCAGATACCACATCTCACTGCTCCCCACTATTGCACATGTCATGGAGAAGCAACTGAAATGGAGCACCAAGGAATACCAAGGCCACATCAGGCTTCTTTGCTATGTGGTATGTGAGCTACTTCCAACTTGTCCCCATCTCTTAGAGCCCTGCCACCTGGCAGAGCACTATGCTCATCATCTACCTCTCCTTGAACTAACATTTCATCAGTTGGAAGTCTGTCCCTGTTCAGATTGCTATATGTCACATGGTTATGTATTCCACAATGTCTAAAATAGCTCCTTCTTTAGTCAGATCCCAAACCAGCTGTTCCATGGAGCAGTCATTTGTTTCATCTAGGAACTTTATCTCTCTAACATTCCCTAACATGATATTTATCCAATCAATATTGAGGTAATTGAAATCCACCAGTATTACTGAATTGCCAACTTTGCTAGCTTTCCTAATTTTTGATAACATTTTATCATCTGCTTATTCTGTACAGGTGGATGGTGATAAACCCCCTACCTCTATTTTCTTTCCCTTCAGACATGGAAATTCTATCCATAAGGATTTATAGAAACATAGAAACATAACAGCAGAAAAAGACTAAGGGGTGTGTTTACTAAACCATCTTAATGTTACCGGCATTAGTTGCAGTCTTACTGTGATGAATGCCATATAAGGTAGTGGGCGTTCCGGTCTTAAGGTAGCATATCGGGTTATCGCGCGATAAAGTCCGTTATCATGCGATAGAGGGAGCCATGGCATGTTAACACGCGTTAGCCTTAATTAGGCATGCTGACCTGGAAGCACAGCAACAGAGGTGTTGCACGATGGTTAATACATTGACTGATGAAACAGGGGTCATAAGTTTGATCCCCCAGTGGGCTTAATGAGTGAGGCATTACCCTTTACTTTAAATCAGTGCTGTCTGAGGCATTTTCTTTTTTAATGTAAATTAGTGCTGCCAGCAAACACACCCTCACAGTGCCGTAACCTAAGGTGCCGCATAAGGCGCCCTATAAGGCACTCCAGAGGGCACATTATAAAGTGCACTGTCCACCAAGGCACCTTATAGGGCGCTTTATAGGGCGCCTTATGAGGCACCTTAAGGTTACAGCACTGTGAGGGTGTTTTTGCTGGCAGCACTAATTTAAATTAAAAAAGGAAATGCTTCAGACAGCCCTATCAAATAACACCACTGTGGGATCAAATCCATGACCTCCACCTCCACAGTTGATGAAGTAACCAGTGGGCTACATCTCTACAGCTGTTAACAAACCCCTGGCTGGCTACAGAAGGACTGCAGGTCACCACACAAACTGTCTGCTGTGGTTACCAGGAAAGGGTTAACCCACCTGTACCCATGATGCACTGCACATGCAGATCAGCAGTCTACAGATGATCACAAGATGGGGTATGCACCCCCACAGCACCTTAGCCTGGTAGGGGGAACTGACCGTGTTTGGTACTGGCACAGAGTAGCTACAGACCGACACATTGTGTGGGTACGGTGCTCACCCTGAGGGCAAGGTGGGGTGCCCAGCACCAGGTCCGCAGCACCTGGCTTAGCTGAGATAGGCTATGCTGTAGGTCGCCATCAGTGCCAGTGTGTGATAGGTAGTCCTTGCAGGCACACCTAGCATACATCTGTGTCCATCTGTATTTCCCAATCACATCTAGTCCCTTGTGGACTATGATGCACCCAGAATAGTGCATATCCTGTGTGGGTGCCATGGTCACATGATTTAAGTGAAGGGGGGTGTTTGGACCCATAGGTGGATTATGTAGCACCACCCAACCTGCTCTCTGGGGCTCAGGGTGAGGGGATAGGATCTCCCACCAACAGATCCACATTCTACATCCTTGCAATGGTGGCTGTAGAGGGGACCATCTTCCCCAGTCCTGCTGGGGAACAGACACCCTACAGGGCAGTCAATGCAGCTCTGTAGACATCCATAAAGCAATAGCAGGCAGACATTAGGCCTGGATATGCTAAGTTGCACCCCACCACTATCTAATATTCTCCTGCAACAAGCCTTCAGCCGCTGCACCCTGCAAGGTGTTCCATCAAGACACATACCAGCTGCAGACAGTCATAAGGCAATGGCAGACAGACAGTAGGCCTGGAAATGCTCAGCTGCCTCCCACCACTATCCGACATTCTCCAGCCACTGCACCCTGCAAGGTGTTCCAGCCATATACATACTAACTGCAGACAGTCTGCCAGCTAGTCCATGGTGCATGTTCCTGGAGGAGATGCGTGCACCCAAAACTGGGATGTGAGCACACCAACCAAGCAGATAAGTCAGTGATTGGGCCCCAGAAAAAAGAACCCATAAATATCACTTAAGAAAAATACGATATAGCACTATGGGGGAACCTAGCTATGCCATGGTCACTGCTCAATCAGGGTGAGAGTGACCACCCAGCAGGACATGCTGTGGCCACCCTGTCTGTGCAGGTGGTGGCCGGGCACTACAATGTCCCAGCCATTGCCCTATGCCCTGTGCAGATGCATCCTGCCCAGGCCACCCTGTCTGGGCCATATCCACAGTACCTTGCTCCTCATTATGCACATTGGCAGGCTAACACTGGAAACAGTGCAAGCAGTGTGGGCTCAGTAAGGTGTAGGCAGCCGCAACACACTGGATAGACAGTAACACACTCCCACACCTATGCCAGCATTGTGCAAATATAGAGGCTTTTGGCAGCCCTGGCCACCACACCAGTCCTGGGCACAGTGCAGGCATGGCTATGGTACACAATACTGTTGGGTTCACTCCCCGGGGTGGTAAACACTGTCAGAAACCAAAACTGAAACAGACTCCACAGATATCAGAAAGGTTGCTATGATGCAGCTCTATCAGCAAATTGTGCTTAACTTAGGAATTGTTATCTGCCATTACTCATAGCAACTTTTTGATATATGTGCAACGTATTCCCAAGTTTAGGGCGGCATTGCTAAGGTATGCAAGTGCTAGTATTGGGAGATGCTGCTGCGCGCAGGGCCCAACAGCCTGACTCTCCATGAGGCTTTGGATAGTGGAGCCCTGGGTGTGGGTGTTTATGCCCCTGTTGGCCGCTGCTCTAGGGCGGAGATTCCCAACTCCGGTCCTTGTGGGCCAAACACTGTTCAGGTTTTCATGATGTCCCTAATGAATATGCATGAGATACATTTGCATACAATGAGGGTGGCGCATACTAATACAGCACAGGCATAGTTATTAGGGACAGCATGAAACCTGAATGGTGTTTGGCCCTCTAGGACTGCAGTTGGGAAACTCTGCTCTAGGGATTGCACATGTTTATTGTGTCTGTGCTCTGTAGGTTAAAATATAGGCGTTTTAGGCATGTTTATTTTATTTGCAATAAAGGTTATGTCTTTATTACCACGGTTTAGTACTGGGTAAAATACGGGGAAAGGGTTGGCAGTAGCCACAGCTGGGACTTGTACTTGTGACCTTCTGCTCCTGAACACACTGGCTGGGTGCACTGCACCACACTGTTGCCACTGGGACAGTTCATTCCCTGGGTATATCATGATTGTTCGTCAGACATACCCTGTCTGTTGCATTGCATGGCACCCACCTAAACGGGGCTAGGCCATGGTCTGCTGTGGGCAGATGCCAATGCCCCCTCCGCCACCAGCACCCCTCCGTCACCATGCTGCCATGCCATTATGCCAGTGGTGCTGGTGGTGCACAGTCCCAGGCCATCCAGTATGCCTGTAGGCAGCTGCCTATGGTGTGGGTTCTCGGGTTGGGGTGCCTACATGGACATGCATGCTTCCCCCCCCCCCCCCACACCGCCTGCCAATGTTATGTGCCCTTGGGAGTACCTGCTGGGTAATCTCCCCTGTGACACTGTGGGACACACACTCATGCCCATGTTGGACCCTCATCAGTTGCTGTCTGGATGCTCTACAGTTTCAGCATTCCTATGTGCCACCTAGGCATCTGCCTAGTCTGCACTGTGCCCCAGCTGCACCACAGCATGTGCTGCCTGCAGCCCTCTGTATCCCATTTCCAGCATCTGTACAGTTGCGCTTTCCTACATGCCCACCTTTCTGCTGTGGCACATGTGCACACCATAACAAACCTGCCCAATATAAAGGGAAAACCCTGATCACCGCTATTTCAATGTGGGATCATTTATCTTGTAGGGGGACAGACCATAGACCCTTCCAAACATGATATCTTATTTTTTATGCTTTCTCAGTAGTGTTTCTTTATGTTTCTCATTAATATCACTATTGGCCAGCTTGGTTATTGGGATTTTAAATGTGGTTCAGGTCATTTTCTATGTTTATTTGCCTTTTTATTCCATGCATATGTATCACTACTATCACGTTTTTGGGTTTCCCTGGTTTTGCTGTACATTGCTGACTGAAATGGTTTCTCTTTCCTGTGAATGTGCCTAGCGCGAAGGTTTCACGCGCGCTAACTTTCTGCCCGTTATTTCACGGCATTAGTGTGCAAGGAACCACTCACTGCCCACTCTCCGCCCATTGACCCCTTCTCTCTGCCCTCTGGGAAGTCTTACTCTATCCTTCAGAGCCGGATTTCACAGCATTAGGGTGCCTTAATGCAGCAGCCGCGTTATCGCGTGATAAGTGATGTTATCGTGCGATTTATCACGTGATAACATCACTTATTGCGCGATAATACCGCCACTGCGACGTTAAGACGCTTTAGTAAACATACCCCTAAATGGCCTATCTAGTCTGCCATTCTGTATCAATAATAGTACCTTTTTTCCTTTAGAGATCTTCTGTGTTTGTCCCTTGCTTTCTTGAATTCAGATACTGTCCTTGTCTCTACAACTTCCACTGGGAGACTATTCCACCCATCTACCACTCTTTCCATAAAGAAATATTTCTGCATATTACTCCTGAGTCTATTCCTTTTCACCTTCATCCTATGGCGCCTCATTGCAGAGCTTACCTTTAAATGAAAGAGAATCTCCTCCTGTACATTTATGCCATGGAGGTATTTAAACATATCCATCATACTGAATCGCCTCTATCCAGCCTTTTCTCTGAAGTATGCATATTGAGATCTTTAAGTCTGTCCCCATATGGTTTATAATGAAGACTGACCATTTTGGTAGCCACCCTCTGCATCGACTCCATCCTGTTTATATCCTTTTGAAGGTATGGTCTCCAGAACTTTGCACAATACTCCAAACGAGGACTCACCAAAGACTTATACAGAGGCACTATCACCTAATTTTTCTGCTGGCCATTCCACTAGACACGTCAAGATCATCAGAAACAATCACACCCAGATCCTGTTCTTCTTTCATTAGCAGAAGTACTCACCCCTTACACTGTACTGCTTCCTTAAATTTTTGCAGCCCAAATGCATTATCCTGCATTTTTTAGTGTTAAATCTCTGCTGCCAAATTCTTGACCATTCTTCAAGCTTAGCGAGATCCATCCTCATGTCATCTACTCCTACCTGGTATCATCTGCAAAGAGACAAACCTTACCCGGCAGCCTTTCTGCAATATCACTAACAAAAATGTTAAAAAGATTTGGACCAAGGACAGATTCCTATGGCTTACAACCGGTAACATCCTTCTCCTCAGAATGAGCTGCATTTACCTGTACTTTTTGTCATTTCCCATTCAACCATTTTCTAACAATCAGTCACTTTAGGGTTCATCCCTAGGGTACTCAATTTATTTATAAGTTGCCTGCATGGAATTGAAAAGGCTTTACTGAAATCTAAGTGCACCATATTTACAGTAGGGCGTTCCCTTGATCCAACTCTCTGGTTATCCAGTCAAAGAAATCAATTTGATTTGTCTGAAAAAACCTGCCTCTAGTAAACCCATGCTGCCTTGGATCCTGCAATCCATTGGATTCCAGAAATTTCACTATCCTCTTTTTTAGCAGTGTTTCCATTAATTTACTCACCACAGTGGTCAGACTAACCAACCTATAGTTTTCAACCTCATCCTTACTTTTGTTTTTGTGTAAAGGGACCATATATGCCTTTCTCCAGTCCTCTGGGACCACTCCAGACTCTAAAGAAGTACTGAAGAGGTCAGACAGTGGAGCTGTTGGAACTTCTGCAAGTTTCTATAAAACTCTTGGAAATATCCCATCTGGATCCATCGCTTTGTCTACTTTTAGTTTAGCTAGCTCCTCACCAACACAGTTTTCTGAAAATCATTCAAGATCTGCCCCACTTCTGTTCCTATTTGTGGGTGTTTTCTGAGGTCCTGCTCCTGGTTCTTCATCTGTGAACACAGAACAAAAATATTTGTTAGACAATTTTGCTTTATCCTCATTAGTTTCTACATATCCCTCCCCTTCATCCTTGAATCTTGCAGTACCACTTTTGCACTTCCTCCTCTCGCTAACACATCTGAAAAATGTCTTGTCCCCCCATCTTATTGCATTAGCTTTTCTTATTCTTTTTATAACTTTGCTTTCCTGATACTTTCCTTGCCTCTCTAAGTTTTTCCAAATATGGATGATTGTCTTCCTCTTTATGTGATTTCTTATATTTCATGTAGGCCACCCTCTTTCTCTTCACCTTTTCAGCTACTTATTTTGAGAACCATAGTGGCCTCCTTTTCATTTTACATTTATTTATCTGTCTAACAAAAAGATTAGCTGCCCTTAAAATATCCCTTTTCAGTTTTGCCCATTACTTTAATGGAAGAGGCTGACTTGGATTTAGTAGCAGTTATGAAGACACAGTTCACCGAAAACCATGACTGGGATGTAATTATACCAGGCAATAATTTAATCAGAAAGAACAGGGTAGGACGTTTTTTTTTTTTGGGGGGGGGGTAGAGTGGCACTATATGTAAAAAATAATAATAAAGTTATAGAATTGCAGGGTTTAAAGGGAAGAGAGGAGGCGTGAAGCCCGATTCCATAAGGGGCATGTCTGGGCTGTCCAGACTGCTCCGAGCAGGACGGGCCCATTTGGACCCGATTCTGAACCATGAGAGCAAAATGTTCCTGTGGCAGTCATAATTGGTCCCAAGGATGGCCCGGAGTGCCCCTTCCATTGTTGTGGCGATGTCCTCCCTATGGCAGTACATGTGTAGTGCACTCCGGGAGTCCGATTCCCTACCACCTGTGCCCGATGGGAGCAGCCAGTGCCCTAATCAGGTGGCAGGGGCCCACATATGCCATGATCTGACTCTGGGAGGGGGGGGGTGGGCGGGATCAGGGGGCATCCTGTTCTTATTCCACCTCCAAAGTAAAATAAGCAGGCCATCCCCCAATGACCCCGGATATACAGGACCAACAGTGGAATTGGCCCTGTATGTCTGGGGGTGGAGCTCGCCCACGCCCCACCCATGCTGTAACCCCATCACGCCCACATCCTCCAATGCATGTGCAGTGACTCTGTGCATGCAGTGGAGAGGCAGGCAGAACACCAGCAGGGGGAATATCGGGGCTGCACGTCCCTGTGAGACATACAGTCCTACTATTCTCCTTGCAGAATCAGGACCATTGTGGGTTAAACTTGACAGAGGAAAAGGGAATTCCATTTGAATTGGAGTTATATAGAGATCCCCCTCACAGGGAGTAGAAGTAGATGAAGATTTAATAGAAGACATACGCAATATTGCCATGAAAGGAGAAATGCTACTGATCGGTAATTTCAATATGTCAGATATGGATCGGCACATCCCTGCTGCAGTGTCATCTAGAAGTAAGGAAATACTGAATTCTCTATAGGGAGAACTATTCAGACAACTGGCAACAGAACCCACACATGATGGGGACATACTCGACTTAGTGCTTACCAGTGGGGAAAGTGTTTCTGATGTTACAGTGGGAGATCATCTCGCATCCAGTGATCACCAGATGGTGTGGTTCAGTATTAGGACTAGGGCTGATAAAGTCCATTCAAAAGCAAGGTCTTAGATATAGGCCCCACTAATAAGTATCAAGTCAGGTATGGCTCCTTCATATATGGGTTCTGTTACCAGCTGCCAGAATAGTTCTGCCTGCAGAGAATCTAGGATCTCCTTCAATGTTCCCTCTAATTTTCTGTAGGCTGTGTGCGCATAAAATATCAGCTGTGCGCAGCTTTTGAAGGAAGGTTAAATTTTTGTGCGCCACATAACGACACTCAGAGTTATATACTTTAAAATTTGACTACACGTCAGAATACAGTATGTACACCACATTGCTTTTAATCAAATTAAGTGAAAATAGACGATTACTAAATGAAGCAGGAAATTTCTAGTAATTACAATCATAACTTTTAAATTTTAAGACGTCTGTGTTGTTTTCTATCAGAATCAGAGCCGTAATTTTTGTGCACTCTGTTGTAAAGTATGTGCGCTCGCTCGGCAAGGTGTGTGCGCGTGCACACGCTCACAGCTTAGAGGGAACAGTGATCTCCTTACTTCTAGATGACACAGCAAGAAGGTTGTGCCAATCAACATCCAGCATATTGAAATCACACATCAGTAGCACTTCTCCTTTCATGGCAATACTGCGTGTCTTCTTTTTTTTTTTTTTTATACTTTTATTTTCATTTTGCAACAAACAAAAGAAACAACACACCAAAAGAGACAAAACAAGTATACAATAAGGAAAAGTAAACCCATTACCCCCCACCCCAATGCTTCTTCTCTACCCGATTATATCAGCATGTGAGCGCTTCCTATTAACAGTGATTATACATCAAACGATCAAAAGAGTATCTACAATACAGCATGATCATGAGACAGAGATATATACAAAGTTAGACAGGCAGATGAGAGCATTTAGCAAAATGTAAATAGTCATTGAGCATCTTCCATTGAGACCAATGAGAAGGAGTCTGAACGGAGGAAGCGAACAGACGAGATATTTGTTCATATTTACTGTAAAGACAGGCATGATTCCACCATTCATTGGGGCTCAGATGGGAGCTAATTTTCCAGTATTACTTAATTAGGGAAATAGCAATGCCAAGCATAAAGTTCGAAAGGAGATAAGCCATTTTTGGGAGAGAGGGGATCCCCGCAACTGGGCGAAGTCCCGCTATCCTCCAAGAAAGGGACTCCTGAGAGTGCGAGATAGACTAAATACGACCCCAGACCCGACGCCAGTAATACTGTAGTGCGGGATATTCATGCATAACATGAGGCAATGAACCAATGGCCGCAGGACGTGTCCAGCAACCATTGCCCTGAGTAGTGTTCCATTTGTCTAATCTGTGAGGAGTGTGAAAACACCGGTGGGCTAGAAAGAAGAGGGTCTGAGTGAGTGAGGCGGGTCGGGAACCCGTGTCCCTCCACTCCAGATAAGGCTCCATTGCTCCGAAGTCAAAGTCACCTGCGATTCTCTCTCCCATACTTTCTGCACTATAGAGGTATCTCTAGTGATAGCATTCCATAAGGTTTAGTAAAATTGGATGCTACACCCGGTGAACTACCGAGAGATCGGAAAGTCTCCAATCAACCTTATGTAGAGAATGCCGATGGCGGGAGTACGCTAGGGCTCCGAATGCGATGCTGAAGTTGCACAGACCAGAGTCGGGAGTCTAAAGATTGCATGAGAGTATTAAAGGCACCTAAAGTGTCTAAAAGCATTGGTGGATAGTGGGAGTCTGAGGGGAGAGTCATACCAGGGAGAAAGGTAAATGGAATCAGTTAGCAAAGGCCCGCTTCTATATCTAGCCACACAGGTCTACTCGGTATTGGATCTTCCAACCAACGAGCACCTTGTTTGAGAAGAAAAGAATGAGGGAACACTTGAGTAAAATCGCCACCAAGTATTAATGGAGCTTTGGCAGAGGCCGAGGCCAACTGCGCAATACTTGCATAATAAGCAGGGTTGTCCACATTCGGGGCATAATGCAAATATACGTGAATTCACTATCTCCAACCTCAAGGCGTACACGGGCCCATCTACCCTCCTTGTCAGCGCTAATATCAGGTACAGTAGCGTGCAAAGACTTCTGAACCAGAATGGCCATCCCGTACCATTTGGAAACGGTGGGAGAATAGGCAGCTACCATATGAAGCCTAGCATTGAGGTTCAGTGTTTCAGCAGAGTTTAAATGCGTTGCCTGAAGAAACACCAAATCAACATGCTCATGGCTAAGATAGCTAAGGATTTTCTTTCCTTTGAGTGGACCATTAATGCCTTTGACGATAAATAATAAGATTTTACATAAGGCCATTCAGAAGAGTTAAAGATTCTGAGCATGATAGCACACATAATTTCACTATGTCCCTCAAACTGACTGTATCTGGCTGTACACATGACATAGGAAAAATAAGCTAATATAATACAATGAAGCGCCCCACATTAACAAAGAAAACCGCAGTACGGTAGAGGAGAAGCAAAACCCCAAAATTACTGGCGACCATGTGTCTGCGGGGAGAAACCCCAGAGAAGGCCGAAATTGAAGAAACACATAACCTGTAGAACTGTGCGTGCTCCGAGTCCGACCGAGGCACACATCATGAAGGGATAGGAGACCAAAAAACAAAAGTCATACAGAGAAAGAAAGAAAGTCCAGGCTATTTCTGTGCTTGGCTATGACCGCCGCATCGGGCCCTTCAAAATGGCGGATAGAGCCGGCAGAGAAGAGTCCAAGATTTGGGATTAGCGCATTTGCTCTGCTTCTTTGGAGTCCAAAAATGTTGATAGTAGATCAGGATCCTCGAACGTCCTGGTCTGGTTGTGGAGAGTCACTCGGAGCTTCGCTGGATACAACAGGCCAAAGCGAGCCTGTAGCTGTTGAAGTCGAGGGCGAAAAGCAAGGAGTTTCTTCCGACGGTCAACGGTAGGCTTTGCCAAATCAGGAAAGAAGGAGACCTTACGACCTTCAAATTCCAAATGATGATTCGCTCGGGCAGCATGTAAAATTTGTTCCACTTGTTGATATCGTAGCAAGCTAAAGATAATAGGCCGGGGGGTCGTGCGGTTGAGCGCCATGTGGGCAGGAACACGGTGTGCTCGATCGATTTCCAGTTCTCTGTGAAAAGTGATCTTCAGCAAGGAGGGAAGAGTTTTTAAGCAAGAATTCTCTTATATCTCCTGCTTCCACCCCCTCCGGCATTCCGAGGAGCCTCACATTGTTGCGACGGGCTCGATTATTGCTATCTTCCAACTCCTTTTGAAGATTCTGTATCTGGCGCTCAGCCTTGTCCAGTTTGCCCAAGCGCACCTCGTGCGAGTCGAGGACCCCCGCCATATTGTCCTGCCGTAATGAAAGACCTTCAAGTCGGTCCTGAAGCACTCCAAAGTCTTCTCGCATGGCTCGAAGCGCTTCTCCATTGGACTGCACCAATTCCTTCACGCCGCGTATTTCTTCCAAAATCTCCAAGTGCATTGCGGGGTTTTCACGAAAGGGAACCATCTTCTGTGGGGAGGACACCTCTGTTTTGGAGCGTTTTCCGTGAGAAGAAGAAGGAGACCCGAAGTCCAAACGCGCTGGTTTATGGGCCGCCATCCCCCCCGAGGTGCCCCGGTCAGCTCGGAGCGAAATAGTAAATTTGTATAGGTATTAAGTCAGGATTCTAAGTAGGCCTCTCGGGAGCTTCAACGCAAAGCGTCCTACCCGCTGGACATCAGGCTCCGCCCCCCCAATACTGCGTGTCTTCTATTAAATCTCTGTCCACTTCTTCTCCCTGTGAAGGAGATCTTTATATCACACCAATGCAAATGGATTTCCCAGTCCCTCTTTCTAGTTTAACCCACAGTACCTCCTTGCTCCTTTTAAGTTCTGTAATTCTGTAGATTTAATAATATTTTTTACATACTGTATAGTGCCACTCCATATCCCCTTCTTCCTACCCTGTCCTTCCTGAATAAAGTATAACCTGGTAGAATTACATCCAAGTAATGATTGTCCATGAACCATGTCTCCATAACCGCCACTAAATCCAAGTCAGTCTCTTCCATTAAAGCCATTGTATACTATGGGCATTTATGCAAACTGCTTTCCAGATGTTGCCCCTTTTACCCATTTCTACAGAGGTATTTAACATTTTGCTTACCTAACAGCTTTTAATTACCTAGAGGCTTTCTTTACCCATCCACAATGGATTTATTTTAAAGTTCTTTTAAGTAGGTTATCCAATCTCTTGCAGAAGACACTTTGACCATTCTTGGATAGGTGGATGCCATCTCTGCCCTGCAGCCCTTGGAAAATCATCCTATGGTCCAGAAAACCAAAATGTTTTTGATGACACCATTCATACAGCCATGCATTCATCTACATGATGAGAACTTCTCTGCCCCAGCCTTTATCCTCAACAGGGAGGATTGAAGAGAACACCACCTGAGCAACTTTCTGCTTTACCCTCTGTCCCAGAGCCATGAATCACTTTTGATATGCTAAGAGGAATACCTAGCAGTATCATTTGTGCCAACATGGATGAGCAACATTGGATAATAGTCAATTGATTTGATGAGTCTCAGCAAACGCTCTGTAACATCTCTGATTTTGAAACCTGGATTCAATGACACATTTTCTTTCTTGCAGAACTTTTAATCTATTTGACTCATTGCTCTCTTTAACATATAATGCACCCCTCCACCATGAAGAGATAGATACAGTATACATAGGCATCTCGGACACCTGGAGGAAGGAGGATTACCAATGGGTCACTGTGATACCAGTGTAAACATTATATCACAATGATAGGAGAATCATCCTATCATTGCAATATAATGTTTACACTGATATCACAGTGTCCCATTGGTAATCCTCCTTCCACTAGGTGTCCAAGATGCCTATGTATACTGTATCTATCTCATCATTTAGTGCTATATATTCTAATTCTTCCATCTTATTTTTTAGGCTTCTAACATTTGCATAGAGGCGTTTCAAGGTATGTTTGCTTGAATATGCAACCTTCATAGCATTTCACATGGAAATTTGCAATCTTTCATCTCTTTCTGCTTTTTTTAAAGGCACTTGGGCCTTATAGCCTTTATTGCATTCTTTCTATTGGGATGATTTAATTTCCCTGTTATGATGGTATTCGTTATAGATATCTTGTTCCAAGATATCTATGAAGCAACTGTTGGCTTTTCCCCAGGTTCTAGTTTAAAAGCTGCTCTATCTCCTTTTAGAACGTGAGCACCAATAGCATGGTGCCACCCCTTTTAAGGTGAAGTCCATCTTTGCAGACTAGGGGGCTTGTTTACAAAGCCGCGGTAGCGGTTTGCGATCGTAATCGGAGCCGCGGCCACATTGATTTCAATGGGGCCGCGGCTGCGATCGCGATCGCGAACCACTACCGCGGCTTTGTAAACAAGCCCCTAGGTTTACCTTCCCCAGAATGCAGCCAAGTACCTAACAAATCTAAAGCCTTCCTCCCTGAATCTTCTTATATCTGAATAGGAGCTAATGCTGAACATCCGGACTAAGTGATGCAATCCTGATAAGTGCCAGCCCTTCTTCAGTCAGCATGATGTTCAGCTGACACTTCAGAACATATGATATGCCATACTGGGTCAGGTAAAAGGTTCATCAAACCCAGAATCCTGTTTCCAATAGTAGCCAACCCAAGTCACAATTATCTCTCGGGTTCCTTGTAGACAGATTCCACCTCAGTGGTTGGTATTAAGTGCATCTGTGTGCCAGTTTCCATGGTGCTACACATTAGTAATGTGCCAGTAGCAGGGCGAAGATGGAATGAACTTCTGCACTGATTTCATGGGCCCAATTGTGCACTGACAGCATGCCTCTTAGTAAACATTCTCCTAAATGTAACCCTCGCTTAGTGGTCCAAACATCATGGTTACATTAAAATATATTAATTTATAATGATTAACATAACAAAAATATCTGGTTAGCACTTTCAAGACAAGCATTGCTCCAAATGAGAAATATAGCAAATATAAGTAAAAAGAACTTCCTTTATTCACTATCTATAGTCATCGATAGTTATAAAGCATATGAGGGCAGACTCAAAGATCTTAATGTGTATACTTTAGAGGAAAGGTGGGATAGAGGGGATATGATATAGAGATGTTTAAATATCTCTATGGCATAAACGCGCAGGAGGAGAGTCTCTTTCGATTGAAAGCAAGCTCTGCTATGAGGGGACATAGGATGAGGGTGAAAGGGGATAGACTCAGGAGTAATATGCGGAAATATTTCTTTATGGTAAGAGTGGTAGATGCGTGGAATAGCCTCCCAGTAGAGGTGGTGGAGATGAATTCAAAAAAGCATAGGACAAACACAGAGGATCTCTAAGGGAAAAGAGGGGACTATTGTAGTAGTCCATATGGAAGGAGAAACTAGATAGGCCATGTGGTCCTTTTCTGCCGTTATGTTTCAATGTTTCTATGTGCAATCATAATGGATTTGTAGAATCCATTTATATATTTGACCAGTAAGGTCCTTGTTAAATCTATAAAATTATGTATTTTTTTCATCAAGCTACAAATCTACACTGTAGAAACAGAAACCTTATTTTATTCCTGCAAAAAAGGGTGTTTTTTGCTAAAAAGAAGTGTATTTTAACAGTATGAACTGATGATACCTTGCCAAATAGAACTTTCCGCTTGAATAAAATGCACCAAATTCTTAAAATGGAATGGTTACCTACTAAATCAAAGGATCCCAGAACTCTAGACAGATTCTATCAAATCTGGGAACACTTCCTATCATCTCTGACAAAGAACATTATGGATATATTTCAAATTCTTGATTCATTGCTTAACCCTACTACTACTGAGCATTTGCATAGTACTACAGTATAAGACATACGTAGAACAGACTTAAGTATGCAGAACAACTTATACTAACAGAAGATAATGTTACCTTTCATGTGCTTATTAAGAGAATGATCTGGGGAGGATGAAATTGTTAGAAGGGAAAGAGGTTTTATTCTTCTCTAAATTGTGTGACACCATACATGGAATATTGTGTAATAAAATGTTCTGTTTATTTTATTGGATATTGGACACTGCACTATGATATCCTTGCATATGGTTCTACTTCACGTTTATTGCAAAATAATAAATAAAAAGCATTCAATATAACATAATGCTATAAAATTAAGGAAATAAAGAATTAAGTACCGATAAAATTCATTTCAATAATCACACCCCAAAGACCTAGCAAAAAAGCCAAATCTTTATTAAGGGAACAATGTTATAAATGCAAGCACCCAATAATAATGCACGAATACATTTCTTTGCATGGGTCCCAATGAATTTTTAGAATTAAACTATGTGCATATTTCCACTTTGAAAACATTACTGTATGTGTTCAGTTCTTTGACATGCACATATAGTCTGGGCTAAGCTATGTGCATAGACATGTATTTTCCAAAGTCTGAAGAATGGTCTAGGCAGCTGAAATTTAATGCTAAAAAATGCATGATCATGAATTTGGACTGCAAAAATCCAAAAGAGCGGTACAGTGTAGGGGGTGAGGTATTGCTGCCACAAAAGAAGAGTGGGACCTGGGCACAATTGTGTCTAATGATCTTAAAGTAGCTAAACAAGTAGAAAAGGAGACTGAAAGCCAGAAGGATGATTGGGTGTAAAGGGAGAGGAATGGCCCACAGAAAAATGGAGGTGATAATGCCTCTGTATAAGTCTCTGGTGCGACCTCATTTGGAGTATTGTGTGCAATTCTGGAGACCGCACTTTCAAAAGGATATATGCAGGCTGGAGTAGATGCAGATGGTGGCTACTAAAATGGTTAATGGTCTTCATTATGTAGCATATGAGGACAACTTAAAGATCTTAATATATACACTTTAGAGGAAAGGCAGGATAGGGAAGATATGATAGAGAGAATTAAATACCTCCGTGGCATAAATGCACAGGAGGGTCTCTTTCAATTGAAGGCAAGCTCTGCTAGGAGGGGACATTTATTTATTTAACTGGTTTTGCTATATTATTTTTAAGATACCACAAAACCCCAATCCTCTGGTGACAATTAAACTACCTCAACAAAATCACCAAAGCCAACCCCAAAATTGTAGGAACTTGACACAGGGTCTTTACCCGAAACGTGCACGTCGTGCTAGAGCGTGCCTCAGTAATCTGCGATTCAGTTAAGTAAAGTATCTTCGTTTTATAATAAAAAGGATGTGACTGTGTGGTGGACATAGTTTTGATACAATGTTCCTTTCCTGATAACATCCGACAAAAAAATATAGTTCCTACAATTTTGGGGTTGGCTTTGGTGATTTTGTTGAGGTATATTATTTTTAAGAACATAAGATATGCCATACTGGGTCAGACCAAGGTCCATTAAGCCCAGTATCCTGTTTCCAACAGTGGCCAGTCTATGTCACAAGTACCTAGCAGATTCCCCAGAAGGCACAGGCTTCACAATGCTTGTACAGGGACAAGCAGTGGATTTCCCGGGTCCCCTTTAATAATGGTTTATGGATCTTTCCTCCAGGAACTTGTCCAAACCTTTTTTAAACCCACCTACACTAACAGCTTTTACCACATCCTCCGTTAACGAATTCCAGAGTTTGATTACACATTGAGTGAAAAACTATTTTCTCTTATTAGTCTTATATGGGTTACACTGCAGCTTCATTGTATGACCCCTAGTCTTTCTACATTTTGATGGCATAAACAATTAGTCTACGTTTACCCATTCCACTCCATTCATTAATTTATAGATCTGTATCATATCTCCCCTCAGCCTTCTCATTTTCAGGTTGAAGAGCCCTAACATTTTTAGCCTCTCCTCATAAGGGTATCCTTCCATCCCTTTTACCATTTTGGTGGGTCTTCTCTGCACCTTTTCTAATTCTGATATATTTTTTTTAAGATACAGCGACCAGAATTGCACATAATTCAAGGTGTGATTGCATCATGGGACAATACAGAGGCATTATAATATTCTTTGTTTTATTCTCCTTTCCTTTCTTTATGATTTCTAGCATTCTGTTTGCTTTCTTGGCTGAGCAGGGGGTTTCAATGTGTTATCCATGATAAAGCCTAAATCTTTTTCCAGGACGGTGGTGGTTCCTAATGTGGAACTTTGCATCATGTAACCATAGTTTGGGTTGCTCTTTCCTAGGTGCATACATTTGCACTTGTCCACATTAAATTTTATCTGCCATTTGAATGTCCAGTCTTCCAATTTATTAAGGTCCTCTTGCAATATTTCACTATCCTCTTGGGTTTTAACAACTTTCAATAATTTTGTGTCATCTGCAAATTTGATTACCTCACTCATTATTCCCATTTCCAGGTCATTTACAAATATGTTAAAAAGCAACAGACCCAGCACAGATCCCTGGAGTACTCCATTATTCACCTTTCTCAATTGGGAAAATTGGCCATTTAGCCCTGTCCTCTGCTTTCTATCTTTTAATCAGTTCCTGATCCACAATAGTACACTGCCTCCTACCCCATGACGTTTTAATTTTGCCAAGAGTCTCTCATGAGGGACCTTGTCAAAGGCTTTCTGAAATCCAGATGCACTACATCAACCGACCCACCTTTGTCTGCCTGTTTATTTACACCTTAAAAATAATATAACAGATTAGTAAGACAAGACCTTCCCTGGCTAAAGTCATATTGGCTGTCTCGCATTAAATCATGACTATCATACCTGCTCAGAAATGTTGTTCTTAATAATGGTTTCTACCATTTTTCCTGGTATTTACATCAGGCTCACCAGTCTGTAGTTCCCCTGGATCACCCATAGAACCCTTTTTAAAAATTGGTGTAACTTTGGCCATCCTCAAATCTTCAGTTATTACTGATGATTTTAATGATAGTTCACAGATTAGTAATCGTAGGTCTGAAATCTTATATTTCAGTTCTTTCAACACCCTCAGGTATATACTATCTGGTCCAGGTGATTTGCTACTCTTCAGTTTGTCAAATAGTTGTAATACATCTTCCCGATGTATCGATATTTCTTTCAATTCTTCTGCTGCAACAGCTTTAGATACCATATAAGGCATGGGTTACTTCCCTAAATAATGTTCAGTAAAGACCAAAGTAAATAATTTATTCAGTCTCTTTGCTATGGCCTTGTGCCCTCTTAGTGTCCCTTTACCCTTCTATCATCAAATGGTCCAACTGATTCTCTCACTGCTTTTTTGCTATGAATGTACTTGAAAAAGTCTTTATTATGCATTTTTGCTTCCACAGCAAGCTTTATTTCAAATTCTCTCTTTGCCTGCCTTATCAACGCCTTGCATCTAACTTGTCAGTGTTTATATTGCTTCCAGTTTTTGTCATTTGGCTCCTTTTTCCATTTTCTGAAAGATACTTTTTTGGCTACAGCAGCCTCTCTGACCTCACCTTTAAACTATGCTGGCAGTGTTTTGGACTTCCTTCCACTTTTCTTAAAGCATGGAATATAGCTGGTCTGGGCTTCCAAGATAGTATTTTTACTATCCATGCTTGATATAGATTTTTAACCTTTGCAGCAGCTCCTTTTAGTTGTATCTTAACTGTTTTCCTCAGGTGCTCTTACAGATCTGTCATTGCAGGTTGAGTAGGTTCTGTGTGCTCTGTCTTTGTGGTCTGTTTGTCTTGGGGCTGCTGATGAGTGTCTGAAGGTGATCAGAGGTGATGTTGTGCTGGGCCTTGTGAATGATGATAAGGACTTTGTGTTTGATCCTAGAGGCAATTGGAAGCCAGTGAAAAGTTTTTAATATGGGTGTGATATGGATGTGTCTGGAGGCTCCGAAGATGGTGTGTGTGGCAGTATTTTGAGCAAACTGTAGTGGTAGGATGTTGCTTTTGGCGACCCCCTTGTATATGGAGTTGCAGTAGTCAAAGATGGAGACAATGGTGGCTTGGTGTGCTGAACAAAAGTGTTTGGGGGACAGAAGGGGGCATAGGTTATGTAAGGTTCTGAGTTTGGAAGTTCAGTTGCTGATTCAGAGTGATGCCAAGATATCTGACAGATCCATGTTATCAAATCTGATTGATGAGGGACGTATGAAAATGGAGTCCATTGTAAAATGAAGGATCTCCATCTTTCTTAAGTTGCTTGCTAGGTTGTGGAGCTGGAGCCAGCTGACTATTTCTTTGAAGCAGGCAGTGAGCCTCGAGTAGTCGGGATTGGTCATGGAGAATGGAGAGTAGACCATTATGTCGTCAGCATAGATTTGATAACCATGTCAAAGTTCTGGATGGTTGTGCACAGGGGCCGGATGTATATGTTGAAGAGTAGGGAGGAGACCGCAGATCCCTGGGTGTAGGGGGCTGATGTGAGCTGACCAATTTTTATCTGTTGGGTACGCTGAGAGAGGTATGATTGAATCCATGTGAGGCTTGCCTGTACTCCAATGTTGTGAAATTAGTTGAGTAGAGTTTGGTGGGATACTGTATCAAATGCTGTGGTGACATAGGATAAGAGTGAAAGGGGATAGACTCAGGAGTAATATGTGGAAATATTTCTTTATGGAAAGAGTGGTAGATGCATCTAATAGTCTCCCAGTGGAGGTGGTGGACACGAGGATGGTATCTGAATTCAAAAAAGCATGGAAGAAACACAGAGGTTCTCTAAAGGTAAAAAGGGGACTATTGTGGTTGATATGAAAGGGCAAACTATATAAGCCATGTGGTCTTTTACTGCTGTCATGTTTCTATGTGTCATAAAATCTAACCCCATCCCAGCTTCAGTACCAGGAATGCCTTCACCTACTCTGGGTAAACATACATGCATACAGGATTGTAAGGTTACCCCCCTAACAGGAGGATAATTTTATAAACACCTATATCTGAAAGCAAAACACTGTTTTATTACTGGAAACACCTTTGAAAACTTCCAGTATATGTTAAAAATTAGACAGATCTGTTGTGAGATTAACTTCTATTGGAGTAGATTTTCACAACAATGGATCACAAGAAGAATGAATTCACCAGTGAGTCCTAGAAAACCTGGGCATCTTCACTGTAGGCACAACCCAAAAGCACCAAGTGGAAGCCCTAAGGGGATTTGATGGAAAATAGAGAGATAGATAACTCTAAAAATGAACAGGACCTTAACTTCCAATGCCTTAAATGCCAATATTAAGACTTTAGGGATAAACTTTTGTGTGATATCCTGAATGTAATATGAAACATCAAGTTGTTGTTGTTTGTTCTGTGCCATCAAGTCAGTGTGGACTCATGGTGATCCTTTGGATAGTTGTCCTAAACTGTGTTCAGTCTTCAGTTAGGCAGCTCATTGTTGATAGAGTAACATCCATAGCTGTTGTTATTGTATCAATCCATCTCATTGCTGGCGTTCCTTTTGTGTTGACCTTCAACCTTGCCAAGCATGATGTCTTTCTCTAATTATCTCTCTCTTCACATGATGTGTCCAAAGTATGGACGTTGAAGTCTTGTCATCTGAGCTTCAAAGAAAGCTTTGGTTTGATTTCTAGTACTGACTGGTTTGTTCTTCGGCAGTCCATGGTATACACTATTCTTCACCAGTACCATAATTCAAAGGCATCGATTTTCTTTCTGTCTGTCTTTTTCATTGTCCAACTTTCGCATCCATATGATATCATTGAAAATACAATGGCTTGGACAAGTCAAATTTTTGTATGGAGAGAGACATCTATGCTCTTGAAAATCTTGTCTAGGAAATGTCATATAGACATTTCAAATTATACCTAGATGTGGCAGCACTATGGGCCCAATTCTCACCCCTGAATAGTGAGGCTGGACAGCAGGGATGGACATCCAATCCCTAAACAGGCCCGGCAAGCTATTCCATGTCCTGGGCAGGGGACGGGAGGAGCGGTACAGAGGCAGAGTGGGCAGATTGCGGGTGGGCCGCAGCACCCAGACATACAGGGCCTATTCTGATCATGGCCCTGTAGGTCCTCCAGGTGTAAGATGGATGTTCGATTTATTCCACCTCAGACGTCAAATAAATCCCAGGGCCAGCAGCGATTGGGGCATGCAAACCCCCAAAGTAATGGAGCAGCTGAAGGTAGGCCTCCACCACTTGAACCCAGCCCTGGCTGCCCCCTGCCAAGAGTAGGGCGACAGGGAAAGAAGATCAGGGCCACTGTCAGGCCTTGCTTGCTCCTGCTGGGTGTCCCAGTGCCATGGCAACGGACAGAATCAGATTAACCACAAAACATTGCAAAGCAGACTAGGGTCATCAACATAATACATAGGCTAATACATATTTCAACATTCCGGCATACATAGGCTAATACATATTTCAATATTCCGGCAACCTCTGCATAAAGAACTAGATGATAGAATTAACACAACTAAATTAAAATGTTGTTTGGGGAATGCAAGGTCAACAAAGAACAAAATTCCAATCATAGTAGACCACATTCAAAAAAGCAAGCCAGACATTATGAAGTCTATTCTGTTCCGTGAATAGCAGGATGGACGTCCCATGAGATGTATGTTAAATATTCTCTTATCCTATGCATCTATTTCCTCTTACCTGCTTGAATCCATTATCATACTGGTTGTTTATATTGCTTTTATTATCATCGCCAAAATTGTTGTTTATACTTGTAAATAGATTGTTTTAAAATTTTAAACCAGCCTTGTTCACAGCAGTGCTTTTTGAGACCTCTTTTTTTCTGGGGTGAAAGGAAGGAAATCCTACCTGCTAACACCTTTCTTCCCCAGGTGAAGGCACCAGGCTCCAAACTGATAAGGATCGATGGAGCCCGCCCTCGAGGGGACTCCAGCCAGGCCAGTCCCAGATCCTGAAATGCTCCTAAGGGGGCATTACACTAGCAAAAGGGAACAGTATAGAATAGATGGAGAAGAAACAAGTCCAAAAGTGGAGTAGGGAAAGACCAATCTTTATTACATGTGTGACTGGGACTACCCAAAGCCAGGGTTCTCAAGCCATTCCTTGGGATACACTTAGCCCATCAGGTTTTCACAATAATCAAAATGAACATGCATGTGAGAGATTTGCATTCAATGGAGGAAATGAGGGAAATTTTAGATTGTAGAAGTGCAATCTGGCATGTCTAAACTAGAATGTCTGGAAAAAAAAAGGCACGTCCAGGTGCAGACAAGATTTTACAAACATGGACATCTACATAAACATCTACAGAACTGTATTTCAGAACCTGGATGTCTAGCATAACTTAATAGAGTAGTGGGGATCTTTAGAAACAAGATGGCTGCCTCCAGGTTTGGTGAGAGGTCACACTTGTTAGCTCTCTCGATTACCTGGAACCTTTTCCATTGTCAATGCCACATTCTTCAAGGAAGCAGAAAACCAAGCAGCAGGCCCCATCAAAAACCTGAGGTTGGGTGGGCCAGTGGATGCCTTTGTTCAGTCTGTGGGTACAGAAAAAAACCCAAAAGCATTTTCTGGGTAGTGTGAAGGTAGAAGGTGACCTATTGCTCACCCTGGAACAGGAAGTATCGTTGAACCAGAATGCTGAGTCCTTCCATTGCCATTGGTGCTTGAGCTTACTGCTGGTACAACTGGGGCCATGTTGAAGAAGAAAGTTGGAATTTTGCCTTCAGTACAAGTGTCTCGGGCATGGGATGAATCTCTGGAACTGAGGGTCTTGCCTGGTTGGCATGGAGTTTCCAATATGAAGGATGCCCCCAATCAACAACAGCAGCCCAGTGCAGTGAATCTGGAAGTAATTAGAAGAGAGTGCCTTGAGAGCTTCTCTTCTTTTACTCAGAGAATGTCATTGGTGAGACTAAAGAGGGTTTGTCTTGCTTGGAACAATCTCTTTCAAGCCACCTACAAAATATTGCCAAACATATTGCCCAGAACACCCAAAGGTTGGGATAGCCTGATTGGGAGGTAATGGAATTAAACAAAAAGGTTTCTGTTCTTGAGGGCAGAATAGAACAGATTTCCTCTGGTCATGTAGCGTTTATAAAGGATTCTGAAATCATTCATCAGAAATTGGAAGCATTGGAAAATGCAGATAGGAAAAGTAATCTTATTCTGTTAAATTTTCCCGAAGTACCTTTAATTTCTGTGCTTGAGTTGTTCAAGAGATTTCTTATTGAGGTCCTGAAGATCTTATCTGATTCAATCCCTCCAGTTGTTAAGAGTTTTTTTTTATCTATGTACAGCGAGAGCGAAACCAGCGGGTGGGCAAGACAAGTCAACTTTGATATAATCTGACAGCTTGAATCTTACAGTTTTTCTTGAGAGATCTTCCACCAATTGCTGCCACTCTGTTGTTAACCCTAGCATTGGACCTGGATAGAGATTGGTCACTTAAAATGTTCTTTAGATGTAAAAACACCAGATTTCTGGATTGTAGAGCGAGAATGTTTCCAGATATCTCTCAGGTAACACGAGAAGGAAACAGTTTTTATTGGTAAAACCTGCTGTTATTCAGTTGGGCAGGCTATTTTTGCCTTGGTTGCCTTGTAAATGCCTGGTTAGATTGGAAGGAAATAACTAGGTCTTTTTGGAGCAACAACAACTTTCCACTTTTATAACTTCTAGAGTTCCTGCAGTTCGGTCTGCTTTGGGTGATAGGATGATTGGGTCACAATCAGATTTACAATTAAGTACCACACCCACTTTTCAAATTTTGCTTTATTTTTTCTTTATTGCCTGTGTATTGTGTATTGCTTCATTTATTGTGGGTTTATAGGCATTTTCATTATGGTGTTGCTTTAGGGCATGATGTAATATCCTTTATATTGTTTTCTCTATTGTTGTGTTATCACCTGTTTATTTAACAAGATTGTTTTTGGAAAATTGAATACAAATAAAATCTAAAAAAGAAAGAGTAGTAGGCTAGGAACAGAGCAACCAGGGTTCAAATCCCACTGCTGCTGTCATTGGCATTGTGCTGTGTACTGGGGATGATGGAGTGCTTTCTTCTCTATACCTTCTGCATGTTTTTCAGCCAAAATGAGTTCTTTTCAGATGTCTGTTCATGCCTGGAGCAGGTCTAAACTTAGACATGATGCCAGACGTCCCTGACATTTCTGAGATCAGGTGGGACAATCCATGTCCCTGGGAATGCCTCGGTCTGCCTCCACCATGCCCCATTCAGACTTGGCGTCCCCAGAGCAGGCTTCTAAAATGGCTCTGGAGATGTCTCTGTGCTTTGGATGTCTCTATGCCCATTTTCGGACTCCAGAGAATGAGTAGGGCTTCCAAAATGACCCCCAATGTGTGAAAATTTCTCTCATGCATAGTCATTGTGATTATCCTGAAAATCTGGCAGGTTAAGCATTGTCCTGAAGACTGGGTTGAGAACCCTTGTTTTAAGCTAATCTTTAAAAAGCAAGCACCCATGCATTTTATCTTTGAAAATCCGCATAAGCTACTACTGAAAGTGCCTGCTTACTATTTCAAAATTTTCCTCACACCAAAAAAGTACGAAGGTAGTGTTGTACAAAGTAAATAAGCATAAATTACATTGTTACCATAAGTGTATCAGTAATAAAACTCTAAAATTAACATACACCTCCATTAAGGAGAAAGTGGATCTTATTGCATTGTCCTGTTCCATACATGTGTTGCTGTTAGGATCCAGATCAGTAACTGGGAAAAAGCTATCATAAAAATCATCTGCTATTGACTACAATTTTGAATAACAGGTTATATTTTTGGACTAGCTTTCAAAGGTTACAACCTTCTTCATGGCAGAACTGTATGAGCAACCGATAACAATACCATAACATGATTCACTTATATATTATGGTACTAGTCCAAGAATGTATTAAGTTAGTGCAATAAAAGGGTATCACCTTACATATTTCCTTTGGGCCAGATAGTGAGTTAGGAGGGATATGTGCCCCATCGGTGCAGAACCCTCCCCGCCAATCTCTAATCCCGATATTCAATGCCGGGGTCATATGTGGCCCCGGCATTGAATATCCAGGATTGCCACACTGTCCCTCAGCCACAGTCAATAACCAGGCAGCAGCGATATTGCATGCTGACCAGTTAGCTCCTGCACTTAAAAGATAGGCAAGCACCTATCTTTTAGGCCTAAGTCGCTAACCAGGCAGCATGCAATATTGCTGCTGCCTGGTTATCAATTGCTCCACCTCCCTGGAATGCCTCTGACACACCCCCATGCTAAGCGATTAGCATTGGGGCGTGTTAGGGAGAAGAGAGGGGCTAATCAGTGGCACTAACTGTGTTAGTGCCGCTGAATATCCCAGATAGTGAGCGGCATTTACACAGTTTACAGGGCTGTAAATCATGTAAATGCCTTTTGAATTTCAGACCCTTTAATTTTAAGAACATAACATGAGATATGCCATAGTGGGTCAGTCCAAAGGTCCAACATGCCCAGTATCCTGCTTCTAACAGTGGCCAATCCAGTTCACAAGTACCTGTAAAATTCCCAAAAAGTAGACAGTGTCCATATTGCTTATCCCAGAGGTAAGTAGTGGATGTTTCCAGTCTACTTTAAAAATGGTGTATGGACTTTTCCTCCAAAAACGAATCTCTCTTAAATTCAGCTACCCTAACAGCTTTTATTGCATCCCCCAGTAATGAATTCCAGAGTTTGATAATGTGTTGAATGAAAAAATATTTTCTCTGATTAGTCTTAAATGTGCTACATTGTAGCTTCATTGCATGTCCCCTTGTCTTTCTACTTTTTGAAGGAGTAAACAACTGATCTACTTTTATGCCATTCATTATTTTGTAGACTTCTATCATATCTTCCCTCAGATGTTTCTTTTCAGAATTGAAGAGTCCTAACCCTTTAAGCCTTTCCTTGTATGGTTAGCCTTCCATCCCCTTTACCATTTTGGTCATCCTCTGTACCTTTTCTAATTTGCTATATCCTTTTTAAGATATGCTGATCAGAATTGCCCACAATATCCGAGGTGCAGTGAACGATATAGAGGCATTATAATATCCTTGGTTCTATTCTCCATTCCTTTCCATTTTAACTATGATTAAAGTGGACTAATATGGCAACCTTCCTACTTTTTACACTTTTGAAAACAAGAAACCTACTGTAACATTATTGTCTTACAGTTGCCTCTAATCAGGTAGAAAATATCTCAGCATCATTTTATTTTATCTGAGATCTGAAAACCTTTCAAGTACTTTATAGGAAGAAATAAAATGTTAATATGATACAAGTTCAGCACTCATAGCTTATAAAAGAATTGCAAAAACTAAGGGCCCTTTTTATTAATACAGCTTGAACTATCTATTGCATGGCCCATTTTATTCCTAAGGGTCTATCATCATGTCAGCTAAGTAAAAGGGGACCACCGACTTCTTAAACAACCCATGCAATTTTTTTTTATTAATTTTGGAAAAAATATATCAATTAAGGGGATCTTTTGCTAAAGGGCCCTAGCTGGTAGCAAGTGTCTGACACGGGCTAAAAGTGCCTTTGACATGTGTTGTCAGCTAGTACAGACGACGTCCCCTGCTAACTCTGCATCCCATGTAAGGGACACAAGTGAGAGAGTCTGAGGTGGAGAGTGGGTATGGTGAGCCCTGTGCAATTAGCATGGCATACACATCACATGGTAACTGTATCCTGCACGATTAGCAAGGGGTTTCCCTAAGTTCACTTCAGTAGTTGGAGTTAAGTTCACCCGTGCTAATGTAGCTCGTGTTAGGGGACAGGTCTCTGCTTTAACGGCCAGGAAAATGCTGTCCATACCCCCAACAGTTTAGCAGTGGTGTTGCACCTAACATGCCATGGTTTTGTAGTCATTGCCATGTTAGGTGCAACACCTTTGCGCCATTTAATAAAAGACCCCCTAAGAGTTCTGTTTGGCCACCATGTTGTAGGCTTACCAAACTGACATATTTATAGGGAAAACTGCATTCAAAATGGGCAATTTGTAATCCAGACTACATTAAGGAAAATGAAAGAATTATATTTATGGTTGGTAATTATTGAAGTTTTTCATACCCATCACATGTTTCATATCAAACCAGTAATGGTGTATCTTTTATTACCAAAACGTTAACCAGAGAAGCAAAGACTTTATACAGGATTTGTGCATTGGAGAGAATAATATATTTCCTGTTTCTTTTAGCCATAGCTTTGGAAAGAGAAAAATAATAGATTACACAGAAATTGTATTTTGCCCACTATACGAGCTGCAGAACCGAACAATCTAAAGAAAAAATTCAAGCATTTAATTATATTTGCAATAAAAATGCTAACCTTGGCAGCCACTTCCACCTCCTGCCTCTTCTAAATAACTATGCTGACACAATTTACTGCTAATATAGTCTACAGCTTTATTAATATAACATAGAAAGAGCATCCGAAACAGTCAAACAGCCCAGTCCCTGGAAACTACTCATCATAGCTATATAGTCTTAAAACCAATCAGCTGCCCTACCCACCCCATCATATTTCTAGCAGGGGTTGCCATGACCTTCCCATCTTCCTTAACCTTCTACGCAGTGCTGTCTATATAGTGTATCCCAAGGATGCTCTAACAAACAACAGAACCTGCGTCAGCACTTTCACAATTGTCTTGGGTAACAACACCACTGCGGCCACAAGCCTCAACCATAGCAGATACGAAATATTTAACCATTTCTAACCAGTGATGAGAATTTTATCAGTGTTTAATTGTGTATCTCTCACCAGGTAATAGGCTAAATAGGAGGCATGTGATGCTGGAGAAGAGGAATATCAGGTCAACAGAGTGAGCACCTCACTGAGAAGGCAGCATGACTAGCTGAGAAAGAACTAGCTATTCTACATTTTACTGGATGTTGTTGGTCCTGCCTTTGGTTGGGGCCCCTGCTTGCTGTTTGTGGTAGCTAGTTTGCAAAGGAATTAGGAAATACATTACAGTCCATGCTATTATAGGTCATACAAAGACAGTGGCCCATTTCAACACGTCTGCTCCAACTAAAAAAGGAAGCCTCTATCTACTACCATCCTGCACTGATAACTGATGATCCCTTGATTATTATTACCAGTGTCTGTGACTCAACCACTATGGGGATCCTTCCATTGTTGTAGTATCCAAATTATAGAGTGCTTTTCAAAGGAAGAACAAGCTACTGATTGAATTTCATACCTTTGAATACTTTCTTATGTTATTTCCATATTTGTTTACTTGTATTTGTCATATTTTAGACCTTTTGATTCAATGGGCAGTCTTCTAAGGAGAAACTTAAACCTTGAGCCAGGTCTAAGACCAAAACTTGGGTTGAGGGTTCTACTTTCCAGGTCTTATTCATATTTACTATGTTTGCATATTTGGTACATTGCCTGTCCTTCAGCTGAATGTTAACATATGCCACTAACTTTTGAATGAACCATTTTTTATGTCTGAAGGTACAATTTAGAAAAGACATGGAGATCAGGATAAAGACGCTAGATCACGATGCTCACAGTTCCAGAGGGATATTAGAAAAGGTCCTGCTAAATGTGGCTCCCTTTGTAAAAACAAAATGAGGAGGTTAAGGAAGGTCGATACGTGGAGCCAGAGAAGCCATTTTGCACAGCCACACCTAGGAAAAATCATTGTGGTAAACATGGCTGCCATACTTGTGTAAGTGACAGAACCAACAACTTACAGGAACAAAGGAGCTATTTTGCAAGCCAATTGACAACATATGTTGTTATTTCTATCTAATATAACTTTTGATGGGGAAATAAACAATGGGAGATTGAGGAGGATAACCCCTTTAACCCCTCCTGTACAGGGCTAGCCAAATCAAGCAATTTTGTAAAACCTAAACATGCCAGGGAAGAGGCGTAAATCCTGTTGTGGATACTTGCAATATGAAATGGGATGTATAGATTTTTGACTTACCCAGGCTACTCCCTAAGCATGTCCCCAACATGCCCCCTTATAATTTCTACATAGTAAGGCCATCCAGCCCTTTCTAAAAATCACCATTGACAGCTGGGAATCACAAATAAGGCTTCTAAAATAACTCCCAAAATGTCTCCTCGATGGTATTTTTTCAGATCTCAGATAGATCCCTTTATACTATTTTGCACATTGTACAAGACCATAAAGTGAAGCATTTAACAAGGTGCCAAGGAGTGGCATACTAAGGATGACATGTGTTCGCCGCAAGTGCTATTCAAAGTAAGAGACACAGGTTGTAGTGAGGTTTAAAAATATTCCAAAGTCAAATATTGCTGACCAGATTTAAGAAGGAAGCTGACTTTTTTTTGGAGTTCATCACTTACCCTGATGTGGATAACAAATACTGTGTGTCACTTAATAGATAACAGATGAGCATAGAGCATAAGCAAAATGAGAATGTCTGACAGCAAATAAATGTTAGTGTACTTTTCCTTTGCAACAGAAAAACAGTTTTACTTACCAGTATTTATATTTTTTTTAAATTACAAAACCTTGTTTGTGTCTCTTAAATCATAATATTTAATATTCTGACAATAATTTGAAAAGGCTGTGGTGAGTTAGAAGTGAGTTCTACCCGTTCATCATATTACTATTGCTGCTTGGACATCGCTCAGAGAGCCAGATGTCAAACTGTAGAAGCTATTCTTGCTTCAGGCAGCATCTGGCTCCTCAGAGATCTCCAGATGCACTTTTGTTGGTGGGGGGGGTTTTCGGAGTTGCCTCTGGGTCTGTTATTTCGGGGCAGCTGCCATTCTGAGTTGTCTAGGATGTTTTGTCCTCCTAGAAACTCTTTTCCTTTTGACAAACCCATAATTCTGTGGATCTGTAAGTTTATATCCATCTGTAAGTAATGCACAAACCCTACATGAGATTATTTTACATTGTGTAAATGTAATTTGCTTGAACTTAGTAAAATGCAATTACATACAAGATTTATGGACGTAACTAGTATGCAGGAAAGGAGGACAGTGTTCTATTTATAATGCAGTGCTAGGTGACCCACCATATTGTAACCCACCTGCCTGCACAAGCAGTGTCAATCCCTGGGCTCCCCTAGTGTCACTGTGTTGGGTCAGGACCATGAGGCACCAACCCTACCATGGGGAGGGGCAGAAAACTACACCCCATTCCCTTCCATGGCATGAGTAGGAACATCTAAATGACATTTCCATGGAGGTAGAGGAGAAGGTGTGACAGCATAAAAGAAAAACAGCAACATTATATTTTCCTCTGGGTATGAGCAGAGGTAGATAATAATCAGAAATGCTGAACAATTTCATTTCATTGAGATTCATGGGGCAAGGTTAAATAAGGAAAGGCAGAGTCAAACAAAACAAATATTGGTAATGCAACTATAAATGACAAGCTTAAATTCCACAGTGTCAGCAGTAATATCAGCTTAACACTTGTTACCACACTCCTTACATGTATCTTTCTTAGGTAATGTCTCCCTGTTAGTTTATCAGTAGCAAATTTTAACTACAACACCGGATTATTTTTCTTATTTCTAATCCTTCTTGTGCACTACAAGTCATTCAGACCACTGGATCCATGCAGGCAAATCCCTGCTGTTAGCACAGAGTTTTATTTATTTATTTATTTTATTTATTTACATTCTCTTATCTACCGCGCTTTTCTGCATCAGTGCGGTTTACATTGAACAAACTGAAATTACATTGAACAGGGCATTATAACTTGGAGATAACTATTTTACAGGGAACATGGGCTATGGAGGGTTAAGTGGCTTGCCCAAGACCACAAGGAGCACCTGTGGGACTAAAAACCCCAGTCCTTCTGGCCCAAGGTTGCTGTCCTCTAGTGGGATTTGAACCCCCGACCTTCTGGCCTGAAGTACCTTGCCCTAACCACTAGGCCACTCCTCCACTCCACACAAATTCACACCGCGCAAGAACTGCACACCATGTGAATAGCATGGGTGCACCTAATGCCACCTCAATAGGCGGAGTTAAGTGCACCCACTGTAATGCGGAATGTGTTTGGGGACAGCACTGCATGTTAACTGCCAGGGAAATGCTTTCTTCACCCCTGATAGTTAACGCGGTAGTATTGCTCCTAATGCACTATAATTTCAGTGCGTTAGGTGCAACACCTTAGCGCCCTTTAATAAATGATCCCCTATGGACCTGATTCTGAGAGGCAACTGGTGGGATGTGCAGCCAAACAAGCCATCCTTTCTGTATTCTGCCTCCAACTCTCCCCACATGGCCAGAGCAGCAATACGGGGATAGTTGCAGGGGGGTGGGAGGGGGCAGAGTCAGGGCGGAATGGGGGCGGGTCGAGGCAGTAGGGCATACAGGGCCAATTCAGGCCACAGCCCTGTACATCCTGTGGGGTCAGGGGAAATGTGCTGCTTATTCCACCTCATAGATGGAATAGGCAGCTTTAACAGGGCGATTGGGCCTGGAAACCTGCCCCCAAAGACCAGGGCCGGGGGCAGGTAGGTCTCCGCCACCTGATCCTGGACTCAACCACCCAACCTTGGGTTGGGCAGAGGGGAAGCAGAGAGTCGACTCCGTGAGAGTCAGGGGAGTCGTCTCAGGGTCCGATCCTGCACCTGCAGGAACATCTGGTTCCCACGGTGCAGAATCTTGTCCAAATGGGCCTGTTCTACTTGGGGCCATCCAGACAGCCCAGACATGCCCTTTAGAGAATCGGGCTCCACGTGTCTTTCCAAGAGTTCCTCTGCCCAGAATCAAAGAAGCCAATACTGTAACTGTATTACTCTGGCACGACATTGCATCTTCCTTGTGTGAGTTGAGTTCTGCTGCACCCCACCAGTTTGCCCACCAAATCCCTTATAATTTGACTCATTTACTACAGTGTACTTGCCAGTGTTATGTAAGTGCATGAAGCAGTCTTACCATTGAGTGCCTTGTAGTCTTCTTTCCATTGGAACATTAGTGGATACACTAGGGTCTCCGGATGTTAGAGTTCTTCACTATGGAACAGAAGACCCTCCTGTCCCTTGTTGCACCTGACTAAATATTAAAGACAAATAAATTCCTTACCATTCACAGCTAGTAGCCCAGATAAAGTTCATGCCTTTCACACAGTAGGGGCAATTCTATGAAGAGTGGAAGGAAAGTTATGCACTGGCAATGTACACAAGTCCTTATTCTAAAGGACTTATGCACATGAATGGGCACTTAGACCCATGCTTTAGGTGGTCACTATTGTGTAAGTGGTGCATAAGTCCCATCAGGTGTGCTTTTGGTTAGGATGTACACATGGATGGAGCTTGGGTGGAACATAGGTGGGACCTAAATTTACATGTGTAAGATATAGACTATTATAACTTACATGTGTTTTCTCCATATCTAGTTATGGGCATTTATATCCACTCTAGAGTTAGCATAACTGCCACACCTATGTTTAGGCATGTTGATATGCATCTATTCTGTAAAGCATGTGCATAGAGTAGGCACCACATATGTGTGTGGCAATGTGCATCAACTGTGCAGGAGTTCATAGAAATACCTCAATAAGCCTCCTCTGGGTGTGTGCATTGTTTACATACTTTCTTAGCCATCTGCTTCTCTTCAGGTATCTTTGCTGGCTTCTGGAAAGCTAGTACATTTCATCAGTCTCTCTGGAGTAGGCATTTCTTTCTCTGAAGGATTTAGAGGCTCTGTCTGCACAGCTTACAGTGCCTCTCTGTTATTATCAAGTAGCTTTTGTTGAAAAGTATGCAATAGATGCAGGCTGATTTTCTGACAGTTTAATGTGTAATGTGTTCTGTTCTAGGAATATGCCAATAAAGTATAGTAGGATTTACAGGTAAGAGTACAAGTTGCCTTACAGAACAATCTATATACCCCGAAGACTTATGAGAAGGAAACACACTCAGGGGGTGAGTTTCCGGTTCCTGTTTCCCAGTAGCAGTTGTTTCTCTAACTGTTAGACTATTCATGTGCCTGTAGCCATCTAGCTATAGAGCTCTGTCTGTATAGCACATGTCAGTTCTCAATATATGTATCCTGTGCATGCAATACTCATTACAGCTTTCCCTAGTGAATCTCATTGGCAAACCTCTGGGGGTATAAACCAACAAACTCTCAATAGTGGTTATGGGCACAGCAACCATCACTTTGTTAGACAAAGAAGGAAAGGAAAGAATTAAGGATTCTGAAACAAAGAAATCTTTCCTGGAATAGACGGAAAGGGACTGGGGCTGGAAGCAAGCAAGAAATCTTCTGGAGGTACAGTAAAACTCTCGGCACCAGTAAAAAGCAGTTTTACTTATTCAGGGGAACAAAATTCTTCCAGTTCAGAACTCAGTTGTACAGTGCCAGAGCTAAACAATGAGCATTATCAACTATGGAAGTTCAGAGATGAAAAACTGCTGATTAGAGTTGATCTGTGGTAAGTGATTGATACAGTAAGTCCAGAGGAAAAGTACCAGAATTGAGATAAAAAGGACAGAGAGGTCGGAGCTGCTATAAGTTTGCTGTTGGAAGATAATCAGAAATGAAAAGCCTGCATGGGAAGTGTAGAATGTGCTGGAAATGTTGTATGAAAGGTCCACATTGAATAATAAATTATTATTGCTAAGAAAGCTATACAAGATGAGACTTAGCAAAGAAAGTGGATTCACAGATCCAGGCCCTTGGAGAAGAAAAAAGGACAACCACATAGTGGCCGTTATGCTGTGCAGTTTACCATGCTTTGATTAATGCCCTGGAAACTGGATAGAAGGAAGAGACAACTCTGGATTTTGTGAAGAGCTAGTTAATGGATGAATTCCAATGCGGGAGAAAACTTTCCTATGAGAAAGTGGAACAGGATCCAGTGGTAACCTTGTGAGCCACCAGAGCTAGCTGAACAGTTAAGAAGCCAGAGCATGTCTTAAATGCAGAAAGTTGAGTCACTTTAAGAGAGACTGTTCAGAGTGGAAAGCAAAACAAAAGGCAAAATGCCAAAATGGGCTTAAGAATATGGTTAAGGCCACGGTTGCTGAACCGGATACAGAACAGTGGAACACGACCTTTAGACCCACAAGGAGTCATATGTTGCAAGGGTGGGGCATAGACTCAGGTGGCACAAATCATATTACAAGTGATAAGAATTTCTTTACGGAACTGGATTCAAGTGGCAGCACAGTAAAGGCAGAAGGAACTGGGGAAGGAATTCTGGTTTGTTCCAATGCAGAAGGACATAAACTGACAATACCTATAAAATATGTGTTTTACTGTATGTTCCAGAGCTACAAGGCAAACTGTTATCCATGAAGTGCCTGGCAGTTAAAGGACTCACCATCAGATTCAGAAGTGATAAATGCACCATCCAGGATGAAGAGAAGGTAAAAACTAAGGCCAGAATGGATGATCAGCTGTACTGTCTTGAAACAGCCAAGGAAAAGGTAAGGCTTTGCACAGAGAGTCACCACAATTGCAGCCACCAGTTTTCAGCTGGCCTGGCCGGTTTTCCCATGGCCAGGCTGGCTGCCGGCAAAGAAGAGTAACCAGCCCTTGAAAAGCCGTTTTTTTGCTCTGGCCATGAGATCGGGAGCGGCCAGAGCAGAAAACCTGCTTTTCGTCCGTGGTCCCAGCCCCCGTGCAGCCGCTGTTCCTGCTTCTTACTGAGCAGCAGCTGCAATAAAAAGTTGATTTAAAAGGAAAGACAACCTGTGAGGAGCCCTCTGGTCCGAGGAAACTCCTTCTGCAGCACCTGCCCCTCTGACGTCACTTCCTTTTCAGCCCGGGCACTGCAGAAGGAGTTTCCTAGGGCCAGAGGGCTCCTCACAGGTTGTCTTTGATTTTAAATTAACTTTATTGCAGCCGCTGCTCAGTAAGAAGCAGGAGAAGCGGCTGCAAGGGGGTGAAGCTGCACTAAGGGAGGGTTAAGCTGCACTGAGGAGGGGGGTTAGGATGCACTGGGAGGGGAGGGGGAAGGTGAAGCTGTACTGGAGGAGGGTGAAGCTGCACTGGGGAGGGAAGGTGAAGCTGTACTGGGGGGGGGTGAAGCTGCACTGGGGAGGGAAGATGAAGCTGCACTGTGGAGGACGGTGTGAAAGGTGAAGCTGTACTATGGTGGGTGAAGCTGTACTGGGGAGGGAAGATGAAGCTGCACTGGGGGGGGGGGTGAAGCTGCACTAGGGGGAGGGGCGGAAGGCTCCACACAGGTTTACATTTATTTTTAACTTAACTTTATTGCAGCCGCTGCCCTGTAAGAAGCAGGAGCAGCGGTTGCAAGGGGAAAGAGGTAGCAGAAGTGACTGACAGGTGGAAGGTGAGGGCTGGAAGAGAGCTGAAAGGTGGGGAGGAGGTGGCTGGAAGAGAGCTGACACCTGGGAATGGTACTGGTAAGTGACTTGGTAATGGGGAGGAGGCTGGAAGGGAGGGGGCACTAGGACTGGAAGGGAGTTGAACAGAGGGTAGGGTGACTGGAAGGGAGCTGACATGGGGAAGGCACTGGGAGTGGAAGTGAGCTGATACCTGGGATGGTGTTTGGACTACAAGGGGCTGGACAGTGAGGAAGGAGGGGGACTAGAAGGGAATGGACGTCACTGGAGTCCTGGGAACCGAAGGGGATTGACATTGGAATGTAATGGGAAGGGAGGACTGGAAAGGGTTGTAGGGTTACTGGGACTGGAAATAGGCTGATGAAAGGAAGTGAGAAAAGAAAAGAAGAGACAAGAAATGGCAGATGGATGATAGACCATAGAAAACGAGCTAAGAGAAGACAGGAAAACGGAAGCCTCAGATCGGAACCAGCATGATCAGAGAATAAAATGGTCAGACAACAAAAGTAGAAAATATAATTTGATTTTCAATTTAATGATTTGACTTTGTACTACCTTTATATTTTATACAGTATGAGGAACTGCATCTCTGATTTATCTGATATTGCACTGCATGCAGAGTCTGTCTTCTTCGGGTTTCAGTTTCATTTTTGTCTATATATTTCTCTTTTTGTTTTGTGCTCACTTATTGATGAAGACCTGTCTGTATTGCGTGTGTGTGTACAACCAATGCTGCGTATTCTGTCAGTATAGAATTTCTGTTTAAGAATGTGTAGAGGTCTTGCTCGTTCAGTTTGCAAAATTGCCCTCTGCAATTTTTGGGGGAACAGGGGGTGGAGCAATGGTGGGGTGGGGGCAGGCCAGCGGTGGGAAAGAGCGGAGTTGGGGTGGGCATGGGCGGAGCGTGACTAGCCACAGGTGGCGGGATTTTCTCTTTCAAAAAAGTTGGCAACCTTACAGTATGGCACAGATGTTTAGGTCACAGACACTCAGAGGGTATATGGGCACTGTAAAAGCAGAATCTTACAATGGATCTAGTGGCGTTGGATTGCTCACCGATCTTGAAATGTGAATACTGCATAAAAGCTTAGGCCACAAGGATGACACTTCCAAAAGAAAGTCAGAATAGAGGTTCAGGACCACTGAAGCTTATACACAGTGACATATGTGGTCCCATGAAACTGGCCGCACCAGGAGGCAACAGATACATTCTGACTATCATGGATGACTACTCAAGGTACACTGTCACTTACCTGATGAAGAGCAAAACTGAAGTCCTGGACAAATTCCAGGACTACGTGGCAATGGCAAGCAACAGGTTTGGATGGAAGCCAGCTGTGTTCCAAAGTTATGATGGTAGTGAGTTCTCAGGACACAACATAGAGAGATTCCCATCAAAAGACAGTCCCATACACTCCAGAAAAAATGAGTAGCCAAGAAGAAAAAGAGTCTGACGGAAATGATCAGATGCATGCTGACGGACTCAGGACTACCTGAGAAATACTAGGGTGAAGCAGCAATGAAAGTCACTTATTTGCAAAACAGATTATTTTCCAGAACAGTGGCAAAGATGCCATATGAACTGTGGCATGGTAAGAAACCCAATGTGAAACACCTCCGAGTGTTTGGATCCAAAGCTTTCATCTACATCCCAGAGGAACTGTGCAGCAAGCTACAAAACAGAGCTGTGGAAGGGATTCCCATGGGGTATGATGAAAGTACCAAGGGATATAGAATTCTGGACCCAAAGATGAAGAAGGTGACCATCATCAACAGTGTGATATTTGCTGAGGATCTGAGAGAGGGTGTGCTTTCCCCACAGCCCGACCCCTAATCTGGCCTCCCAGGGCCAGGGTCTGGCTACAGGGAATGCTCTCTGCCCCCTGCCGCCCCTTCCCAGCCCCAGTCCTGACATTTCCTCCATATCTGGGAGTAACTTCCCTGTTCAAATTGCCGGCCTCGGACATTCAGGGCCAACATTAGATTCGTCCCTGTACATCCGGGGCCGATAACCGCCCACTGCCTGCCCTAACGTCATCCCCGAACGGCCCCTTTCCTGCCCCCCCCCCCCCCCGTCTAACTTCCCCATACAACACGCGGGGAAGGAGGATGGGGCCAGGAAAGGGCATGAATAGCTGGGATGGATGTCCCATCCCCACTATTTGTGGCTCAGAATGACCCCCTAAGGGGTTATTTTAGTAGTCCTATTCAAGTTTTGGATGTCTGAACATGGGCTAGCACAGAGACATCCCCAGATCCATTTTAGAAGCTGAGTCTGTAGACGTCCCCAGCACAAGGACATCTAAGGCAAAACGAAGAATGGCATAGATGTGTCTGGGGCATTCGCAGGAACTTGCACATCCTCACCCAATTTCAATAATGCTCTTCCCTGAGCTGTGTCTCAGCTTATACCTGCTACAGGCATGAACAGGCTTCAGAAAAGTGCTCATTTTGTCAGCCAAATGTCATTTTATAAAGGCTATCTAAGTACAATCTGGAACACACAGAGAAGAATGTACAGAAAAACACTGTGGACATCTATTTTTAAGCCTGATTTTAGAAACATAGATGCCCCAGATATGGATGCCCATGCCAGCATCTACAAAGATGCCCTCACTATGAAACTGTGGGGCAGGAATGCCCATCTAATGCAAAGTTGCATATGGGGACATCCACTGCTGTGGCAAAATTGAAACATGAGCCTATATTTTTCTGCAGTGTTTGCTATCATCAAGGACAATATAGGGGAGGTGAGTGTATCTGCCTTCGCCGCACCCCCTGCATGTTTGGCTGACAAGACAAGCACTTTACCAATGTCTGTTCATGCCATGTGCAGGTTTTAGTTGTGACACAACTCGGGATTTATTTATTTAATTTATTTATTTATTTGGTTTTATATACCGCACTTTTGTAATCAGCGCTGTTTACATTAGAACAACTCTTTACAATGAACAGCACATGTTAAATACATTGAACAGTTATAAATAACAAGTAACAGGGGTTAGCGCTATAGAGGATTCCAATAAAAGAAAATAGGTCAATGGACTATAAACAAGTTGGAAAGTAAACTATATACAAACTGAAGGTTACTTTACATTGAGGGGAGACCCAGATAAGCTATGTCCTGGGTGTTACTGGAATTGAGCAAGGTTGTCCATGTTCCTGAGAACACCCCAGACACATTTACACCAAGCCTCCGTTCTGCCTTAGATTTCCTTGTGCTTGGGACATCTACAGATCTGGCTTCTAAAATGCCTTTGGACATCTCTATGCCCATTTTCAGATGTCCAAAGCATGAAGAGTGTTTCTATAACACAAAATAAAATACAAATAAAATAACAGCAAAATAAATACAAAAAAAACAATATTCTAACCTAGTAACTGAATAAAACTATTTAATGAAACCTAGCATAAATAATGGCCCTTCAAATAGTCAGGAATCAAAATACTGAACAGCCACATCTTCACTTTGCTCCTGAGTGGTGAATAATCACTAGTTATCTTAATATAACTTGGAGAATTCCATAGGACAGGGCCATAATAGGTAAAGGATGTCTGATGATAGAAGTGCATATCTCGTTACATTAGGGTAGGGACAATCATCTCTGCTGAGAGGAATTTATCTAATGCTTTGGCATAAAATCTACTAAATATATAGCAAAATACTGAAGGACACATTTCAATAGGGCTTTGTGAATCAAACAAAGTACTTTAGATTTCAATGTGGCTTCCAACTGTAGCCAGTGAAATAACAGCCAGTCTTCTATAGTTTGCAGGCATTTGTTCAAATTCTCTGATGTTGGTTTCTGATCCCTACAAGCATAAACCACTAGTTGTATATTATCAACAAAGAGAGAAAAATCAATGCTGAAAAAGTCAATAACCCAAGCTAAGGATGGTGAAAGTTGAATAGAATCGGGGATAGCCGGGACTCTGGAACCCCGCTCTTTACAAGCCTAAAACTGGACAATGAGGCTTTCCAAAAAGTGCTTGAGCCCAATCACTTAAATAAGATGTAAACCACTGTAAAACTACATCTCTCACTTCCACCTGTGGTAACCACAACATTAAAGTCCATTGTTAACAGAATCAAAAGTGGCTGATAAATCGAGTTGCAATACCAGAACCTCAATGCCCTGACCTGCCTTTAACCAGATACTGTTGTCTATTGCCAAAAGCATCATGTCAGTGCTATGATCCAATCGATAGCTAGAATGAGCTGAATGCAAAGTCTGGATCTTAGGTGACTAGACAAGCGGGTCAGCACTAGTTCTTTCAATATCCTAAAAGAAATATTGGAAATAGGTCTAAAATCAGTAAGTCGGCAACCCCCTCCGGCCCCCTTTTTCAGAATAGGTACCTCTCCTTTAGACCAGGGGTTCTAAACCCAGTCCTCGGGATGCACCAAGCCAGTCAGGGTTTTCAAGATAACCACAATGAATATGCATGAGAGAGAATTGCATGCACTGCTTCCACTGTATTCAGATCTCTTTCATGCATATTCATTGTGGTTATCTTAAAACCCTGACTGACTAGATATGTCCTGAGGACATAACAAAAGAGTATCATATATTTTATTTATTTATTTATCTATTTATTTATTTGTTAGCTTTTATATACCGCCGCGTCCAGAGATTTGCGGTGGTTTACAATGAACACAAGAACTTTACATTAAAACATCAGTGGAACATATTTACATGGTAAAGATGGCAACAAGAGCGGCGTTACCATAACTATATACAAAATACAATACTCAATTTACTGTTTAGAAGCATTTTGGCGCAGGATAATTATGAATGCCGTGTGTCAGGTTGAGCGGAGGAGTTACGTGGTTTGTGATTGCTGCTAGATGGAGGTGGAACTGATCTACTATCATTTTCAAGCATTTAAGGTGGAACTGACACATTTTTTTCAAGCAGGCGTGTGATCTCCCTGATAATTATTAAGACCAGAATAACAATAAGTGCAGTGGCAGTAGCCCTGCCTACAGGACTATATTTGTATGCTTGTTTCACTGGAATGATTGTTTTTTCTATCTTGTGTGATCACTGCATGGTTCTTTTTCTGACTCTTCTTTCCTGTCCTATCAACCTACTGTAGTTCCTTTCAACCCCTTGATTTCTTTTTTAAAGTTAATTTCAAATTTTTGAACTGCTTTGAAAAAGACTGGAGAATGGATCTCCTGCATTGCGTGCTCCACTTTTAATGTGGCACTGCTAGGAAAGCAGCCCCATTTTCATTTTGATCCTCTAAATCTGCACTAGGAGGGAGATCTACTTCCACAGGTTCTACTAAGGAGCCAGGAGTAACCTCAATGGTGACAGCCTCTACATTGTCACCTACAGCAGAATAATAACTAGTATTATTCTGCTGCCCTCCATCACTGACTAAAGATTGCTGTCATATCAATTTTTTCTTGAAAAAATCGAACAAAGCTAATACTGCCATCAGATGAATTTTTTTGTTTACTTTTCCTGTTAAAGAGGATAGCAGTGAATAAATACTATGCTATGGCATATTTTCTTACTAGTAATAATCTGTTGCTTATAACAGAGACTTAGGGGTATGCAAATAGCGACATTAGCACCCACTAATGGTACCAGCCACTTTAACACACGCTAACAGTACCTGTGGGTAGAGAGAAGACGTGCATGGGGCGGAGAGTGGGGGTCAATGGGCAGGGAGTGGGCAGGGACAAGGCTTGCTGCTGTTAATGCAGGCACCTTAACGGCAGGAACTAACACAATTCAAAACCTGACAGAAAGGGTGTTTTTTGAGGAGAAAAAGCCTATTTCACATCTGCAATGTGATGCACAGACAGAGGAGCCTAGGTAAGTGACAGTAGTGCTCCATTAGCAGCAACAGCATAGTGCCAAAGTATGAAAGGGCACTATGTTGATGGTGCAAATAGGGGCAAAGGAGGTGGCACATAGGTCATGCAGTGTAGGCTGCTGGTGCACAGGGGGGACCAGGCAGCTGCCTAGATGGCACATAGGAATATACAACTAAAAAATATGCCAAACTGTGTCAGACCAAGGTCCATCATGCCCAGTATACTGTGTCCAACAGTGCACAATCTAGGTCACAAGTACCTAGCAGTTTCCCCAAAGGACACACAGGATCTCCAATAACTGTTATAGGGCGAGCAGTGCATAGCCCGGGTTCTCTTTAGCAATGGTTTATGGACCGTTACTCAGGAACCTGTCCAACCTTTTTTGAACCCAGCTACACTGACAGCTTTTATCACATCCTCTGGTACTGGATTACAGGGTCTGATTATGCATTGACTAAAAAAATATATTCACCTAGAAGACCCAGATGGGTTACACTGTAGCCACATTGCAGGTCCCCTAGTCTGGCCACAGTTTGATGGCATCAAAAAGTGACCTACCTGTTCCACTCTGTTCAATAATCTATAGACCTCTATCATATATCCCCTCAGCCATCTTTTCCCCAGGTTGATGAGCTCCAACCTTTTTAGCATCTTCACAAAGGGGTATTCTGCCATCCGCAGAACCATCTGTGATGTTCATCATGATCCCACAGTGACAGTGGCAGCACACAATCCTGCTACTGCTGCAGAAAGACAATGTGCCACATGGGTCCTGGCACCCCAGGCATAGATCGAGGCTGCCTCCCCCCCCCCCTGCTGCTGCAGAACCCAGCTGTGGGGGAAGAAGCCAATAGTGCCAGACATTGTAGCCCTCCAGGTAGCTGGAAATCAGGTGCCTGGGGAAATACTACAACAGTGGCTGCAATCCTCCCCTTGAGACGTATCGGTGGCAGGCGGTGATGGGGCCCCTGCATGGGCAGCTGGTGGGGAGGGCTGTGTGGCCATTGATGTGTGCCACGCCCCCCTCCCATCTGACCCTTGTGCCTAAGGTGCCCACAAAACCCACATGTTTAACATGCTGGGACTGCGACCACCACCACCACCACTGACAGCATGGGAAGTGGCAATAGCTTGCAGTAGATAGAAGCCTTGTCCTGGTCGTGTGCACCATGCGCACTGCAGCATGTGTCAAAGGCCAGCTGAAGGGAAACTGGTTAACAACAGGACCTGTTATCCCTATCAGGCAATGATGTGGTGCAACACATGCATAAGAACATAAGAACATAAGACATGCCATACTGGGTCAGACCAAGGTCCATCAAGCCCAGTATCCTGTTTCCAACAGTGGCCAATCTAGGTCATACGTACCTAGCAGTTTCCACAAAAGACACAGGTTCTGCAATGCTTGTACTGGGTCAAGCATTGATATCCTGGGTCCCTTCTTAATAATGGTTTATGGACCTTTCTTCCAAGAACTTGTCCAAACCTTTTTTAAACCCAGCTACACTAACAGCCTTTACTACATCCTCCGGTAACAAATTCCAGAGTTTGATTACACGTTGAGTGAAAAAAGATTTTCTTTTATTAGTCTTAAATAGTTTACCCTGTAGCTTCATTGTATGTCCCCTAGTCTTTCTATATTCTGATAACGTAAACAATTGATCTACGTTTACCCGTTCCACTCCGTTCATTAATTTATAGACTTCTTTCATATTTCCCCTCAGCCGTCTCTTTTCCAGAGCCCTAACCTTTTTAGCCTTTCTTCATAGGAGTATCCTTCCATCCCCTTTACCACTTTGGTGGCTCTTCTCTGAACCTTTTCTAATAACGCTATATCCTTTTTAAGATACGGCGACCAGAATTGCACACAATATTCAAGGTGCGGTCTCACCCAATGTTCCCTCTAATTTTCTGTAGGCTGTGTGCGCATAAAATATCAGCTGTGCAGCTTTTGAAGGAAGGTTCAATTTTTGTGCGCCACATAATGACACTTTGAGTTATATACTTTAAAATTTGACAACACGTCAGAATACAGTATGTACATCACATTGATTTTAATCAAATTAAATAAAAATAGACGATTACTAAATGAAGTGGAGAATTTCTAGTAATTACAATCGCAACTTTTAAATTTTAAGACGTCTATGTTGTTTTGTATCAGAATCAGAACCGTAATTTTTGTGCGCTCTGTTGTAAAGTATGTGCGCTCGCTCGGCGAGGTGTGTGCGCGCGCACACGCACACAGCTTAGAGGGAACAGTGGTCTCACCATGGAACGGTATAGAGGCATCATATCATAAGGAATATCATAAGGAATATCATAAGGAAAGGAATGGAAAATAAAACAAAAGATATTATAATTATAATTATATGATACCTAGCATTCTATTTGCTCTCTTGGCCGCCGCTGCACACAGGGCCAAGGGTTTTAACATGTTATCCACAATGACGCTTAAATCTTTTTCCTGGGTGGTGGTTCCTAATGTGGAACCTTGCATTGTTTAACCATAGTTTGGGTTGTTCTTCCCTAGGTGCATAACTTTGCACTTGCCTACATTAAATTTCATCTGCCATTTTGATGTCCAGTCTTCCAATTTATCAAGATCCTCTTGTAATTTTCCACAATCCTCTTGGGTTTTAACAACTTTAAATAGTTTTGTGTCATCTGCAAATTTGATAACCTCACTCATTATTCCACTTTCCATGTCATTTATGAATATGTCAAAAAGCAGCGGATCCAGCACAGATCCTTGGGGTACACACCTATTCACCTTTCTCCATTGGGAAAATTGGCCATTTAGCCCAACCCTCTGCTTTCTATCTTTTAACCAGTTCCTGATCCACAGTAGTACACTGCCTCCTATCCCATGACTCTTTAGTTTTGCCAAAAGTCTCTGATGAGGGACCTTGTCAAAGGCTTTCTGAAAGTCTAGATACACTATATCAACCAACTCACCTTTGTCCACCTGTTTATTCACACTTTCAAAAAAACATAACAGATTAGTAAGATAAGATCATCCTTGTCTAAAGCCATGTTGGCTGTCTCCCATTAGGCCATGACTATCTACATGCTGAGTAATTTTATTCTTTATGATGGTTTCTACCATTTTTCCCGGTACTGATGTGAGGCTCACTGGTCTGTAGTTTCCCGGATCACCCCTGGAACCTGTGTGGAGAGTCACAGGTTCAGGTCCCCACTGGGGGTCTCTGTATTGCATCTTCCTGTGGACAAGGTTTAGCTGACAGTGTAAGTACAGCTCCAGCATGTGCAACCCCCAAGGAGATGATCAGCAAGGATGGAAACACCCACCAGCAGCACTAACAGGCTCCACTATCCAGAGCTGGTTGGAGGCTAATTAGCACACGGTAACAGTGTGTGGTGAGGCCAAGGCACGTTAATAGTGCCTGCAAACAGAGCACACATTATCAATCCTTGAGCTGACATTGAGACAGGATTGCCAACCATCTCAACTTTTGTACAGTGTGCCAATGAGAGTGCATGCGTGTGTCTGTGTATGGCTCCCATTTGTCCTGTGGCTTTTTGCACTTCACTTTGGCTTACATTGTCCAAGATTTTCCCAGCCTGTTTGGAAAATGTGAATAAGGCAAGGCAGAGGATTGTGGGTATCACCTGAAGCAGCGCAGATTGGCCTGGATGTGTCTGCCACAATGGTAGGGTCACTGACTAAGATGTTATTGTCTCCATCTGCCATGTGCATTGCCTGGGTGGCCACTGTATGTCATGCTGAGATGGCACTCTCACTATGACCAAAAAGTGACCATGGCATGGCTATGTATCCACATAGATCTATTATGGTGTCTGTTTCCAGTGATGTGGATACATCCTTTGTCTGAGGATGCCAATCACTGAGTAAATGACTGGATGTCAATACTGAGTATTCTAGGGCAGAATGCTTGTGGTCACACTGTGTGCATGCTGATCGGCAGACCAGCATTAGTTGGTTTGTGCTTGGCTAACACCGCCAGAAAAGGCAGCAGGTGCAGTCTTTTTACCTGTGCTGAAGTCAATTGTTAGTCTTCCATGGTTGGGGCTGCAGTGGGTCATGGCAGGAGTGTACCAGTAGTCCCATTCCAGTCTATACACCCCCACTGCAGTGGCTGTCCATAACAGCAGCATATGGATATTAGTCCTCCTAACATGCACTGCTATGGGAGGGGGACTGCTATGGGAGGGCTATTGTCCAACATGAGCAGAATACAGAGTCAAGCTGCAACCCTGTCACTCTCAGCATGCAGAAAACAAGGAGAAAAGCATAACACACTGCAGATAATACCCACCGCACACTAGCAATGACATGGAGATACAGCACAGACAGCAGAAATTGTCTTTAACAGTGCAGGTTCAGTGGACCAGGTGCTGGGCACCTCTCCTCACCCTCAGGGTGACATCTGAAACCGCTCTGCAGCATGGCTTGCTTTTGTTATGTGCATGTAGCATATGCAGCCAGTGTGTCTTTCTGAGCTGAAATACTGATCAGTGCATGCTCCATCGGTTCTTCAGCTGCAGACCACTGTTTTGCAAGTGCAGTGCCACATGGGTAGTGGTGTCCTGACCTATGCCGGCACAGACAGCATACAGTTTGATCAGAGATCTTCAGGCTCTATATATCAATGTAACGCTGTGTGGAGATGTAGCCTACTGGTTCGTGCAATATTTCTATGGTCAGAGGGCCAAGGTTTGTTTCCAACTTGTTCATTTTGTGCCTGGGTGCGCTTGCACAGTCCTGGCTCTGCTGTGACCTTCAGACAATCATTCTTCTACATTTCTATGCATTATGGTCACACATTGCGTAGCCCAACATGGCATTCCCCATCGTGGACACCTGTGGGCATGACTTTAGTGGCTCTGCCATGGTGCATTGCAGCGGGTCAGTGATGTATATGCAGCAGATGTCTGGGTCAACTTTTATGGATGCGTTTTTTGTTTTGCCATCATTGTGTCCTCCCAGCTTTATGTAAAGAGGATATATCTCATATATTCAGGCACCTAACACTCATTGAATAGCCATCCCCTGCACTGTTCTCCCATCATTACTTGCCCCACATGGGGCAAATGGGTTCATCTTATCCCTTTCTATCATGCCACTCTGTCGGGTGCATTGTCTTGCAGTTGCACAGACTGAGGCACCGGTCCCACCCACATAAATGGTGTTTCATGTAGCCTATGGCACTGCTACTTTGGTTCACACACACCAAATGTTTTTGGCCTGTATGATAACATACATCCACCAACCACACACAATGCAAATTCTCTGTTTGGATGATCCATGGCACAGTCCTGTACCCACCATTTGACCATCAGGGAGATTCATGGTGGGGCAGCTTACTGGCAGTCCTGGCCTATGGCATGCCACACACTGACAGTACATCTGGATATCTCTTCAAACCTCACAGCCACTATAGCTTACGGCACGGTGTATGCTTTCAGGTGCATCTAGGACTGCATGCCTGTTACAGCGCCCCCCGCTGCTGCAGCCCCTCCGCTGACTCCGCTGCCACCATCACCCACCCATGACACAGCCAACAACCACACTGACCTTCATCACTAGTTGGCCGCTAACTTGCCTAGTCAACAGCATAGGGCTACTATACGGTCAAAAATGCTCATCACACATACTGCCGCATTGCCAGGCATCATGTGAGTCAACTCCATCAGCTACCAATTGCATCCATACCTTCTCCAATGGCTTTCCTGCCCCCCTTTCAGCGTTTCAGTGGCATTTCTGCATTAAGGTGCATGTCAGACACCTTCCCGCAGCATGTGCTATTATCACAGTAAGTGTCCACTACCATTCCTTAATGTCCTATTACTGCCCGCTAAGTGTCCACTACCACTCCTTAATGCAGCATGTGCTATTACTGCCCACTAAATGTCCACTAGCACCCCTTAACACCTGAACGCCTCTAACACTCCCAGCACACTTACCGCACGGTTACCCCTTATTGCTGCCATTAACACAGGAAAAAGACTGCTCCTTTACCGCAGTTTAGTAAACTTGCCCCTACGTTTTCTGCAGTGATCTCTATCAGTTGGATCCTTCATTTTATGCCACATTTTCTCCAGTTGTCTAAGGTGCTTTCTCATCACGCATAGGTCAGTGTGGATCCATTTCCTGCCTTTATATTTGAAAAGGGTGCACAAATATCTCTGTTATGGTGGCATTCACTAACTCTATTGTGATTGTAGTCTATTATCACAAATGGCCCTTCTGCTCAGACCCTCCTTTTCTCATGCTCTTCACTTATGCACAGGGGCCTTCTTTGATCTTTGACATGTACATTTTCTCTTCTGCACATGGGTCCACGTACCTTTTCTCTATCTCTGCAGCAGCCACTGGGCTTCACTGCTTTCTTATCTTCGTTCTTTTCTTGCTGAGTCCCCCTTCTCCTCTTCCTGGTGGGTGAAACTTGCTCTTCCACTATCACTTCCTTTGTTGTTGGGCATGAAGGTGGGGATAGAGAGAATCTTGTCTTGGCCTGGCTCCTTGCTGCTCCTCTGCTTCTGGCCACTGTTCCTGCCTGCCCTGTCCCACTGCAGTCGCCTGTGAGTTTCTTTTGATGTTGGTCTCTTCTCATAGTGGTAACATTACTGCAGCTGCTAATGTTGCTTTCAGTACCTGCTTACTGTTTCCTCCAGCCACTGCAGCGGTGGTGGTGGGGATGGGTGTTTCTTCTCATAGCTGCATACTGTCATGACTCCTTCTACCTCCTATGACAGCCAGGATCAGACTCACTGCTGCTGTGGGTGAACTACTGCTCCAACCTCACCTGACATGGGGTTGTACCAGGGAGAGGCATCCATATGGGTAAAACTACTTTTTCTACTGTTTACACAATGACAAGGAGAGCAAGTATTTTGCAGATGTACAAACATATTAAGTTATAAATTATAACAGAGTAGGGGTATGCACAGGGCAAAGCTTTTCAGTTCATTTTTTGTTCATTTGGGCTTTTCACCTACTTTTTGGACTTTCATTTCAAACATTTGTTTTAATAAAAAAAAATTAATGCAGGTTAGAATTTTTTAACACATGCAAATTGACTTACCTTGCATTAATTCATAGATTCACATGTGTTAAATCAATGTAGTTTGCACTAAATATTTTAAGGTGCATTAACAAACCGAATGCAAGCTAACAGATGCACATCCCTAATATAGAACAGAATCCTCATTTAACTTTCCCTGAAATTAGTCTGACTGTATCCCATTTCAGACTTGCAGATTGGAATAAACGCGTCTGGAATGCAAATGGAATGTTTTCACAACACTTTAACTTAATGAATAAGGAGTCACATTAAACCAAGGACCTTAACTTTATTACATGGTACAAGTCCTCATTTAAACTTTCACCATAATGAGTATATTTTCAGAGCATATTTTAAGCTCATTTTGTGGAAAGTTAAATGAGGACAGCACGGTACGTATGGTCAAAAGTCCTGTCTTTCTGCTGCAATTCATGGGTTGATTTACACATCTATGGCACAGTTTTCAAGAATGAGCATTGCTTTCACATATAATTTCACATCACATGATATGCATTTATAATTCTTTTTGCTTTCTACAGTTTTTTTCCTCCATTCTTTCCTTATCACAATTTTGCTTCCCCTCTTTTTACTTTCTCCTTTTTCTTTTGCTCTACTTGCATTATGCTGCCTTCTTAAGATCACCTGTTTCTGTGCCCCTTCTATAGTAGTTCCTCTTCTGGCCTATAATACCCTTCTTACTGAAACCTGCCCATCCATCAGGTCTATTGCTAATACAACCTTTGGATCGATATTGAAAGGGAAATAGCTGGATACCTATCATCATTCTCCAGATATTTTTGTTAGCCATGGATACTAAGTGGCACTAACCAGATAGTGCCGTTGAGTATACCTAATGACCGCCTCAGCACAAACCAGATAATTTTGGAGTGGTATGCGGGTGGAGGTTGTATGTATTCAGACCGCTATTTGGATAGCTATCCGGACAACATAAGGACAGCAAAAAATCCATCTCAATATCTGCTTGCTGCTCTATCCAGATATTCATCACCAGCCACAATCCAGATACTGGCCCTCATTACCCAGGTTATAGTTAAAGGCCAGAGTTGGCATTTTAAAAATGCTGACTACAGTGATTTACATCAAAGTGATTTACAGAGAGTTTGTACATCAAAGAAAATTCCAATGATGTTAACAACTTATTAATCAATTAATTTCTATTTCGCTACCAAGAAAGACCATACCTAATGCTATAGTCAAATCGTATGTACTTTCAGTTTAGTGACAGTGTGCCTATTGAAGCCATCTATTGATCTAATGACATCATCCCTCCCTAAAAGACCAGCAAGTGAACGTTGTCATCAAAGCAAGTGTTAGTCATATAACTTTTTTTTTTTAAATTTTCTTGAATCCTATTGAGGCCACACATTCCACCTCCATACCATGTTTGCTTTACACTGGGATGCACGTTACCTCTGGATGCCAGTGCCCTGCTTACCAGTGATACAGCCAGACTGTTCCCCTGCCAATCAGTTTATTTTTCCCTTCTAAGCACTTGCAAATATTTTGTGATAAGGCAAGCATGTTTCACCAGCTGAATCTAAATCAAAGAAAGCCCTCCTTGACTGCATCCCTGGATAAACCCATAACCCTCCAAGCACTTTACAATAGAACTAGCTGCATTTCTTATATCAGAAAAACAGTATTTGTCTTTTTCAGGCTGTTTTCTATTATAATATTTCTAAACCCCATCTGTTGTATTGCTTCGTTCTTGTATGCAATTTCAAAAGTATTTTTCAGGATTCAAGATATATTTAAGTGCAATAACTGAACTCCCAAGTGTCATTGCTCTAGTTCCTGCATACTTGTAAATGAATGAGACTTTCTAAGGGGAGTCTTTACTAAAGAATGCTACCAGGTAGCATGGGGTTAGTGCGCAGTATTGACACCACACTGAGAAGTAGCACAGGGCTCTGCACTAAAAACTTTGCCGTGTGCCAGAGCAGCAACCAGGCAGGATGTAGGTATTCCCACCAGGGCACATCTGGCATGGGCGTTTGTTGTCTGTGCTCTGTGCTCAGTGTGGCCCTAGCTGCTCTGACAGCTGTTTTACTGTGGTGAAGTACTGTAAAGGTAGGGGGGCGGCTGTACCAGCCCCCTTCCGGTAGTGTGCAGTCCCACACTAGTAATCACATTACTGGGCTTAGTAAAGAGGCCCCTAATAGCTCCTTTCAAAATCTACAGCTTTGTAATTTCATGACTCTTTAATTTTGTCTTTGAATTACTGTTTCTACTTAGCTACAAGGGTGGAGCATTTCCCTGGCAGTAATTCAGTATTTCTTTGTAATACCTGGCTAGCATGTTCTTTCTCCTTAATACTTACCCTCCTCTACTTCCAAGTTGGATGATATTGCTTCTCCTCAGTCTAAAATCTATCCTCTGTGCTCATATGTGGTGTTTGAAGGGGCACGTTTGAAACCCTTAGACTCATGGATACTTCTGGCTAACTCCATCTTCAGAAGAATATATTTAGAGGCAGGACTGAAGGGAGACAAAACATCTAATAGCTACCAGAATCTGTGGTTTGCTAAGATACAAAGAACATAATTAGTACTTCTGGAGAGAAAAGAAGAGAAAACTAGATTGATGTCATAGTTTTCACTAAGAGACAAAAGGCCTGACTAGAAACCAATACAATATGGTACAGGAAGATTCCATGAAATTAGGGGAGAATTTTTGGTAGCATTTTCTCAGATATTTATATATCAGGAAGAAAAGCAGAAAATATTACTCCAGGAAGCTCATTTTATAGCTAAGAATCTGGTATGTTGACAAGGGATTGTTGTTGTTGTTGTTAAGTGCCGTCGAGTCAGAGTCGACTCATGGCGACCCTCTGGATAGCTATCCTAAATTGTGTTCGGTCTTCAGTCAGGCGGCTCATTGTTGACAGACTGGTACCCATAGCTGCTATTATTGTATCGATCCATCTCATTGCTGGCCTTCCTCTTTTGTGTTGACCTTCTATCTTGCCAAGCATGATGTCTTTCTCTAATGATCTCTCTCCCCGCATGATGTGTCCAAAGTATGAAAGTCGAAGTCTTGTCATCTGAGCTTCTAAAGAAAGCTTAGGTTTGATCTCCTCTAGTACAGACTGGTTTGTTCTTCGGGCAGTCCATGGTATACACAGTATTTACAATACTGTGTATACCATGGACAAGGGATTAGGATTTTAAATTAATTAATTTGGAGATCTCTATTTCACCTTTGGAAATAATGTTCAAGGTGGCTTACAACATCATTTGTATTAAGGTACAATAAATCTCTGCCTCAAAGATCTTAAGGTCCAATATCCAAAAGATTTATGCTCCTAACTTTGAGAGTTATGCTCCTAAACCGGCCTCTTTGAAATTTACTAGGGCTAAGTGTCTACATATTTTCTTAAAATGTCACTAAACTTCTAAATTTAGGAGCATAAAAAAATAGGTGGTAATGGGAACGGATTTAGGATGGGGAAAAGCTTAGCACTGATTTTCTGCACTAGGCACCTAAATTAGGATCATAAATCTAGGCAAATGAATGGCATACCTAAATTTAGAATCATAGGGCCCGATATTCAGCGCAGGAGACTAGCACGATTACAGCGACTAGTCATCGCCGCTGAACGCTAAACCCAGGTATTCAATGCCGGTGCCATATCCGCCCACGGGCTTTGAATATCCAGATCAGCCGCAGAAGCTGGAAGCTAACTGGGCAGTGACAATATTCAGCCGCTGCTTGGTAGCAAAAATTCAGACAGCTTTTGCTGCCCCTAACGTTTGCCGTTGAGTGATAACCAGACAGCGGCTGAATATTGCCACTGACCCATTATCCCTGGGTATTGCCAACAGAATGCCTTTGGAATGCCCCGATACTAAGCGGTTAGCATCTGGGCGTATATCAGCAGTAGCAGGGGACATTCAATGACACTAACCATGTTAGTGCTGCTGAATATCCCACTTAGGGGCATTTACATGGTTCACACGTCTGTAAACCGTGTAAATGTGTTTGAATATCAAGCCCATAAATTTAAAGCTCCAAATTAGGATTACTTTTCAGCTGAAAACGTAAGCACTTAAGTGTGGCTGAAAATAGAACACAAATTTAGGAGCCTAACTTAGGGAGACGTTTAGGAGCTCAGATTTTTTAAAATTTGGGCCCTTATAGGCTAAGCGGATTCCTGAGGCAACAAAGAGGAAATGACTTTCCCAAGATCATAAGGAGTATCAGCTGGGGCAGTACGATTTCAGAATGGTATAAGCATGTCAGGTTCTGGATGTTGAAGTGTACATGCCTATACCTGCTCCTGACTACAAATAAAGTGCAAAAAAGTGCTTGTCTCATGGCTGCAATGGGGAAGAGCAATATGTGCTTACATCACAATAGTTAATATTTCCTGGCCAAAGAATCCTGCCTCTAAATACAGTACATACTCCAAACATGCTAGTTTCTCCAGGACCAAGCAGGAAGTCAGTCCTCACATATGGGTGTCATCGGCGCTGATGAAGCCCCAGCGGAGCATTTCCCCAGCTTTCTATGAAAGCCTTTGGGAATGCAGGCACGCATGCGCAGTTCCCTTCCCGCCTAAAGATGCCATCTTACCTCAGTCTCTTTTTTTTCCGTGAAGCCCACCGGACGTCTGTTCTGTTTCCCGGTTAAAATTAGATTTTTTTCGGCGATTTTTGCAATTTTTTCTCCGGTTCGACGCCGGTTCCCCTCCCGCCGGGTTCAGTACACCGGTATCTTCTTCTTTTTTGGTTTTTGCCCTTAGTGGCTGGAGTTCGCGCCCTTTTTTTTTCATTTTTGCCTTCCCCGATGGCTTGCAGCGGTTTTAAAAAGTGTGATCGGTGTAAGAAACTCATGTCTCTCACCGACACACACGACTGCTGCCTTCGGTGCCTCGGCCCTGACCACGACCCTAAGTTGTGCGGGCCATGTGGAAAGATGTCTTCCAAGGCACTCCAAAGTCGCCAGCAACAAAAGGAAAGGCTTTTCTCGGACTCAGCCTCCGGCCGGGCCTGGACCTCGTCTGAGGCCTCGACATCTCGGGATTCCGATCCCGAGCACCGTCGAAGCTCCTCGGACAGGGGGTCCCCCAACCGGGAACGCAAGAGGAAGAAGCGGCTCATGAGGGCGTCAGAGGAGGAGGTCCATGGCTCCTCGAGGGCCAGGTCTAAGACCCCCGACAGTCGCCCCGGGCCCGTGGAACACGAGAAGCCTGCAAAGGTTCCTCGCGTGGAGCCGGAGTCTGCTGGACACGTAAGCCCCGTAGTCCTCGAGGACTCTCCTCCCAGGGAGCCGACGTCGGGCCCGGCGCCGCCGGGGCCCGAGTCGGTGGCTGCTGCGTCTCCCGAGCTGAGTCTCAGAATGACAGCCTTGGAGAGCAGATTGTCTGCCTTCATGGAGCAGCAGCGGGCACTAATGGCCAGCCTGTCTGGCGCATCTGCCCCGACCACCGGGACATCGACTTCGAAGTCGACCCCGGAGACCGAGCCGATACTCGAGTCCATCGTGGCTCGGAGTCGACCTCGGTCGCGGTCTCCCTCAACCTCCTGTTCGGGACTGAGGGCATCGACGCCGGTGCCTCCGGCATTGGGGCGAGTGCTCCAGGGCCCCACGGGGTCGGACCCTGACTCTTCCTCAGACGAGTCAGCTTAGGAGATGGAGGACGAGGAGTCTCCTTATACCTTCAAGACTCGGTGCGTCCCTTTGGACTCACCGCAGTCTGAACCCCGGAGTAGGTCCTCCCGGAGGATACTCGGTTCTCGGAGTTCGTCTGGGATATGGCCACTGCCTTGGCTATACCGGCGGACCCCGAGGAGGAGCCTCGAGCTGAAGAGCTCGAGGCCCTACAGTATGACTCTCCTCTGAAGGAGGCCTTTACTGTTCCGGCTCCTCTTCCGTATGTGGGAGGCACTGGCCTCGGCGCTGGTTCTCAGCAAACGAGTCGATTCGATCTATAGACTCCAGAAGAGCCGGTGGCCTTCGACCCATTCTGGACCTCAGGAACCTCAACAAGTTCCTAGTGAAGGAAAAGTTCAAGATGCTTACTCTTGGGACACTTCTGCCCTACCTCCAGCAGGGAGATTGGCTATGCTCTTTAGATCTAAAGGATGCGTACACTCACATCCTCATTCATCCAGACCACAGAAAGTACTTCAGGTTCATTGTGGGAGGAAACCATTATCAGTACAGAGTGCTGCCTTTCGGCCTCACCTCCGCCCCCAGAGTCTTCACAAAATGCCTAGCTGTGGTGGCGGCCTTCCTGAGAAACCAGGGAATCTTTGTCTTCCCCTATCTGGACGACTAGCTCATCAGGGGTCAGACGTGCCAGGAGGCCAAACAAGCCACCCTCAGGACTATTGCTCTTCTACAAAGCCTGGGGTTTGTCATAAAATTTGCAAAGTCCACTTTGCTCCCCTCCCAAAACTTGGAGTTCATCGGGGCAAGGTTGGACTCTCTGCTGGTAAAGGCTTTCTTGCCAGTAGACAGGGCCCAAAGGTTGATGGCCTTGGCAAATCAGTTTCTCAGCAGGTCCTTGGTCTCCGCCAGGCTCTGCCTGCGGCTTCTAGGCCACATGGCTTTGACGGTACATGTGACCCCCAATGCCAGGCTCCATATGAGGCCTGCACAGTGGTGCCTTCGGAGTCAGTGGTCACAGGCCACAGGCAGCCTCAGAGACAGGATAAGGGTGTCCAGACCATTTCTGCACTCCCTCAACTGGTGGCTGCACCCACCCAATCTACTAAAAAGGGTGCCTTTTCAGATTCCAGGGTACACAGTAGTGCTGACAACAGATGCCTCCCTGCAAGGCTGGGGAGCTCATTGTCTGGGCAAGTGCACCCAGGGCCTGTGGTCTCCTTGGGAAGCTGCACAGCAGATCAATCTCCTCGAACTCAGAGCTATTTGATTAGCACTCAAAGCTTTCACTCCTACCCTGGCTCACCAGTCTGTCCTGATTCAGACAGACAACCAAGTTTATTTATTTATTTATTTATTTATTTACATTCTCTTATATACCATGCTATTCTGCATCAGTGTGGTTTACATTGAACAAACTGAAATTACATTGAACAGGGCATTATAACTTGGAGATAACTATTTTACAGGGAACATGGGCTATGGAGGGTTAAGTGGCTTGCCCAAAACCACAAGGAGCACCTGTGGGACTAGAAACCCCAGTCCTTCCGGCCCAAGGTTGCTGTCCTCTAGTGGGATTTGAACCCCCGACCTTCCGGCCTGAAGTACCTTGCCCCAACCACTAGGCCACTCCTCCACTGCCATGTTTTATGTGAACAAACAGGGCGGAACTGGGTCCAGGATCCTTTGTCGGGAGGCTCAGGACCTTTGTTCATTTGCCCTCAAGCACAACATGCTCCTCAGGGCTGTGTACCTTCCAGGCCAGGACAACTACCTGGCAGACAGATTAAGCAGGATACTGCAGCCCCACGAGTGGCAGCTGCATCCTTCAGTAGTTCAGAGGATCTTCCTGAAATGGGGTCTTCCTTTGATAGATCTCTTTGCCAGCCCAATGAACAAGCAGCTGCCAAAGTTCTGCTCCAGGCAACTGCATCCTCTACGGATAGCAGCAGATGCTTTTCTGATACCCTGGTCTCAGGGCCTCCTCTATGCGTTTCCTCCCACGCCCTTGGTGGCCCAAACTCTCTTCAAGATTCTTCAGGACAAGGCATCGGTCCTGCTGGTGGCTCCCAGGTGGCCGAGACAGCCTTGGTTTCCTCTTCTGTTTCAACTGGCGGTGGATCCTCCACTACCTCTGGGGTTGCAACCCGACCTTCTCTTACAGGAGCAGGGTTCCCTTCTGCACCCCAATCTCAAAGCTCTCAATTTGATGGCCTGGAGGCTGCAAGGGTAGTCTTGGCTCCCTAGGGCCTGCCTCAGGAGGTTGAGGAGGTTGTCCTAGCCTCTAGAAAACAGTCCACTAGGAAAACCTATGCTCTCAAATGGAAGAGGTTTTCTGTGTGGTGTCAGCTACGTACAGAAGATCCTTTCTCCTGTACTGTACCAGTAGTTCTTCAGTACTTACTGCACTTGTCCAATCAGGGACTTAAGTCCAATTCTGTTCGGGTCCACCTCTCAGCTCTAGCAGCTCACCGCTCTCTGGTGGAGGGTCATTCTCTGTCTGGTCACCCATTGGTGTCTTGCTTTCTTAGGGGTTTGCTTTTGCTCAAGCCTCCTATCCGTCCTCCTGCCCCTGAGTGGGAGCTGAATGTGGTCTTACAGCAACTGACTCGCCCACCTTTTGAGCCCATGGCTACTTGCCCACTACGCTTCCTCTCCTGGAAGACACTCTTCCTGATAGCCCTTACCTCGGCTAGGCGAGTAAGTGAGCTTCAGGCCCTGGTCTGTGATAGGCCTTACACCAGGATTTATAGGAACAGGGTAGTCCTTAGGACTCATCCAAAGTTCCTCCCTAAGTTTGTCTCCTCCTTCCACCTCAACCAGGAGGTGGTTCTTCCAACATTCTTCCCTAGGCCTCATGCTAGCCAGGCTGAAGCAGTCCTGCATACCCTGGACTGTAGGAGGGCCTTATCCTTCTACCTTGACCGTACGCAGGGGCATAGGAGGGCTACTCAGCTCTTCGTATCCTTTGACCCAATAAGTTGGGATTGCCTGTGTCCAAGCGTAACTTGTCAATCTGGGTAGCTGACTGTATCACCTGGGCGTATAAGGCAGCTGACCTTCCTTTGCAGGGTCGGGTTACGGCCCACCGAGTCAGGGCAATGGCTGCCTCAGTGGCTCATCTCCGCTCTGTGCCCTTGGTAGACATCTGCAGGGCTGCAACTTGGTCTTCAAGCCAGACTTTTGCGGCCCATTACTGCCTGGAGAGGAAGTCCCGTAGGGACAGTGCTTTTGGCCAAGCAGTACTCCGGAATCTCTTTGAGGTTTAGGCAACTCCTGCCCTCCTGCCCTCTGTTGGGCTACCGGTGGAGGTTGTGTCCTTGAAAAGCCTTTCTTTGCTGCTGAGACTAGAGGGAGTTCTCTTGTTCAGCCTGGGTTCCTCGGTAGCCCAGAGCTTGGGAGTCACCCATATGTGAGGACTGACTTACTGCTTGGTCCTGGAGAAAGAGTAGTTACTCACCTGTAACAGGTGTTCTCCAGGAGCAGCAGGAATCATTCCTCACAACCCTCCCTCCTCCCCTGGGAGTTGCAGTTGTACATAGTTTATTTTTCATTTTTGTGTGCTGTTCTTAGCTATGTCATTTGACTGAGGTAAGATGGCACCTTTAGGCGGGAAGGGAACCGCGCATGCGTGCCTGCATTCCCAAAGGCTTTCATAGAAAGCTGGGGAAATGCTCCGCTGAGGCTTCATCGGCACCGATGACACCCATATGTGAGGACTGATTCCTGCTGCTCCTGGAGAACACCTGTTACAGGTGAGTAACTACTCTTTCATCACATAGCTGCCTCTGCTTTCTGACCTACCCAAGCCAGGGCATCCAAGTACCCTGTTTTGTGGGATTGAACTTTGGGGACATCCATGTTTGTAAAATGGCCTGCACCCAGCCTTGATATCTGTGTGGGACCTATCTCCAGAACTGATTATGGGGACATTCATTTTTCGGGGTGGAAGTAGAGTAATTTCAGAAGGCATGGCTGCCAGTATTTCCACACGTCAAGGGTGTCCTCTGTCGCCCCTTTTATTCAATACAGTTCTAGAGCCATTTTTGGTAGCTATCCAGCAAAATGATAACATGCAAAGCCTGAGAGTTAAGGAAAAAGAATATAGGGCTCTATATTCAAAAGGTATTTACATAGTTGACAGCCCAGTAAACCATGTAAATGTCTTAAATGGGAATATTCAATGGCACTTACACGATTAGTGCCATTGAATATCCCCTCCTAACTCCCCTAAGCACCTTGATGCTATCCAGTTAACATCGGGGCATTTCGGGGGCATTCCAGTACAGAGCAGAGGCTGTGACAAGCACTAACTGGGCATAAGTGAGATTGCATGCTGCCTGGTTAACAATCTGCTCCTTAAAGATAGGTGAGGAAAACCCTCGCCTATCTTTAAGGCACAGGAGCTAACAAGAGAGCATACAATATCGCTGATACCTGGTTAGCTACTGTGGCTTCCAGTATTTACGGTGATCCCTGGATATTCAATGCCAGGACTGCATATGAACCCAGCATTGAATATCTGGGGTTAAGGATTAGCAGGGCGCATGGCCTGCCCATCCCAATATTGGGCCCATAAGTCTTAGCTTATGCTGATGATGTCTTGTTGATATTGTCATTTCCATGCTCAGTCTTGGTGACATTTTTAGATACAACATCATAATATGCAGCTTTGGCTAGATGTAAAAGAAATTTACCTATGGCGGAAGTTATGCCACTCAATTCTTTCTGCACTGAACAATTGTTTGAGAGTCATGGTCTCTGGTAGGTTTCCAAGGGGATCGAGTATTTAGGGATGCATGACCATAATGGCCTTGAAATTGTTATTGATGTTAATATGGAGAACATGTTGGAGTTGGTTGAAGCTAATATTAATTGGTGGAATCTGCTCAGTCTTTCCTGGTGGGGTAGAATGGAATCTATTAAAATGGCTATAGCCCCTCAAGTTAACTATCTTCTCTCCCTTCTGCCTGAGCTTTGCTCATTGAAGTTTATCTGTAGACTAGACAGTTTATTAATTTGTTACCTATGGAAAGGAAAGAACCCTAAGTTAACTATTAAGAAGCTGAAGGCATCAAAGACTGGGGTGGAGTAGCTTCCCTGACTTTTCTGTATATCAGAAGGCTTTTTTGCTGACATATGATTTATTCCGGATGACTTTAAATTTGTTAGAAGTCAAATTTCCACGTTGGTTCACACTTGAGCAAGACCTTGCCTATCGATTTCCAGTTTCCTTGCTTATAGAATTTCTCCATGTCATTAAGTATTTCAGATCTCTACTATATCTAGTGCCAAACAAGATCTCTTGTACTTAGATAAGCTATCTCCGATAAATAGTTCCTTGATCTCATTATGGACAAACCCATATTTCAAAATAGGATCCAAAGCTATCTTTTGGCCAACTTGGTGGAATAAAAGAATTTGGACTTTAGATAATGTGTTGATGGGAGACAAATTATGTACATGGGAGCAGCTCACCTCGAAATTTGATTTGGGACCAGCTGATCACTTTAAATGGTTACAATTATCTCACTGTCTTAAACAGGGTGGCTCAGATATTCTGAATAGATCTGCTCTTTCTGATAGTAATGTGTATACTGATCACTTTTGGGAAACTGGACACATTGGTTCTCAAGCATATAAACTCCTCAGTAATATGATTTAACAGGAGCCTAAGACCTTGCATACAATCTGGGAGCAAGAATGTCCTGTTCAGATGGAAAGTGGTATGGATTGGACATTCTTTTGACGTAGATCATTTCATCTTTCTTGCTCAGCAAGCTTGCACCCATCTCTCTATTTCTTCGCACATCATGCTCAATGGACATGTATGAAAATGTATAGAGCTGGATTGTTAAATTCTAATTTATGTTGACACTGATAGTTAAATTGGTACTTTTGCACACCTGATTTTTGAGTCAAAGGCTTTTGGGATGAAGTGGGACATGCTGTGTCTCAGGTCTTTAGATATAAGATACATCTGTCTTACGCTAATATGATGCTGCATTCTGCAGTGTCTATATGTGGCTTATCCAAATCTAATTTACATTTATATGTTATCTGTCTAGCTATATCCATCCAATCTATCCTGAAAAATGGGAAGAATGTTAACTTCTTTACTATTCAGTTTTGGTGGCATTTTCTTTGTTGTATTATAAAATAAAGAAGGTTTGAGCTTGTTGGTCAGCCAATGTTGAGAAATCTGGAAACCATTTGATAATCTACCCTCAATAAGATCCCTGGAGGTTGTGGGTGAAGAGGAAGCTAGGGGTGGGTTTAGCTAGCTTGATCTGTTTTTTTTATCCCTTCTTGAGTTTTCTTTTATTTTTTCCTTCCTTTTATTCCTGTTCTCTTCTTTTTATGGCTGTAGTTATGACCAGGTTTCTCTTTCTTTCTGATTGAATAGTTTTGACAATATTGAACTATTTGTTAATTGAATGCTAATTTTGGACTTAGTCTTGACTTACTTTGATAGTCGGTCTTGAGATGTATGTTCTCATTATCCTGGTCTAGTGTACATGTTTGTTATAAGCATTTTCAAGTGTTTTGTACTTTTTATGTTATTCTAGAATAAAGTGTTTGAACTAAAAAAAAAAAAAAAGAATTGCCTCTGCTTTGTAAAGGCCTGCATAATAGAAATATTCCTGCCTTCCTAAACAAGGGTTGTGTTCTGGAGGTTTTATAGAGTATTTTCATAACTTGAGGGAACCAAGGTATTTTACATACTGGTAATCTGGGATTGGTCTGCCTTGCATCAGATGAACTGGAACAGGATGCGCTCTCTCAAGTTCAAAGGGATGCTTAAAATTAACATGTAATGCTGTTGCAAGTGCTGATCCAAAAAAGTCTCCTTGATCATTACCTTCTACTCCTTCAGGTAGGCTGATTATATGTACATTGTTCTACCTACCTCTGATGTTCATGTTCTCTAGGAGCACCTTAAGCACAGCCACCATCTTTTTGGTTCTTTCCACAACCACCATTTTATCCTACAGATATTCAGTCCATCCTTCCAACTCTTCGAGCCAACCTACTACCATGGAGATCTTAGTATTTAGCTTTGCCAGTCCTACATTAACTTCATTCTCTGCCCACATATTCATCAATGGCATGTTTTTTAATTCTGTGAACTATGTCATGATTGTCACCATCACATCTTTCTCCATGCCTGATTTCAGCAACTTTGTTGGTGGCAAAGGATTGACCTTGAGGAGTTTGTCTCTGGTATTTACTATGAATCCTGATTCACTCTTTGGAGATTTCCCTGCTAATATTATGAAGCGAGCAGGGGGTCAATTGGATTTTGGATGGAAATTATAAATATTTCAGATACTCTGGTGGAGCTTCCTCAGCAAGAATCCATCCTGCGATTAGCTCGAGAGCACCCCTCCCCCAAGATGTTCCTATGTTTGCTATGATCCATAAGGTTTGGCAATAAGTATGTAAGTAGCTGAAATGAAGGACAACAAAAGGGGACTGCTATGTCTGGAGAGAGATCTGCAATACTGAGTATATACTTCTGGGACTTTTGCTGAAGAGAATTCTTTGGATTGCAGTTGATTAATCTGTGAACCCAGGGTATTTGTTAAATCAGTCAGGGCCTAGTAGCAGCAGTTTAAGTTTAAATTTAAAACACAGAAGAAAGCTTTCGGGTTAAATTTAGAACCCAGCAGAGAGCTTGTAGTTTAAATTTAATACTCACTCAGGGCCTAATAACAGCACAGTGCTTTTAGTTTAAAGTTAAAGCACAGAAGAGAGCTTTCTAGTTAAATTTAGAACCCAGCAGAGAGCTTCTAGTTTAAATTTCATACTAAGTCAGAGCCTAGCAGCAGCAAGGAGCTTTAATTTAAATCAAATCAGAATATAACTTAGCATAAAAGGCAAAACAGGGTCAGTATTCTTTGAGCATGAAATAAATTCTTCTAGAGACCTTTATAAAGAGGCCTTCTACCTAGGGGGCAAGATACCTGTGAAACTTTTTAAATAGGTATTAAAGCCAGGTGGCAGGTCAAAAGGCCATTTTGAAAGACTCCTTCTATCCAAGCAAAGAATGTTAATCACTCAGGAAGTTGATCACAGCTTACCTCAGAAGCACAGGACTGGGTACTGTGTAGCAGCCCTCTTTTTATAAGTCTTATTTCTCACACTCCCTCCCCAACCCTGGGATAATCCCACCCACCCTGGGATAATCATAGCTTTATAGGTACTTACACATCTTAAAGGAAAGGAGCTGCTCTCAGGTGCAGCTCTTTATCCAAATCAGGCATACATTAAGGACCTGTGATTAATTAAGCTTCAGGTAAACGTATTAGATACACTTTTATTAGCATAAGTAACCCTTAGTAAGTACAGAACTTAAAGATCTAAACACAAGCTTAAAACTAAGATGCAGACAGCAGTCCAGCAGTGAGATGGGGGGCTTTCCTGTCTTTTGCATTGAGTGTCACATGTATGATTTTCTCCAGGTTGGTGAGAGGTCTTGCGTGTGCACTAGGTGCAAGGAGCTCTTTGCTCTCAGGAAACAAGTCCGTTCTCTAGAGGCTAGAGTAGCAGACTTGGAAGACATAAGAAAGACAGAGAAGTACATAGACGAGACCTACAGGAATATAGTCCTGAAGTTCCACCTCCAGTCTGGCAGCATCCCTTTTGCCATGGAGGAGAGAGGTCACGTGACAGGAGAGCATCACCCTGGTGTGACAGGAAGTGATCCTGTAACTAGGACCTGTCCTCCAGGTGATGTAAAACCCTCTTGCACCGAGGAAGTTTCTCCAGGGCCATGTGCCCATGATGGAAGGATTAGGACAGCTGTTATAATTGGTGATTCGATCATTAGGCATGTAGATAGCTGGGTGGCTGGTGGACGTGAGGATCGCCTGGTAACATGCCTGCCTGGTGCGAAGGTAGTGGACCTTACGCGCCATCTAGATAAGGTCTTAGATAGTGCTGGGGAGGAGTCTGCTGTCTTGGTACATGTTGGTACCAATGACATAGGAAAATGTGGTAGGGAGGTTCTGGAGGATAAATTTAGGCTTTTAGGTAGGAAGTTGAAATCCAGAACTTCCAGGGTAGCGTTCTCCGAAATGCTTCCCGTTCCACGTGCAGGAACCAAAAGGCAGACAGAGCTCCGGAGTCTCAATGCATGGATGAAACAATGGTGCAAGGATGAGGGTTTTGGATTTGTTAGGAACTGGGGAACATTCTGGGGAAAGGAGGGGCTCTTCCAAAGGGATGGGCTTCACCTTAACCAAGCTGCTGGCATTAACCTTTAAAAAGGAGATAGAGCAGTTTTTAAACTAGATAATAGGGGAAAGCCGACAGTCACCCAAGAGCGCATGATTCGGAACAATGTGTCCTTGAAGGATGCTACCAAAAGCAGAGAGGCTCCAAAAAAGAGTAAAGTAGTCCAAATGCCCTTGAGTATGAAGCAGACAGAGCTTAAAGATTCCAAATTACCCATGCCTACCAATAGCCAGATTAATATGAATAAAATACAGTCTCTAAAATGCTTGTATGCAAATGCTAGAAGTCTAAAAAATAAGATGAGAGAGTTAGAATATATAGCACTAAATGAGAGGTTAGATATGATTGGAATATCAGAGATATGGTGGAAGGAGGACAATCAGTGGGACACTGTGATACCTGAGTACAAACTATATCGTAATGATAGAGCTGATCAAATTGGTGGAGGGGTTGCACTCTATGTTAGAGAGGGCATTGAGTCAGAAAGGATTAAAGTTTTGAAGGAAACAAAATTTGCTGTAGAATCTGTATGGATTTAAATTCCATGTAAAAAGGGGAAGGCAAAGGCAGTGGAAGTGTACTATCGACCGCCTGGCCAGAATGAACAAATGGATGATGAAATGCTCAAAGAAATCAAGGAAGCTAACAAAAGTTACAGCACATTAAATAATAATGGGTGATTTCAATTACCCCGGTATCGAATGTGTCAGTGTCACGGCAGGACATGCTAGGGAGATAAAGTTCCTAGATGAAATAAATGACTGCTTCTTTGGAGCAGCTGGTTCATGAACCAACCAGAGGGGAAGCCATATTGGACCTAGTCCTTAGTGGAACACCAGATCTGGTGCAAGAGATAAGGGTGTTGGGGCCACTTGGCAATAGTGATCATAGCATGATCGCGTTTGATTTAATTAGTGGAGGAGGGATAGTAAGGAAATCCATAGTACTACCTTTTAACTTTCAAAAGGGAGACTGATAAAATGAGGAAAATATTTAAGAAAAAACTAAAAGGAACAGTTGCAAAGACTTACATCAAGCTTGGGTGTTGTTTAAAAATACTGTCTTGGAAGCCCAGACCAGCTGTATTCCATGCTTTAAGAAAAGTGGAAGGAAGTCCAAAAAACTGCCAGCATGGTTTAAAGGTGAGGTCAGAGAGGCTGATGTTGTCAAAGCATCTTTCAGGAAATGGAAAAAAGAGCCAAATGACAAAAAATGGAAACAACACAAGCACTGACAAGATAAATGCAAGGCATTGATAAGGCAGGCAAAGGGAGAATTTTAGAAGAAGCTCGCTGCAGAAGCAAAAACGCGTAATAAAGATTTTTCAAGTTCATTTGTAGCAAAAAACCTGTGAGAAAATCAGTTTGTCCATTAGAGTGGTTAAAGGGGCACTAAGAGGAGACAAGGCAATAACGGAAAGACTGAATAAATTCTTTGCTTCAGTCTTTACTGAGGAAGATGCAGGGATGTTACCCATGACTGAAGTGGTATTTAAAGGTACAGAAGAATTGAAGGAATTATCGATACATCGGGAAGATATAATACAACTATTTGATAAACTGAAGAGTAGCAAATCACCTGGACCAGATGGTATACATCCAAGGGTGTTGAAAGAACTGAAATATGAGATTGCAGACCTGCTATTACTAATCTGTGAACTATCATTAAAATCATCTGTAATACCTGAAGATTGGAGGATGGCCAACGTAACGCCAATTTTTAAAAAGGGTTCTAGGGGTGATGGGGGAAACTAAAGACCGGTGAGCCTGATGTCAGTACCGGGAAAAATGGTAGAAACCATCATAAAGAACAAAATTGCTGAACATGTAGGTAGTCATGGCTTAGTGGGAGACAGCTAACATGGCTTTAGACAAGGAAGATCTTGTCTTACTAATCTGTTATGTTTTTTTGAAGGTGTGAATAAACAGGTAGACAAAGGTGAGTCAGGTTATATATTTATTTATTTATTTAGCTGTATTTGTATCCATGCATGGCCTGTGTATTTGGACTTTCAGAAAGCCTTTGACAAGGTCCCTCATCAGAGACGTTTGGCAAAACTAAAGAGTCATGGAATAGGAGGCAGTGTACTATTGTGGATCAGGAACTAGTTACAAGATAGAAAGCAGAGGGTAGGGCTAAATGGCAAATTTTCCCAATGGAGAAAGGTGAATAGTGGTGTACCTCAGGGATCTGTGCTGGGTCTGCTGCTTTTTGACATATTCCTAAATGACATGGAAAGGGGAATAACGAGTGAGGTTATCAAATTTGCAGATGACACAAAACTATTTAAAGTTGTTAAAACCCATGAGGATTGTGTGAAATTGCAAGAGGATCTTGATAAATTGGAAGACAGGACATCAAAATGGCAGATGAAATTTAATGTGGACAAGTGCAAAGTTATGCACCTAGGGAAGAGCAACCCAAACTATGGTTACATGATGCAAGGTTCCACATTAGGAACCACCACCCAGGAAAAATATTTTGGCATCATCGTGGATAACATGTTAAAACCCTCCACCCAGTGTGCAGCTGCAGACATGAGAGCAAATAGAATGCTAGGTATCATAAGGAAAGGAATGGAAAATAAAACAAAGGATATTATAATGCCTCTGTATCGTTCCATGGTGCGACCACACCTTGAATATGGTGTGCATTTCTGGTTGCCGTATCTGAAAAAGGATATAGCGTTATTAAAAAAGGTAGAGAGAAGAGCCACCAAAATGATAAAGGGGATGGAAGGATACCCCTATGAAGAAAGGCTAAAAAGGTTAGGGCTCTTTAACCTGGAAAAGAGACGGCTGAGGGGAGATATGATAGAAGTCTATAAATTAATGAACAGAGTGGAACGGGTAAACTTAGATTGATTGTTTGCATCATCAGGATGTAGAAAGACTAGGGGACATGCGATAAAGCTAAAGGGTAAACTATTCAAGAGAAATAAGAGAAAATATTTTTTCACTCAATGTGTAATCAAAATCTGGTTTTTGCTACCGGAGGATATAGTAAAGGTTGTTAGTGTAGCTGGGTTTAAAAAAGGTTTGGACAAGTTCCTGGAGGAAAGGTCCATAATCCATTATTAAAAACAGACCCAGGATATCACTGCTTGACCCAATACAAGCATTGTGGAACCTGTGTCTTTTGGGGAAACTGCTAGGTACGTATGACCTAGATTGGCCACTGTTGGAAACAGGATACTGGGCTTGATGGACCGTGGTCAGACCCAGTATGGCATATCTTATGTTCTTATATTTTCTTAATGTTCCATAGAAAATACAGTTTATGGTGACAGAGATTTTTTTGCCAGGAGTAGCCTAGTGGTTGGGGCAGTAGCCTGGAACTGGAAAGACCAAGGTTCAAACCCCACTGATGCTTCTTGTGACCTTGGGCAAGCCACTTAATCTTCCATTGCCAACAGAATTGGGGATCTCTAGCTCAATGTTGAAGTGCACCAACAACTTGATGGCATCCAGGCATCCGAGCTCGCAAGGCAGGCTGAGAATGAAGTGGCCTCACTGGCTCTCCTCATTCACGCCTACGCCCTTCTCCAGCAGCAGGCACAGGCCATGCATGGGGCTGGGCATGGTACAGCTGTGCTCCATGCATGTGTTCATGATGCTACTGTTCAGTGCATCCAGCACCCCCACTAGATCGCAGAGTCTGAACTTGAGCTCTCCAAATTTCATAGTGCAATGCTTGAGTGCCTGCTCCATGCCTTCAAGTGCCTAAGGCTGCAGCCAAAATGCACTCACCAAGCTAGTCAGTCATCACTGCAGTTGCTGCTCCTGCAGCCTGAAGAGCAGAAGAAACCTGCTGTAGGAAAAGGAGCTGGTGCCAGAGACACACAGTAGACACGAATGTGAAGGCTCCTGCTGTCATCATCTCTGCGTGCACTCTCTTTTTGCCATCACTCAGAGCAGACTGCTTCCACTGCCCCACCTTTGGCACAACGCTGGAGGGGGGATGAGGAGAGGGTCTGCAGGGAAGGGCATGAGAGTGCAAGGTATTGGAGGTTAAAGAGAGGGTTGAAAAGGGCACATTGAGGCACATTCTGTAATGTGCGTCCTGGTCTCTGTGCATCCGGTCTGAACTGGACCCGCATAGACACAACTCTGATCCCACGGGACACATCTAGCCCTTTGCAGGAACAGAATCTCATCGAAGCCTGTACGTGCAGGCTGGGACCCATTTCATTCAGCCTGCATGTACAGGCTCCTGCCTAGCTAACTCAGTCAGGTTCCTGAATGGAGCTGCGGTGACATGGCATCCAGTTGCCATAGCACCGTGGCTCTATTCAGAAACCATGATCCCCGGCTGCCAACAACCTTTTCCTTTCCCTGCAGCCCGACCCTCCTTCTGGCCTTCCATGGCCAAGATCAGTCTGCGGGGAATCTCCTGCACCCCTCCATCCTTTGCTGCTGCCTGTGCCTACCGTCCCCCGACATCTAGGGAAACTTATTCCACCTGAGAGGACTAAGTTCCTCATCTAGTCTGCTGGCCCTGGATGTACAGGACCAACATCAAAATCGGCCCTGTTCATCCAGGGCCACAGACTGCCCACTGCCTTCCCTAATTCTGCCCCTGTCCCGCCCCCTCTCTGCCCACATCTCACCTCCCTGTACATACTCCTTGTTCATACAGGGAGGCTTTGTCAGGGAAAGGAAGGGTGGACGAATAGTGGGGAAGGACATCCCAATGGGTCGTTCAGAATAGACCCCAATGCATATATGCTAAATGGCACAGCCCCCCACCCCCACAAGAAGACACACAGGCCCCCCCCCCAACATAGCATGCAAACATACATAGAGGCATCTCACAGAGACGCACAGCATGCACTCACATAGGCACCCCACACACACATTGTACCACATGCATACACATTTGCGTACCAAACATCCACTGTCTGAAGAGAGACATATAGTATATATAGATAACACCAGTTATAAAGAGTTCTCATTCAACCCCTACCACCATAATGAGACACACTTCATCATCTATCTTTGAACTCTTTCTCCACAAATACACACATCCAGATAGAAACAAAGAAACATGACGACAGAAAAAGACCACATGGCCTATCTAGTCTGTCCTTCCATATCAACAACTATAACAGTCCCCTTTTTACCTTTAGAGATCCTTTGTGTTTGTCCCATGCTTTTTTGAATCCAGTTACTGTCCTCATCTCTACCACCGCCACTGGAAGACTATTCCATGGATCCACCACTCTTCCCGTAAAGAAATATTTCCGCATATCACTCCTGAATCTATCCCCCTTCACCCTAATCCCATGTCCCCTCGTAGCAGAACTTGCTTTCAATTGAAAGAGGCTCTCTCCCTGAACATTTATGACATGGAGGTATTTAAACATCTCAATCCTATCACTTCTATCCCGCCTTTCCTCTAAGGTGTACATATTAAAATCCCTAAGTCTGTCCTCATATGCTCTATAATGAAGACCACTAATCATTTTAGTAGCCACCTTCTGCACCGACTCCATCCTGTTCACATCCTTTTGAAGGTGCGGTCTCCAGAATTGCACACTATACTCCAAATGAGGTCGCACCAAAGACTTATACAGAGGCACTATCACCTTCTTTTTTCTGCTAGCCATTCCTCTCCGTATGCACCCAAGCATCCTTCTAGCTTTTGCCATCGCCTTTTCTACCGGTTTAACTACTTTAAGATCATCAGACACAACCACGCCTAGGTCCCGCTCTTCTTTAGTGGACAAAAGTACTTCACCCCCTATACTATATTGCTCCCTAGGATTGCTGCAGCCCAAATGTATGACCTTACATTTTTTAACATTAAATCCCAGCTGCCAAATTCTAGACCTTTCTTCAAGCTTAGCTAGATCCCTCCTCATGTTATCTACACTTTCCTGGGTGTCTACTCTATTGCAGATGTTGGTATCATCCGCAAACCTTACCTGACAGCCCTTCCGCTATATCACTAACAAAGATGTTAAAAAGAATCGGACCAAGGACAGATCCCTGGGGCACACCACTGGTAACATCCTTCTCCTCAGAGTGAGCTCCATTTACCTGTACTCTTTGTTGCCTCCCACCCAACCAATTTCTAACCCAAGCAGTAACTTTAGGGTCCATCCCTATGGTTCTCAGTTTGTTTATAAGTCGCCTGTGAGGAACAGTGTCAAAGGCTTTACTGAAATCCAAATACACCACATCTAGGGATCTCCCTTGGTCCAACTCCCTGGTCACCCAGTCAAAGAAATCAATCAGATTTGTCTGACAAGACCTGCCTCTGGTGAATCCATGCTGCCTCGGATCCTGTAATCTGCTAGACTCCAGAAACCTCACTATTTTCTCTTTCAGCAGCATTTCCAATAATTTACTCACCATTGAAGTTAAACTAACTGGTCTGTAGTTTTCAACCACATACTTACTTCCGCTTTTGTGTAGAGGCACCACATGAGCCTCTTTCCAGTCCTTTGGCACCACTCCCAATTACAATGAGGCATTGAAAAGGTTAGGCAGTGGAGCTGCTAGAACGTCCCCAACTTCACTCAGTATTCTAGGGTGTATCCCATCCAGTCCCATTGCTTTGTCTACTTTAAGTTTATTTTATTTATCTATTTATTTTATTTACAGTCTTTTTTATACCGCGCTATTCGACATCAGTGTGGTTTACATGAATCGGAAACTTATACGATGCAGGGGACTGTTCCATATTTACAATAAACAGGGGCTTAGAACTTGGATAAACTGTGGTAACTATTTACATATAGGCTTCATTTCAGGTCCTATAGTAGATTAATGATGTTGTGTTGGTGTATGTGAGATGGTTGTTGGTACACCTACGTCTAGGTAGTGTTTGAGGAAAAGGTGGTGTTTTAAAGCCTTCCTGAATTGTATTAAGTCAGGGATTGCCTAGATGTCAGGTGGTAGGGCATTCCAGCATCTGGGTGTGCAGAATCTAAATGCCTTGTTTACTGTTGCCTGGGTGCATTGAGTTACTGTCTTAGGGATTAACAGTGTGTTTATTGCTGCAGATCTTCTGGCCCTGTTGGGGGGAGTCTTGTGGGTGAGCTCTGTGAGTGAGGCGGAGGAGAGCCCATTGATGGCCTTGAAGGTCAATAGTAGGGTCTTGAAGGTGAGCCTGCTGTGGATAGGGAGCCAATGGAGCTGTTTCAAGATGGGCATCACATGGTCACGCCTGGAGGCGCCATGTAGCACTCTGGCTGCGGTATTCATTGCTAGTTGGAGTGGACACAGTGTGGCTCGTAGAAGCCCTTGTAGGATCACATTGGCATAATCGAAATGTGGGATGATCAGCGCTTGATAGATTGTCTGGAAGTCGTCTGGTTCTAGCAAGGAGCGTAAGTGTCTGAGAGTCCGGATCTTATGATAGACTGCTTTTACCATGTTGCTAATGTGCGCTTTCATGTCTAAGCGTTGGTCTAAGGTGACCCCAAGGTTGTGGACTTGGTTTGTAGCTCCGCTTCCTTGAGCTAGTTTCTCACGAACACAGTCTTCTGAAAATTGTTCAAGATGTCCCTTGCTTCTGTTCCCATTTGTGGGTGTTTTCAGAGGTCCTTCTCCTGGTTCTTCATCTGTGAACACAAAACAGAAATACTTGTTAAGCAATTCCACTTTATCCTCATCAGCTTCTACATATTCCTCCCCTTCACCCTTAAGTCTGACAATACCACTTCTGCTCTTCCTCTTCTCACTAACATATCTGAAAAATATCTTATCCCCCCATTTTATTGCACTGGCTATTTCCTCCTCTTTTTGAATCTTTGCTTTCCTGACTACTTTGCTAGCTTCTCTAAGTTTTTTCCAAATATAGATGCCTGTCTTCATCTCTCTGTGATCTCTTGTATTTCATGAAGGCCTCCCTCTTTTTCTTCACTTTTTCAGCTACTTCTTTAAAAAAACATAGCGGTCTCCTTTTCCTTTTACCTTTATTTACCATTTTAACAAAAAGGTTGGTTGCCCTTAAAATATCCCCTTTCAGTTTTGCCCACTGTTTTTCTACAACCACCCAGCTGTTCCCATCCCACTAACGACTCCCTGAGGTATTGTCCCATCTTTGCAGTTAGTCTTCCTAAAGTCTAAGACCCTCACCTTTGAATGGATTTCTAACAGCCCTAGTCCTAACACTGAACCACACCATCTGGTGATCACTGGATGCAAAATAATCTCCCACTACAACATCAGAAACACTTTCACCATTGGTAAGCACCAAGTCCAGTATGGCCCCTTCACGTGTGGGGTCTGTTACCAATTGCCTGAATAGTTCTCCCTGTAGAGAATCCAGGATCTCTTTACTTCTAGATGATACTGCAGCAGGAATGTGCCAATCAACATCTGGCATATTGAAATCCCCTATCAATAGCACGTCCCCTTTCCTAGGAATGCTGCATATGTCTTCAATTAACTCTCTGTCCACCTCTTCCTCTTGTGAGGGAGGTCTGTATATCACCCAGTGCAAATAGATTTCTCTTTCCCTCTTTCTAGTTTAACCCACAATGCCTCCTCTCTCCCTTTTAAGCTCTGTAATTCCAAAGCTTTAATAGTAGTTTTTACATAAAGTGCCACTCCTCCTCCCCTTCTTCCTACCCTGCCCTTTCTGAATAAAGTATAGCCAGGTATAGTTACATCCCAATCATGGTTTTCTGTAAACCATGTTTCTGTAACTGCCATTAAATCCAAGTCAGCCACTCCCACCAAAGCTTCAACCTCAGGTATCTTATTTCCCATGCTACTGGCATTTATACACACTGCTTTCCATATGTTACCCCTGTTACCCATTTCCATAAAGGTATTTAATGTATTACTTACCTGGGAGCTTTCACTTACCTGGGGGCTTTCTTCACCCATCCCCAACAAATCTAGTTTAAAGCCCTCTTCAGTAGATTAGCCAGTCTACTACTGAAGACGCGTTGACCTTTCTTGGACAGATGGATGCCATCTCTGCAACCCTTGAAACAGCATCCCATGGTCTAGGAAACCAAAATGCTCTCAGTGACACCATCCATCCAGCCATGCATTCATCTCCAGGATGCAAGCCTCTCTGCCTTGGCCTTTACCCTCAATAGGGAGGATTGAAGAGAACACCACCTGTGCACCTAACTGCTTCACCCTCTGTCCCAGAGCCATGAAGTTACTTTTGATACGCTCCATGGGATACCTGGCAGTATCATTTGTTCCAACATGGATTAGCAACATTGGGTAATAGTCAGTGGGCTTGATGAGTCTCGGCAAGCACTCCGTAACATCTTGGATTTTGGCACCAGGCAGACAGCATACCTCTCTGGATATCAAGTCTGGTCGGCAGATGTACGCCTCACTACCCCTCAGAAGAGAGTCACCAACCACCACTACCCTTTGCTTCCTTGTGGTAGCTGATTCTGCAACTTTAGGGTACTTGAGCTCTGGTTCTTCCCTTTCCAGGGATGCTTTCACCTCCTCCACTTCCAGGGTTGCATAATGGTTCTTCAATTCAAGGGCTGGAGAAGTTGGATTGGTGATTCTGCAGGCCCTGGTGACTTGTGTCCAACCTTTGTCATTCTGTTGGCACCCATCGTCTCCTCTGCTGGAGAGCTTGGTTGCTACAAGAAGCATCTCATCAATGTACTTCTCATTGTCTTGAATGCTCCTCAGCCTCGACACCTCCTCTCTGAGTTCCTCCACTTGTTTCCTCAGATCTTCAGCATACAGGCACCCTGCACAGGGAACTGGTCCTTCAACTGGCATTGGGACCTCTGTCTGGACAGAGGCAAAAGCTGTAACGGGGACAACAGTTTTAGCAATACGATTTTCCCCAGCCATTGTTGTGTTCATGGAGCTTAGGTATCTGTTAAAGCAAAAGAGAGAGAGATCTACCAAAGTACCAGCTGGTTTCCCAGCTGTCCTTTCAGAGAAAAAGCAGTTAAATCCCTTTAATTATATTCAAAATGTGCTGTTCCAAGTCCCTGTGCTTTCTTAGATGGGGGTGGGGGGATGCCCTATAAAGCAAGACTGCTCACTAGGGGTGGGTAGGAGTCGGGGTGGATAGGGAGGGAACTAACTCCTGATTAGGTGTCAGCAGTTCCCTAAAGCTGAGAAGGTTACTAGAGTTTAAAAACCTACTCTACTAAAGGAAATATTTCTACTGAAGCACCAAAAAGAAAGCAACTTTGCTTTAAAATATACAAAAACCCTTTTAAGAGCTCCCAGTCAGAGAGCTAGCAATTTAATAAAAATAAACCCTCAAATCCTTACGGTTGTTTGACTTGTAGAGCCCCTATTAGGAATGCCTCAACAGGGCAGGGCTCTGGTGCCTTTTATGCAGGCCTCAGCTGCTCTCGGGTAATCAGGCCCACTATGATTTTGCAAATGAAGGAAGAAAAAATGTGTTACTTTGTCACACCATAAGTGTGCTGTTTTCAAATGCACACACAATCCCCGACATATATTAATATGCACAACCCCATGCACACATACATGCATGCAGTACCAACACCCCTCATGGCATACATGCATGCATGTAGCCCCCAATAGGTCCAATGACACACGCATGCACACACATGCAGAAACAGTCACACATGTGTGTACTGTATTTAGTACCTGACAGTCCCCATGGCATCCACATACACATGGGCATGTGTATACAGCCTCTGGAAGTCTCCATGACAAACAGAAAGACACAAACACATGCACCACTGACATATACACACACACAAGCGTGGACCCCTGAGACTTCCTATGAGAGACACAGATGAAGCCGCCGAACGTCGGATCCTGTGAATGAGGGAAACACACCATTGTGTCACACTGTAAAGTACATTTTTTGACTTATTTCAGCTTTGCTGACGGTCACCAGACATGCTGGACCTCCTTCTTTCACTCTTGTGTCATATTGCTAGGGTAAGTTTTACCTTTAGATCCCAGCCAGCCACGGTGAATAGAGGGAGTGGGGAGAGCTTCTGGTGCAGCGAGTTGGTCAATCAGTCAGATACATGTGTCCCACAGTGCAGTGCCTGAAGCTTGTAGCTAGCATCACTGCCAATCCACTATATGGATCACTACCACTGGCTGTCATGGGAGGCTATGGAGCGATCTTTCCACTTAAGTCATGCCAGCAAAGTCTCTATATGTTTCACAGTTGCAGCAGCTGTAGCAGGCAGCAGCAAAGCTGCGCTCTCAGAGAAATCTCAAAGTCCAGCCAAGTGGTGCCTCTCACATTGATGCTGCCACCGATGACTACTGGGACGGTCAACATCAGCACAGGAATTGAGTCCTGTCTCTTAGTGCTCACCTTGGCTTCCATGCTGCTTACAGCCAGGGATAGCAGTGACTTTCCCCAGGTCTGTCTTAACAATAGCCTATTGACTTTTTCTCCAGGAACCTGTCCAAACCTTTTTTAAACTTAGCTATACTAACTGCTTTTATCACCTCCTCCTTATTTGTTGGATTTATAAAAGAGCTGTGCAGCATGCATGCAGAGACAGTATGTAGAGTGGCGGTAGTATCTGTAACAACAATAACAGGCAGGAGAAGTGACATGAAAAGCTAACCTCTGTAGACCTTTTTTTTAGTTAGATAAATGTATACATTGATTTTGTTTGCTTTGATCACATAAATCCTTTGACTACTGGACAGCCTGTTCATATGATGTTAAATATTTACTCCTCGGTACTTATTTTTAGTCCAGCTATGCATTTGCCACTTCACAGCAATTTTCTTGTTACTGTACATTTAATCTGAAGGAGAAATACTAGCATCATGTGAACAGAGTTCACAAAGGAGTTTTGAGAAGGGAGGGGTGCAACCTATTATTAATAATAATGAGGGAGGGGTACCAATGCATAAGTTGCTGGGGTGCCAGAGACACTAGCACCGGCCCTGGAGGGAAGGCTCTGAAATTGTGGCTAAGGAAGCTATGGTTGATGGCTAAAAAGGTATTTTGTTATGCTGTGTTTCAGGGACCTGTCCCTTCTGCTAAAGGAGGAATGCATTATATAGGCTTATGATGATGAGACAGGAGAGGGCCCAGGATGTTCATAACCAATGGCTTTCATGTATGGTGTGACCCCACTCACCACTCAGCCCCAGTATTAAGGCTGTTAGAAAGTGGGACACAGTTAAAGTTACTTTGTTTGTGCTGTTTGCCTGGTATTCTTATGTAGTTGTAGCCCAGTGATGACAGCCAAAGTTAGGTTAAGGGTGAACAATATATTTATTGTCGCACAGGGTTTCTTCCCCCAAAACAGAGCAAAAGAGAAGATACGTGTTTGTAACAAATAAAGTCCAAAATGAAACAGTCCTCCTGATACTTCTCAGGGTACAGATGCAACTCAAAATCAGCTTCTTATATTTCCTCCAACTTTCCAGGATAACAGCATTGCTTCCAAACACCAGTAAGGCTTTCCTAATAAAACTTCTAAAAAGAAACTTCTCCGTGTTGTGGTTTTTATTCCACGTGTGCTTAACAACGTTTAGGCTTCCACAGCACCCTTATATACATAGGATACAATTAAACTGCACCTTAGACCTCCTTCTTACAGATGCCACAATCCATCTCTGAGTCACTGCTAGAGGATAAGGGATTGTCTGTCTGCATCGGCTCACTCTCAAGATCTGGGGTTTCTTGAACACAAGGATAAAAAGAATCCACAGACTTCAAGTGTTTAAGGAGAGTCTGTATCTGCTTCCATCTACTATCCTTACGTCTCCTAGGCACTTGCAGGGTTTCAGGCTTATTGGCCCTCTTAAACAGTTCATAGAAAGGATTTCTCTCTTCCCTGTCTCGCCCGGATGTCACTCTCTGGTTGGGTGGAACATATCTCTTCTGACACTGCTTTACAAGTTCCTTTAATACAGCCTGGTCCTCAAAATCTGACTCTAGCTCCGTGTCCCGTTGCTGGCAATTAGTAGCTTGCTGACGTGCAGCTGGGCTATACTCTGAACTGCAGCTTCTGACACGTTCTCTATTACAGGGAAACACTTGTACTTTATGAGCTGGGGTTTCCCTTCTACCCAGCTTTTCTCTTATCAATCTGGTTCTAAGGAAAGTCTCTGAGGAGTTACTTCTATCTCTCTTAGGTAAGAACTCTAATCTTTGCTTCAAAGGTTTATAGGAGTTTCTGACCTGATTCTCCTTTGGCTGAGGGCTGTTCCTTCCAGGAAGCACTTTCAACTGCCTCCCCCGAGACGTGGCTGTTCCTGGGCAAAGTGGCTGGCAATCTTCCAAGTACTTGGTTCCCACCTGGCTCTCTTTGCTTCCAGCTCTGCCTCTTTGGGACTTCAAGTCTCTGCCTGGACCTGACTTTCCTAGCCCTCTGGAAAAAGGCTCTGACTCCAAGGCCGCATCCAATTCCCTTGAGTCAGTTTCTCCCCACTGTGTCCACTGTGGGGCTCCTTCCTCTTTCCTTCTCCTTTCCCGTTCTCCTCCTCTTTCTGTTTCCTCCTCGTCTTTCTGCTTTCCCTCCTCTCCTTTTCTTGAATCTACTACTTCCTGGTTATGAGGACTGAGTTGTCCAATCGGGCGTAAGTCCACCCCTTTCCCTGATAGGATAGCTCTCCTGGTTAGCCTGGGGCTAGGGTGGGGCTCCCTTTCTACTCTTTCGTGTAGTGAAGCTTTGTGTGCTGAGGTTTTAACCCCTTCCTGCCCTGTATTTCTGGCAGGTTCAGAGGACAAAGAGTATTTAAAACCCTTTTTCTTACTCTCTAAAGCCTCTGCCTTGTCACACAACCCCCCATTTAAGATATTCCGAGCTGGCTGATCATTTTCAGAACAGCCCGGAATACTTGAAAGGGCGTCCGCGTTGAGGTGCAGCTTACCAGGCCTATGCTCTACCCGGAATTCATAGGCCTGTAGAGCCATGTACCACCTAGTAAGGCGGGGATTATGGTCCTTCATAGATGACAGCCACTTTAAAGGGGCATGATCAGTCATCAGGGTAAACCGACGGCCTGTTAAATAAAATCTGAGGGCATCGATAGCCCACCGGATTGCCAGGCATTCCCTTTCCACTGTCGAATACCTCTGCTCTGCGGGAGCTAGCTTCCTGCTTAAAAACATTAGAGTGTGCTCCACTCCCCCTTGTTTTTGGGACAGGACAGCCCCTAACCCCACGTCCGAGGCGTCAGTCTGCAAAATGAAGTTCTTAGTGAAATCCACCCCTCTTAGAACTGGGGCTGCGCACAACTGTTCCTTTAACCGCGTGAAGGCTTTTTCTGCACTTGTGGTCCACTGCACTTGGTTAGGCGCATTCTTCTTAAGCATATTAGTGAGGGGCGCACTCTCGCTAGCAAAGTGTGGTAGGAATCGCCTATAATAGCCTATTAGGCCCAAAAAAGCTTCGGACCTGCTTTTTGGTCCTTGGTTGTGGGAAATTCCTTACACTCACTACCTTGTCCATTAGCGGCTTCACTATCCCTCGCCCGACTAAGTGTCCCAGATATTTAACCTATTTTCCTCCAAAAAGGCATTTGGCAGGATTCAAGGTAATACCAGCCTTCCTCATCTCCCTTAGTACTGCCCGTATCTGAGCTAAATGACTTTCCCAGTTATCACTATGGATAATTATGTCATGCATATATGCCAGGGCATAGGAGCGGTGCGGGCGTAAGACTATATCTATTAGTCGTTGACACGTTGCCGCGGCTCCGTGTAGCCCGAAAGGCATACGTCGGAATTGATAAAGACCAAGGGGCGTACTAAAGGCTGTTTTTGGCTTAGATTCCCTGGTAAGGGGAATCTGCCAATACCCCTTGGTCATATCTAGTGTGGTAAGATAAGTGGCCTGCCCGAGTTGGTCCAATAATTCCTCTATGCGAGGTTGGGGGTAGCTATCGAACCTGGAGATGGAATTTATTTTCCTGAAATCAATGCAGAACCTTATTGTTCCATCAGGTTTTGGCACCATGACCACTGGACTGTTCCAGGGACTGACCGACTCCTCAATTATCCCCATGTGGAGCATCTCCTGCACCTGCCTAATTACTTCCTGACGTTTAGCCTCCGGCAACTTATACGGTCGTTGTCGGACCACTTCTCCGGGTGGGGTCACTACCTCGTGTGCTACCAATTGGGTCTCCCCGGGCATGGGAGTCAGCACGTCCGTAAAACTCTCCAACAACTTCCGCAGAGCTTGTTGTTGACCCCAGGAGAGCTCTGTCCCTATCCTGGAAACCCGTTTTGCCTTACACTCCGCTAGCTGGGGTCCGAGATCCATTTCTGTCTTCTCCCCCTCGCTAGTATCCGCCATTCCTATCAAAACGGCTCGGCCCGTGGACCCAAACGCACCCGACCCCCTTATAGTGGTGCTTAATTCCATGGCTTCTTCTATAGGGGGAAAGCCAACTCTTTCCATAATGAGTTGTGCTACCCTATTCCCTATGGCCACTTTAAAGTCTTTCCTTGAAAAATTAAGAAGTAAGACCTTAACTACTCCCCTAAAATCTGGGTCTATCACCCCGGCGCCTACATCAATGCTATCTTTTACCGCCAACCCTGATCGCGGTGCGATTCGGCCGTAGCACCCAGGTGGTATTTCTAGTTGGATCCCGGTTTCTATCAGAGCCCTCCCCTGCCTTGGGACAGTAGTGTCCTCTGCGCTGTACAGGTCGAAGCCCGCCGCATTCTCCGTGGCTCTCTTAGGGATCCTAGCATTAGGGGTGACCCTACAACATTTTAAGATAAAGGCGCTTTTCCTAGTGGGAGGATCCGAGATAGGGGCTCTCGTCCTATCTGGCTTCTCCTGGGGCTTTGCAAATAATGGGGTTGGTATCATCCCTAGCCTGGATTTTTCCCCCGGAGAGGAGGTCGTATGCCTTTCTTTTTCCTCCCTCCTCTTCGGCTCCTTGTCTGCCTTTGGGACTAGGGCTTCAGCTGAGGCAGCTAACCCTTGGACTAGGCCCTTTCTGAATTGAGGCCAATCCCTACCTAAAACTATGGAGTGTGGCAAGTTCGGTACCACCGCTACTGGGATGTCCTTCTTTACCCCCAGTCCCTCTACAGTTACTGTGTGTACCGGATAAGACGTGGCAGCACCGTGTACACAGCGGATTTTTATCTTTCCCTCAGGGTGTATCTTAGCGCACTCCTTTTGGGTTCCTATCTCTCCCCAAAATCTTTCGGAGACCATTGATTGGTCGGCGCCTGAATCTAATAGCGCTTCGACCTGGACATTGTTGACTGTGACTACTAATAAAAATCCCTCCCCCACCTTCTGGGAAGGAGTAGTCACCAATACTAACTTAGCCCTGCAATTCCTTTTCAGGTGTCCCTTTTGACCACAGGCAAAACACTTCCGTTCCTCCCACCCAGGTTTGAACAGGGTTTTTTTAGAGGGGTACTCTCCCGCCATTACTCTTCCCTTCGTTCCTGGCGTTCTCAAGACTGACCTCTCTGAAACACCCATCCCCTGCTGTCCTATGGCTTCGGCCGCAAAGAAGCGGTCGGCCAGCGCGATGGCATCCTTTGTGTTTCTACAGTCTTGCAGAATTAAGAAGGACTGTACTTCCTGGGGCACTGCTTCAAGGAACTGCTCCAGCACAATGTCGTCTAATATGGTGTCAATGCTCCTATTGTGTGGAGATAGCCACTTGTGTACTAACGCTTTAATTCTATAGCATAATGCCTGTGGTGTCTCGCCCGGGGTTAACTTGCACCCTCTTAACAGGCGGCGATACACCACCGGAGTTAGGCCCAGCCTATCTCTTATGGCTTTGACCACAGCGTCATAATCGTTGGCCAGATCATTGGGCATCTCCCTATAGGTTGCCAGAGCCTCTCCCGTTAAGGAAGTAGCCAGCCTGATGACCCAGTGTTCTTTCGGCCACCCGCTCATGATAGCGATGCATTCAAAAACCTCGATATGATCATCAATATTATCCTCTTTAGACATTTGTCCTAATGACCACATTCCCTGACTTAAAGTTCCAAGTCTTGAAGTAGTTCCTAATGAACTAGAAACAGTCTTTAAGACTTCTGTCGTCTGTTTTTGTTCTCCTATCCACGAACCCAGCAGGTCTATCAACGGCTTTTGCTGCGCCCGGCACATCTCCGCCATCCGTTCCTGAGCCTGCGCCGCCATCGCGTCCTGCTGCTGGAACCTTTCCGCTACCCACGTCATCAGGCGTGCGGGATCCATCCTGCGGTAGTTGTAGAGAGAAAAAAACAACACCAAGTGTGGAACAACACAATGGAACCCTTTCTGGCTCCCGGCTTAGCTCTGCACTTTACCACCCCTCCCTTGTAGCAGTATCCTGAGATAACCCTTCCCAGCTACTGGTTACCTGCTACAAGTGGAGAGTCTCGCTCACAGGATGGCGCTGGCCTTGGAACAGGAACTCTGGTCCACCTCCGCCAATCTTGCACTCCCAAAAACAGCCTTGCAGAACCGGTAAGCTCTTCGTCAGGTACCTTTTTTTTTTTTTTTTTCAAATCCACCCGAAGGTTCTCTCCTCCGAACTTTACTGTTAGCGCCAATAAACGACTCCTCTCTGGATAGGGTGTTTGAAGAATCCGAAACAACTACGCCAATTTGTGACCCCGCTCACCACTCAGCCCCAGTATTAAGGCTGTTAGAAAGTGGGACACAGTTAAAGTTACTTTGTTTGTGCTGTTTGCCTGGTATTCTTATGTAGTTGTAGCCCAGTGATGACAGCCAAAGTTAGGTTAAGGGTGAACAATATATTTATTGTCGCACAGGGTTTCTTCCCCCAAAACAGAACAAAAGAGAAGATACGTGTTTGTAACAAATAAAGTCCAAAATGAAACAGTCCTCCTGATACTTCTCTGGATACAGATGCAACTCAAAATCAGCTTCTTATATTTCCTCCAACTTTCCAGGATAACAGCATTGCTTCCAAACACCAGTAAGGCTTTCCTAATAAAACTTCTAAAAAGAAACTTCTCCGTGTTGTGGTTTTTATTCCACGTGTGCTTAACAACGTTTAGGCTTCCACAGCACCCTTATATACATAGGATACAATTAAACTGCACCTTAGAACTCCTTCTTACAGATGCCACAATCCATCTCCGAGTCACTGCTAGAGGATAAGGGATTGTCTGTCTGCATCGGCTCACTCTCAAGATCTGGGGTTTCTTGAACACAAGGATAAAAGAATCCACAGACTTCAAGTGTTTAAGGAGAGTCTGTATCTGCTTCCATCTACTATCCTTACGTCTCCTAGGCACTTGCAGGGTTTCAGGCTTATTGGCCCTCTTAAACAGTTCATAGAAAGGATTTCTCTCTTCCCTGTCTCGCCCGGATGTCACTCTCTGGTTGGGTGGAACATATCTCTTCTGACACTGCTTTACAAGTTCCTTTAATACAGCCTGGTCCTCAAAATCTGACTCTAGCTCCGTGTCCCGTTGCTGGCAATTAGTAGCTTGCTGACGTGCAGCTGGGCTATACTCTGAACTGCAGCTTCTGACACGTTCTCTATTACAGGGAAACACTTGTACTTTATGAGCTGGGGTTTCCCTTCTACCCAGCTTTTCTCTTATCAATCTGGTTCTAAGGAAAGTCTCTGAGGAGTTACTTCTATCTCTCTTAGGTAAGAACTCTAATCTTTGCTTCAAAGGTTTATAGGAGTTTCTGACCTGATTCTCCTTTGGCTGAGGGCTGTTCCTTCCAGGAAGCACTTTTAACTGCCTCCCCCGAGACGTGGCTGTTCCTGGGCAAAGTGGCTGGCAATCTTCCAAGTACTTGGTTCCCACCTGGCTCTCTTTGCTTCCAGCTCTGCCTCTTTGGGACTTCAAGTCTCTGCCTGGACCTGACTTTCCTAGCCCTCTGGAAAAAGGCTCTGACTCCAAGGCCGCATCCAATTCCCTTGAGTCAGTTTCTCCCCACTGTGTCCACTGTGGGGCTCCTTCCTCCTTCCTTCTCCTTTCCCGTTCTCCTCCTCTTTCTGCTTCCTCCTCGTCTTTCTGCTTTCCCTCCTCTCCTTTTCTTGAATCTACTACTTCCTGGTTATGAGGACTGAGTTGTCCAATCGGGCGTAAGTCCACCCCTTTCCCTGATAGGATAGCTCTCCTGGTTAGCCTGGGGCTAGGGTGGGGCTCCCTTTCTACTCTTTCGTGTAGTGAAGCTTTGTGTGCTGAGGTTTTAACCCCTTCCTACCCTGTATTTCTGGCAGGTTCAGAGGACAAAGAGTATTTAAAACCCTTTTTCTTACTCTCTAAAGCCTCTGCCTTGTCACAATGGTGATCTGGGGAGCCTATATTTAGACTTTGTCTCCTAGGATTTGAAATCAAGTGTTGAACTGAAAGTAGGATCTGCTGCTGAGGCTGTGCTAGAGAGGGGGAGAAGTAGGAGACAGGGATTGTTGGGACCTAGCTTGAATGTGGAATCTGGAAGTGGGATTGAAAAGTGGAATATGGTTGGGGTTATAAAATATGGTTGTGAGGACTTTGCTGGATTATGGGCTCCTGTACTCTTTCTCTCATGGCTCAATGTCATCAATAATACCACTTCCATAATAGTGGGAAGTTTTCTTAATTTTCTTCCTGAGAGAGGATGGGGAATAATTGATATTTGTCCATTGTCTACTTATGGTTCAGGCATGTGTAAGGAAACCCAGGATGGCGGCTAAGTATGAACTGTGTTATCAACACATGTTTTTGTCTGCTTTATTGGTGGACGGTGATTTCAAGTTCAAGATTATGATCATACAATATATATCAGGAGATTTAGGTTGGGACGGTGAATGGGGGAAGGAATTTGGCAAATGTTGGGGTGATATATAAAAACATTGAACTATATACATTAATTTCCTCTCTCTCACTATCCTATCATTCTATGGAGTTCTTTTCTGTTTTTCTCTGAATTTACTATTTTACTGTAAACTGCCTCAATGTCCCCACGAGAGATGGAATATCAAACATCAATAAAATGAAATGAAATGAATGAAAGTGTAACTAAGAGAAAGCTGAGATGTTTTTCATCTGTGATTGCAGCTGGCTGCTGTATTCTTATATAGTCCCTTTTTTGATACAATAAAAAAGATTTAAATATAAAAAGTGTTCCTTTTAAACATTCTTTTACAGGAAGTATTACCCCACAGTGCTCATCTCCCCACTGAATTAAAATGGGGGCAAGAGAGAGTCCTCTGTACTTATGAGAATATCTGCACGTCCACATTTGCAAAATTGCCCAGTTACACATGAAAGTGCCAACATTTATATGCGTTCATTGTGAAATACTGGTACTTATTGTAAATGTGTAACTTATCAGGTTCCCCCTCCCATCAATTATTCCCACATGTATATTTATGTGCATTTTAGAAACAGCTCCATATTTAGCAGAGCTATTCCTAAAATATTGCCAGGACTGAGCACGTCCTAACCTCAGTCTGAGTCCTGATCTCTACATCCTAAGACACATTGCTAAAATGTGCCTTCACACATTCTTGAGCAAAACAGAACACCCTTCTCATTTTTATGTATAGGTCATATCTCTGAAAATGCTGCTATCTTTGCATGTTTCCTAGGGTTTTCCTTTAATTGTTTAAACTTCTTTATTATGACAACTGAGCTCCTGCTAACCAGGCCATTTCTGCATTAAGTAAACTATGACATCATCCTCCCTTTCCTTTTCTTCTTCGTCAGCAATCCTAACAATGTGATTTTTATCAAAAGATAATCTCATTTAGTGCAAGTCAGCAGTGCTGGAAGAGGGAAATCATTTCATTTTTGCCAATAAAGACCAAAGACTCTAGAATCATGATGTGAGATCTGGAAGGCATGATGATGTGAGATCTGGATGGTACTGGAGATCTTCTTGGGAAAGGAAGCTGCCAAAGGATCGTTGCACCAGGTGTTGGAATGAGGGAATCACAGCTTGAGGGTATTTAACCTACTGGGGTTAAGGAGGGAGGGGGAAAAGAGGTTCACTGTTTGAAAAGAGGTTGTATTTAAAGCATCAGTGTTTGGGAAGAGAGAGATCGTGGTTCAGAGAGATAGGTGAATTTCACAACTTCAGAAATTTTTCAGCCAAGGCATGCAAGCAATCCTATGTATATGGATGGATAGACTGGTAAACAGACAGTCCAGCCTTAATAGGCCCTATTGCTCCAGCGAAAGACACCTAATAAGTATTCTGTTTGATGCTAATCTTAATATTAAATTGGTTATATCATCCCATTTGGCCATACCCCTGAAGTAAAATGGAAGCACAGAATACAATCAGGTTACTACCTAGGTCTAACCATGGAATTTGTTTAGATTTCATGGGATACGGACAGAAGTTTAAGCTATGTACACTTGATGCTTAAAATGTAGTTTAAAATTGTATTCTTCAGCGAATCTATATTTTGTGCTTTAGGTGTGGTGGCTGATCCAGGCTCTTTGGAGCGAATGAAGGAAGTTGAATCAACGGTAGTCAGCCGGTGCATCTGCTAAGAGTAGGATAGCGTTAAGATTATTTTTAAGCGTTGCCCAGAATGAAAGTTTAAGATCCATTATTAAAGGTTCTTAGAAGAATTTGGCATATGATACATTATGAATATTTAAATATAATTTAAAAAGTAAGAAAATAACTGGTGGTTTGTAAGTATCCAACTGAGCTTGACTGGATTCTTTTAAAAAATAGGTTATGAATTTGTGAATAATAATATTATTAATGGGAGGATTTTTTAGACCGGTGATGCTGTGAAGGGCAACTCCCCTTTTCGCAGGTTACTGCTGAATAGAGGGATATCAGCTTTTGAACTGAGGTCTTTACTCCTCCATGTAAATTGTAATGATGGGTTAGTTGTTCCATTAAAGTATCTTTAAGATTAATTGAATATTTTTTGTATAGTTGAATCTGGAAGGTTTTTTTCCTTTCCTTTCCTTTATTTATTTATTTATTTATTTATTTAGATGTAACATATTATATTCAAATTTCTACAATGAAGGGGGATTTAGTTTCAAGCTTATGATATCTCATTGTTAGTGCCTTTTCTCTTATGGCCTTCATCTACTTCCACTTAAAAAAAATCTGCCTAAATTTTCAGTATTATATAGTACCTTAAAGTTTTAAAGGAATCTCAAATACATAATACCCCCAAATATTTACTTTTGGCATGTCAACTAATTAACAACAGTTGTAAAAAAAAGAATTGGCCATTACCAACATCTTATGGCATTTTTTGATTAAGTACCTAAAACAAAACCAGCTGTTACGCTCGGACGGCATTCTAAACCACTTTAAGGGAACTGACAACTTGTGACTCTAGAGTCCGGAGAATAGAAAGCATGGCTTCAAATTTACTCTACTTGTCTGGAAGCTGTTATGAAAGGAAATTACTTATTTCCCCAGATTTATTCAATCATTTCCACTGTAGGCATATCCAAATTTAAAAGACTATCAAGAAACATAAGACATGGAGGGGCTGATTTTATAAGGGGTGCGTAAAACTTTACGTGCATAGGTCCCTATTATAAAGGACTTACATGTATGATTGAGCACTTACAAATATACTTTGGGTCACTATTCTATAAGCACACGCATAAGTCCCATCACGTGTACTTTCAGTTGGATTTTGCATAGGAGTAAAGCTTCGGCAGAGCCTAGGCAAGGCGTAAATTTATGCACCTACGTTACAGAATAACATGATTTATGAACTTTGTTACCCAAGTTAGGTGCACACAGCTAGGCCTGCTCTAGGGCAAGCGTAACTGCTGCAAGAAGGTAAAGGCATGCCAGTACGCTTCTCTTTTATAATGCAAAGTATGCACATGCTTCACTTTATAAAATAAGCCCCAAATATGCATGTGAAAATTCTCATTGACTGTGTGGAATTTTATAAAATTACCCTCATATTATGCAATCAAAGAAAACAACAAATACATATTTGCTATAGCCATGTGCAAGCTGGTTATATTTTTATATATGAATGCCTTACAGACTTCACACACTAGATAACAATTATGAGGTCTATATTGAAAAGGAGTTATACATTTTCTGACAGCCAGAAAATATATAACTTCTCTGGCCACAAATCTTCAAAGGTACTATACATATACGTGCCTATGTGATTTTATAAAAATTCTAGTGCAAATCCTGCCAAAATTGTGCCAAGATTACAGGCACAGATATTTTGCCTGCTCGAGAGCAGCTATAAATGTCAGTGTGTATTTTACATGCAAGCCCAACCCCCACCCCTATGCAAGGCTACTCTGCAAGTATATGTTGGCATGTAAAATGTGTACTTTTAGGAATCACCTAATTTTATAAGAGTCTATTTACACACTAAAATGCAGTTTTACCTGCAAAATAATGTATAAAATTATCCCTAAAGTGCCAGCAAAAGTCAGTAGAGTTAGACCTGCTAAAAGACAATCCTTAAGTAAACTGCATAGCTACTGGCTGAATGTCGCTGGTATACATACAATGAGGTTATTCCAGAAACCGAATAAGGGTTTGTATGTGCGCCGAGTACGTTTATCTACTGTAAACTTCAGCGAGCATATTGCGGTACACAGCGCCCACAGACCTTTATCTTGCTAACATGGGGATCTCACAACGTGTCCAGGAGGGGTGGAACGGGGGTGTGGTCTGCTGTAGAGACATATAAAGTGTAAGAAAACGTGGATTGCAACGAAAGGACGTGTAAAAGTGAAACCTTTTATTACTTTATTCCACTTCAGCCACTGGCCCGACACTGGCCGTGTTTCGTAAAAACCTTCCTCAGGGGCAATATCGGCTAAAATACATAAAACACACATTTAAAATCAAAGATAATATAAACAAATGTTAAAAAGAAAACAGAGAATGAACTAAGACATATAAATGGAACATGCCAATATAAAACATAAAACCAAATTAAGTACAACCAATATACGGAGCAAAACCAATTTGGACATCAGTAATAAAAACAATAAAAGATAAATACCAATAGAATAGTTGTTTAAATATCAGACAAAGTGAAGTGATGGTTTCAAAACATCCGCTTAACAAAACTTAATCATACCTGCCAGAGACATGAAATAAGGCCAGTACTTAGAAAATATTCTGCTGTGTTTGTATAAAGGTGGTCACTAGTATGTTGTAAACTGGTGGACTGCAGTATGGAAAAACACCACAAGATGCATTTATAAAGAATAGAAATCAGAGGTATGGGAATCTTGTAAACTAAAGAGGGATTAATAACTACCATGAAAGAAATATTAAGAAGAGCAATAGTGATTATTCTGACCATGCTGACATTTGTTGTTTGTGCTAAAGGAGCCAATCTAGAGGATCCTAACAATTCCTGTGTCCTGAAAAATGGGATTGTTGATGTAGGAATAGTATGTGAGTGAGTATGGATGAGAAATGGAGGTCATATTTTTTGTCCATGGGCTCCATGCTATTATGTTATACCAGCTGTTATTTAGAGGTTCAGGGCATCTTTTTGGCAGAAGTATGTTTTTTGTGACTGAGTGTGTGTATGTGTGTGGTTTGAGGGTTGCACGGGAGGATCTGTTGTGCTCATCTGAAATTCAGGGGGGACATGAATGCCTGGCCAGTACCTCGACCTTACAGATGACCGCAACGTCACCAGATGCTAGTGTGATAAGGCAGACACAAATCACAAAAGGTTTTTCATAGCTAAATGTCAAAACATGTCCCTTTCAATAATAAGAGACTCTCAGAATAAAATAATTCATGCCCAAAGCACCATCATTGGTCATCATCTTCGTAGGGTGATCGCTACTGGGTGATGGCTACTGTGAATTTCTTTGGGAGAAGCTCCACAGCCTTTGAAGCTAAGTAAAAAGTAGCAGTTGAGGCTATTTTGTGGAAATGCTATATTAATTAAGTTCCATTTTGTTCTGTTGCAAATGACCACACGGGCCATTGTGCTTGCAACATAGCAGATGGGAAACTTTGTCACTATGAGTAGTATTGTTGGACATTATTAGTTAATTGTTTTATATTGCCTTATTATTGAATTGTGGGTTGCTCAGAGTTAAAAATAGAATGAGTTTTTTAGACCTATGATGGTGTATGACGGTATATCCCCTTCAGGCTTATAATCTTTTGCTGCATAGAGGGAGAAGTAGCTTCAATAAGGTCTTTTCTCCTCTTTATATAAGTATAGGAATAAGCTTTTTAAGAGTTTGTAAAGAGCTGTCTTCCAAGGGTTGAATGTTTATTATTATTTTCATGAAATAATTTGATTAATAGTTTTTTTTTTGTGGTTGATGAATACTCCAATGGGTGTTTTTTCCTAAAGTAGTGTGATATGGCAGTCATACAACCACTGTACCAGGCACTGAGAGACATGACTGATGTTGTGTCAACATTCCTCAGATTGTTCCATGAGGCCTAAATCCTTGCCCAGTCCAGGATCTCTGAGAGCTGCAACAGTGATGATATATCTGGAGGCTGGCTACTTGTAATGGCACAGAGCCCACACAGGCCTGAACAAGGGAACACTGCCATACAGACCAACATAAGCCATGACAGTGTGGACATTATATAGGACAGGTATAGCCACATGTAGGTTGCTGCTGTGTGAAATACCAGTAGCCAGATATGTGGGAAACAAATGTCATAGCCAGACAGCCATAGTCATTTTAAGAACATTTTTATGTCTTTATCTTTATCATTATCTTTGTTTTTGTTTTTTTTATATACCACTCTACGCTCGGGCACTAGATTGGTTTACAATACACTAAACATAAAAGACTGCTGAAAGGAGACAAGAACACCATGGTTTTGATAGGAAAGAGAAAGAAGAATGAGAGATGGCGAGAAAGGACAGAGAGCGAGGGAAGGGAGCCACCTCAACATAGGGGGTAAGAAGGAAGGAGATTAAAAGCGAGCGTAAAAAATGAGTTTTCAGCATTGACTTGAACTTAATGAATGAGAGTTCAAGTCGCAGATCCGGAGGGAGGAAGATCCATAGTTTGGGGCCAAGAAAGAAGAAAGCAGAGTTGTGGGTGGACTCCAGGTGAGCTTGTGAAGGGGAGAGGAGGGACATACAACTGGAGTGGATGAGTCAGAGTGAACGCAAAGGGGTGTGGAGATGAACCAGATCTGAGAGATATTGTGGGGTGCAGGTGTGAATAGCTTTGTGAACTAAGACTAGGACCTTATACTGTGTGCGGGAGGCGATGGCGAGCCAATGGAGGTGAATAAGAATTGGGGTGATGTGATCAGTGTGGGAGGCATGGGTGGTAATGCAGACTTCAGAGTTCTGTAGGAGTTGCAGTCTGCATAACTGTCACTGTGGTAGACTGGCAAGAGTGATCTTGCAGTAGTCTATATGGGAGATCACAAGAGAGAGTAGTAATGTGACCAGGGATGGGGTGGCGAGAAAGGGGCGGATGGTATGGATCTGGTTCAGGGAGCAGAAAGAGCAGCATATGATGGAGGATAGGAGGTCATGGAATGATAAGGCAGAATCTAGAGTGACACCGAGATAGCACAAGGAGGGAACCAGGGGAATGGGGGAGGAAGGGAGTGAGGGAGCTAGGAAAGGAACAGGACTACTGAAGGTGAACCAGATAGCCAGGGTTTTATCAGGGTTGAGGTGGAGGAAGTTTGAGGACATCCAGAAGTTGACGTAGGAGAGGCAGATATTAAGAGGGGTAATGTCAGGCATGGTTGGGCTGGTATGGTGTACGAGAAGGATGTCATCCACGAAATAATATATGGAGATACCGTGCTGCTGAATCAGAAGAGTGAGAGGGGCCAGGAAAACATTAAAAAGGAGAAGGGCAAGGACAGAACCCTGGGGGGATGCTGCAGGGTAGGGGGATGGCTGGTGAGGTGGTAGAGCCAGAGGAGACAGAGAAAGACCTAGAGACAAGAAAGGAACCCTGCCAAAATGACAGGTGATAAAACTACCAACAAGCAAAAGACCGTAAGGTTCCCACACATCAACTGATTATCCAAACAAAAAGAACCAAAGTGTAACATCAGATGACATTACTAAATTTAAGATAATGACAAGGAAAACAGGGAACAAGAAAAATACACCTCCCGAGATTGTTGGGCAGGCCTCAGTGAAGGGGAAGTGGGGTTTGCACTTGTGAAAATAACGCGGCAAAACCTCACAATTTTTCACACCCCACAATCTCAATTATCGGCCACCAACTAAATGATAATTTTTAAATGCATTTTAAAACAACTTAGCTGGAGAAGAATAGTGCCCAACAGAAAGGATGCCAAAACTCCTAGACCAACTATGCTGATGTTGTCCCTCTAATTGCATTAAGATTATGCTCAAATGTTACTATTATCCTAAGCTTGATTTTTTACTGAATCTTACTAAGTTGGTAAGAACTTTTTGGTCTCAGACTTAAATCGGCACTACTCTCTATGTTTCATTCATAGGTAGTGCACCCTTTTGCATCAATGGCCATTTTCGTTTGTAATCTTATCCAACTATTTGACTTAATAAACATTCTAAATGAGTATAGTAATTCGGCGGGCGGACAAGGGGGGTGCGATAGTGGTACACTTGATATTGTGGAAAAGGTTTATTGATGATGTGTTTGTACTATGGTATGGATCAATCACGAAGTTGAAGGAATTTATAGGGTCGTTAAATAACGCAGATCCCAACATACAATTCACATACACTTATAGCGAACAGTGCGTAGTATTTTTGGATGTAGAGGTTAAGAAGGGCAGGCAAGGATGGGTCACCATAGTACATAAAAAGCCAACAGATAGAAATACAATTCTTCATTATAGCAGTAGTCATCCTAAGCAACTGCGGGATAGTTTGCCATTCTCGCAGTTCATAAGATATCGGAGGAATTGTTCTCATCAAGAAGATTTTAAAATTCAAGCTAGAGGATTAATGCGGGACTTTCGTCAGAGAAGATATCCAGAAAACATAATAAGAACGGCATACAAGAGAGCATTATACAATAACAGAGGGCTGCTGCTGCAGCCAAACATAAACAATAAAACAATTGATGAAGAAAATATAAATTTAATCACTAAGTATTCACCATTCAGTGGTTCAATAAAACGCATTATAAAACGACATCAGAATGTTTTAAGCAACCTTCCAGGATTGCAGAATAAAAACATACGATGTGTCTGGACACGCCAGCAAAATCTTAAAGAGAAACAAAGTCCAGCAGTGTTACGGTCCAGAAAGATAGAGGAGCAAATGAATTGGATGGGACACAGGAAGTGTGGACACTGTAACATATGTTCAATAACTGAAGACGTTAACGAATTTGAATATCATGGAAGAACTTATACCTTACGGAATTCAACCTCCTGTGATTCTGAATATGTAGTGTATGGTATCAGATGTCCATGCAGTTTATTGTACATAGGTAAAACTATAAGAAAATTCAAAGTGAGAATAAATGAACATCGGAGTAAATTGAAGTGTAGGGTATACAAAGCTCCAATAGTAGCACATTGCTTGCAAGAAAATCATGCGTTTGAAGAGTCAAAATGTTTTTGCGTTGACACAGTGAGGGGAGGAAGACAGGGCAAAACAAGAGAACAGGCGTTAGTAATTCAGGAACAAAAGTGGATCTTCCGATTGCAATCAGTTATTCCAGGAGGATTAAATAGTGCAATCGAATGGGGAGCATGCATTTAAATATAGAAAATGAATGAACAGACAATTGATTGAAATAGGAACCCCACGTGATGCCAGAGTCCGGTGAAACAAGGACATTTAAATCAGGACTAGATCAATAGCCCGCATGCGTGGCGTCCTAGTGAAAGCTGGAAAGCTTCAGGAGACACGCCAAAGGCTGCACGCTGGAAATTATATTCAATAAGTACACATAAAGGTATGAACAACTGCACTCACAAGACTAGCTATGGGTGGTAATTTTGAAACATCAATTTGAAATAAGTTGATGATAGATTGTTATAATCTTTTCACAGATAGTGCTGAACTAAGAAAAAACCCCTGATGAAGATATGAAACACAAAGACGGTACCTAGAAGGTGGCGTTGGGGAAATCAGCATGAAAACTTAAGATAAGCACATTCTTTGTGAATCAAGAATTCGAGCAACATTAAGAATGCATTTCGAACATACATATAAGTAGAATGTTTATAAAGTCAAACAAATAGTTGGATAAGATTACGAACGAAAATGGTCATTGGTGCAAAAGGGTGCACTACTTATGAATGAAACATAGAGTAGTGCCGATTTAAGTCTGAGACCAAAACGTTCTTACCAACTTAGTAAGATTCAGTAAAAAATCAAGCTTAGGATAATAGTAACATTTGAGCATAATCTTAATGCAATTAGAGGGACGACATCAGCATAGTTGGACAGCAAATCCCTCTGATAGAGGACCATTTTTAGAGTGATAGTACACAACCATGGAAGGTCATCTTTTATGGAAGGAAGTTTATAGCTATAAAGAAAACCACATGGCAAATCTATGTAAAGAAGCAACACCTTTTACGTTGGATACCACGGGAGAGAATGAAAAAACAACAATTAATTGGGAAGACGTTTTGAGAACACAAAAACAGAAGGTCAGAATGGAGTTACAAAGACTATCCTTGATTGAGTATATACTGTGGTAAGGAGGAGGCAGCCCAGCATGAAAATAAAGGAGAAAGAAGAACTTTTTCTTCTGCTCGGGGGATGGGTTCACTAGAACACATGCATCACAGCAGAATCCCTGAGAGAAACCAAGAGGGTAGTGCTAGGCTTAAGCCACTCCCAGACCTCATGACAACCTCAGGCAAGAGTAGGAGGTACAAGTGGGTGGAGTCAGGAAGGGAGTTGCCCTGCTCAGCGTTTAAGATTTAGGGAACAAACAAAGTGAGCAGAGAGGCAAGGAACTCCAGAAGGGCCTGGGAAGGCAGAAAGGCCAGGAACTCCAGAAAGGCCAGGAACTCCAGGGAGCCAAGGAACTGCAGAGATGCAGGAGAGAGCAAACACAGCAGAACCAGCAACCATGAAAGAAACAGATACAAATTGAGTAGCAGCAGAGACAAGAGCAGCCAGCACTGCAGCCCAGGAAGCTACAGGGAAGGTTCCAGACAAAGGACCAAACAGACTGGCTACAGGGAGAAAGAGAGAAGGTTGGCTTTAAGGAAGCTAAGGCAAGAGTGCTTAGACTCACCGGAGGAAGGGTCTATCTGCAGGCAGCAGAAGCCCCAGGAAGGGAAGTGGAGAGCTTACCCTGAGTCACTGTCTAGCTCAGAGACAGAGGGAGTGCCAAGCCGGAGAAGCCTCAGCCAGGAAGGTGCTGCAGCCAGACTCCAAGGTAGGAGAGATAAAGCCATAAAGCCTAAACCCTGTGTTACATGCTCTGATTCAGAAGAGAGGTTAAAGCCTAGGAAATCCCGGAATAGGAGTAAGGGTTTTGCCAGGGACACTGAACAGGAAAAGCCCAGTGAAGTCCTACCAAAAGGAGAAAGGGTCATTCAGTGGCATAGGCTATTTAATCTGCTAAAGAATATTAAGGATAAACTGCCAGAACGCTTACAAGCATTGCCAAGTTACAGCTCAGTTGAAAGCATGGAAGTAGCAGGCCAAGAAAGTGACCTAACTTCAAGTTGTTCTGAGATGGACTGTAATGTGTGCATGAAGGCTGAGTAATGGAAGCCTGAGAAAGGAAAGAAGTGAAGCTTGTGTAAATAGCATTATTGCAACACTGGTTACAAGTGTTACCTTGAGAGGAGAAGAATAATCCTGTATTTTGCTTTGACCTGAATGTGTACATTTGCTTTGAAGATTTTGTTACCCATTTTGACACGGATGCTAATAAAATTCCTGTGTGCTTTAAAATAACCACTCGGTTCATAATCTCCTTAACACAACTACAATCCTTGGGAAAGAGGAAATTGAGATGGCTTCCCGTCCCTACTAGGCAACCGCCTGGTAGGGGCGCGACCGCCACAGGTGGCGTAGTTGTTCGGATACAGCTTTCCAGTGGTCAAGTGGTGCATCTACAAGCTGGTACCTCAGGACGAGGAAGATCCAGGAAGGACGGAGTGACCGGACCGGGAGAAAACACGGAGGAGAAAATCCGGAGTGGAGTCGGATCCGGAGCGCTGTTTTCTGGTGGTAAAGCGAAGACCTGCATCAGAATCAGGTAACCCATAGGCTAGAGGGGGATAAGCCTAGGATTCTGATGTAAGGGGCCACCAGGTACTCACTAGGAGAGAGTGAGGGGAAAAAAAAAAAAAGTGCTGCACTTTGTGTGGTTTTTTTGTGTTTGTGTTCCAGAAACCGCAGTCCAAGATGGAGACAGCGGACATATTAGCCTGGGTGGCAGACCAGTTCGCCAAGCAGAGGGAGATGGCAGCAGTGAGCCAGGAGCAAGCGGCGTCCATGCTTCGCGCTCAACAGCAACCCCTACTGGAGGCGATGGCGAAATGGATACGGGCCCAGCAAGAAGCGACCAAGATGGCACAGTCTGTACAAAAGACACAGGCCTTACCAGGTGCACAGGTTGTTTTTCCAGGAGGGGAAAGCCCTGGGACTGGAACTTTCTCATGTGGCCGCCTTTCTAAAGAGGACAATATTGATGTCTTTATTGAGTCCTTTGAAAGAATACCTGTTTTAGCTCAATGGCCAAAGGAACAATGGGCCATGAGATTTGCTATTACCCTAAGTGGGGAGGCTTTAGCAGCCTACAGGGAAATGCCAGTTGCATTAGTAGCCGAGTATGAGCATGTAAAGAAGGCTGTAAGAGATCGGATGGGGTTAAGTCCCTCGGTCTATCGGAGGCTTCTGAGAGCATGTGTACTGAAAGAAGGTGAAACACCTCAAGCTTTATACCATAGAATTAAAAGCTTAGTGTATAAATGGCTTGTACCTGAGAATGGCAATATAGATTCTGTTATTGATACTGTGATATTGGAACAGTTTACAGAAGCTGTACCCAAAGAGTTACAGAGTTTTCTGGTAATGCAGAGCTGTAAAAACACCCAGGAAGCCATTGCGTTGGCTGAGTGCTTTCTAGAGGCCAAGAAGTTAAGCCTCAAGAAAGAGGGCGTTTTTCAGAGGGCAGGTACAGAATTGCAGGAAAGGAAGGCAACCTTTACTAGCCATAAGATGGAAAGGAATAAATCCATAGAAGGCAGATATAACCTGCAGAGAAAATGTTTTTCCTGTGGTGAGCCAGGTCACCTTAAAAGAAACTGTCCAGTAAGGAAAGCGTTTGTAATCACACGTCCTAAAGAGGTAGGTGAGGGATTTCTCTTATCAGTAGAAGTAGAAGGAATACCCATAGAAGCTATACTAGATTCAGGGGCCAGCTAGTCTATGATTTCCAGCAGGCTGTGGAAAAAGATAGAGGCCCAGAGACAGTGCTTACAAGAATCCTCAAGGGGGCAGGTTAAAATTAAATGTGTCCATGGAGCAGCTTCCACCTATCCTCTCCAGAGTGTTAGGATAAAGGGGTTAGGTAGTGGAAGGCAGGTGGCAGTGGCAGTGATACCTAGACTCCCACACGATATGATATTGGGCCGTGATTGGTCCCAGTTCAGAAAGGGGGTGGAGAAACAGTTGCAGGAAGAAACAGGCATGATAACCACACGCACAGACACTAACCTTTCAGGAGAGAATGAGAAGGAAAGAGTTGTGCGCCCCAGGGTTGATACAGGGGGAATAATACCCGCTCCGTTGTTCGGTAAGAAAGTAAACCCAGGGAAGTCAGTAGATACTCAGAGGGAAAAGCAAGTGCCAAAACAGAAATTTGTGATAAAGTTCTGTAGGACTACCCCTGAGGCGAGAATTCCCAAGCGGGCTACCGAACAAGCTGCTGGTATGGATCTCTGTAGCGCAGTTGAGGTGGTCATTCCAAAACAGGGGAGGGCCATAGTAAACACCGGACTTAGAGTAGAAATACCGCCCGGTTGTTACGGACGGATTGCGCCCAGATCTGGCCTCGCCTTTAAAAAGTTTATAGATGTAGGCGTGGGCGTTGTAGATCCAGATTATAGGGGAGAATTGAAAGTCCTCTTGTTTAATTTCTCGCAAGAAAACTTTAGAGTGGATGCAGGAGATAAGGTGGCACAATTAATTTGTGAAAGAGTTGGTTTTCCACCCATAGAGGAGGTGGATGAACTATCCTCTACCACCAGGGACTCTAGAGGATTTGGTTCCACAGGCATAGCCGAAATAGAGGGGCTAACAGCCTGTTGCATAGAAAAAGAGGAAGACAATCTGGGACCCCAAATTACAAGAGGTACTGTAGATCCTGTTTATGGGATTAAGAAAAATTTGAAAAGCAGAATAAACAGAAATCTTATCATGACCGGCGTGCAAGGTCACGTTTCTTAAAGGTCGGGGATAAGGTTATGGTAATGGTAGCTGTAGGAAACTCTAGGTTTGAGAATTCCTGGAAAGGCCCTTACAAAATAGTAAACGGCTCGGACCAGTGTCTTATGCTGTGGATACTGGATGGGGAAAGCAACAGGTATACCATGTTAATCTGTTGAGGCTATGGAAGGAGCGTATAGGGAATGCACAATTAGCCTTAAGAGTTAGTGACACTTTGCAACCCACACCTTGTATTACGTGCTGTTCGCGGGTTATGGCGCCAGCCCGTAATAGTCTAAGGAGGGGGATATGTGGTAAGGAGGAGGCAGCCCAGCATGAAAATAAAGGAGAAAGAAGAACTTTTTCTTCTGCTCGGGGGATGGGTTCACTAGAACACATGCATCACAGCAGAATCCCTGAGAGAAACCAAGAGGGTAGTGCTAGGCTTAAGCCACTCCCAGACCTCATGACAACCTCAGGCAAGAGTAGGAGGTACAAGTGGGTGGAGTCAGGAAGGGAGTTGCCCTGCTCAGCGTTTAAGATTTAGGGAACAAACAAAGTGAGCAGAGAGGCAAGGAACTCCAGAAGGGCCTGGGAAGGCAGAAAGGCCAGGAACTCCAGAAAGGCCAGGAACTCCAGGGAGCCAAGGAACTGCAGAGATGCAGGAGAGAGCAAACACAGCAGAACCAGCAACCATGAAAGAAACAGATACAAATTGAGTAGCAGCAGAGACAAGAGCAGCCAGCACTGCAGCCCAGGAAGCTACAGGGAAGGTTCCAGACAAAGGACCAAACAGACTGGCTACAGGGAGAAAGAGAGAAGGTTGGCTTTAAGGAAGCTAAGGCAAGAGTGCTTAGACTCACCGGAGGAAGGGTCTATCTGCAGGCAGCAGAAGCCCCAGGAAGGGAAGTGGAGAGCTTACCCTGAGTCACTGTCTAGCTCAGAGACAGAGGGAGTGCCAAGCCGGAGAAGCCTCAGCCAGGAAGGTGCTGCAGCCAGACTCCAAGGTAGGAGAGATAAAGCCATAAAGCCTAAACCCTGTGTTACATGCTCTTATTCAGAAGAGAGGTTAAAGCCTAGGAAATCCCGGAATAGGAGTAAGGGTTTTGCCAGGGACACTGAACAGGAAAAGCCCAGTGAAGTCCTACCAAAAGGAGAAAGGGTCATTCAGTGGCATAGGCTATTTAATCTGCTAAAGAATATTAAGGATAAACTGCCAGAACGTTTACAAGCATTGCCAAGTTACAGCTCAGTTGAAAGCATGGAAGTAGCAGGCCAAGAAAGTGACCTAACTTCAAGTTGTTCTGAGATGGACTGTAATGTGTGCATGAAGGCTGAGTAATGGAAGCCTGAGAAAGGAAAGAAGTGAAGCTTGTGTAAATAGCATTATTGCAACACTGGTTACAAGTGTTACCTTGAGAGGAGAAGAATAATCCTGTATTTTGCTTTGACCTGAATGTGTACATTTGCTTTGAAGATTTTGTTACCCATTTTGACACGGATGCTAATAAAATTCCTGTGTGCTTTAAAATAACCACTCGGTTCATAATCTCCTTAACACAACTACAATCCTTGGGAAAGAGGAAATTGAGATGGCTTCCCGTCCCTACTAGGCAACCGCCTGGTAGGGGCGCGACCGCCACAATACGAAGACATCAAATACCTAGAGGACTCAGGATGTATAAGGAACCGAGGATGTTTACATCAGATCAAGAGTTCATAGAAAAGTGGAATGGCATTTTAAATACATGCTCCTTGGACCTCATGGTATTAATAGTAGACACCGCGATGAATACTTTGGACAATATGAAACAAGAAATGGAAACTATGTTATCTAGTTTAAAGGAGGAGGAATCAGCAGTTAAATCTGACAACAAAATGGAAGAAATTAATAAATAAGTTCAATCACTGCAAGAAGAGGTGAAGAAAATCAAAACGAAGAAATTAAAATGTGATCATGGAGATTATACGTCAGGATACGTCTACCCCTGGAAGAATCCAAAAAGGAAAACCTAACAGACATGGAAACAGGTAGATTTTGATACACTTTCGGAGGATGCCAGTACCACAGACTCTAGTAAGAAGTCACGGGAGGATTTTACAGACGACATGGACAGAAAAGTGAAAAAGAAAGATGGAGGCCATGGAAAACAAAGGAGAAAGCCGGCAAAAAAATAATGAATACAAGGGACAACCGGATTAAGCACATTACACAAATTCACACTACAGAATCTCTGGTAATTAATATATCCGATATGGAATTAACTAAGGACCACATGGACATACTGAACAAAAGGTTATCGTTTGTTCCAGAAACTCATTTTGACGGTTTTCAGTTCCGAGTTGACATGGAAAGCCTGATGAGGAAACTACATTTGAAAATGTTTTTTGCAGCTCAAGCATATGAAAGAAGTGAAAACCCTGTGGTTTCTGATTTGAAAAGAATTCCGTTGCCAATAAAGTTGACTTGGTCACCCCCGGGGCCGCTCCATCCTTCTCTGAGTCTTTTCAAAGAATTGGTGTTGATAGATATACAAAAACTAGAAAGAAAAAACAGATCTACCTATAGAGCGATAACACCGCAGGAACAGAAGGCATTAAGAGAGTTGGAATCACAAATGAGTATAGTAATTCGGCGGGCGGACAAGGGGGGTGCGATAGCGGTAATGAATAGAACACAATATTTAGAAGAAGCAGAACGACAATTATCACACACAGAAACTTACAAATTACTAACGCAGGACCCCACGGAAGATATACAGTGATCAATTAAAACTATTACGTCTCAAGTGTTAAAAGACAAGTTGATCAATAAGAAAGAATGGAAATTTCTTAATGAACCGGCATCTTCTATGGCTAAGCTTTACTTAGTACCTAAAATACATAAAATGTTGCAAACCCACCGGGAAGACCAATAGTTTCTACGAAAGGAACGATTTTAGAACCTCTCTCAGTATATGTAGATTCATATTTAAGACCATTAATGGTCACTATCCCGTCGTATGTTAGGGACACATCACATTTTCTAAACATCTTAATGCAATATTCGGAATTGGCTTCCAAAGAAGGGTTAGTTTTGGTAACATTAGATGTATCAGCCCTGTACACTAGCATCCCACAATTAGCAGCACATCAAGTTATATCATCCTCATTGCGAAACAGAGGAGATTTATCATTGGAACATATTGGCTTCATATCTCATTAAGCCCAATTGACAATTTTTCATAACCATTTTGAATTTGAAGGTAAAATATACCAATAAGTGCCAGGGGTGGCTATGGGTGCCACATGTGCTCCATCAGTAGCAAATTTGTTTATGAAAGTTTATGAGAACCATTGGCTGGGGATATCGCCATATAAAAAACATTTGATATTGTGGAAAAGGTTTATCGATGATGTGTTTGTACTATGGTATGGATCAATCTCGAAGTTGAAGGAATTTACAGGGTAGTTAAATAACGCAGATCCCAACATACAATTCACATACACTTATAGCGAACAGTGCGTAGTATTTTTGGATGTAGAGGTTAAGAAGGGCAGGCAAGGATGGGTCACCATAGTACATAAAAAGCCAACAGATAGAAATACAGTTCTTCATTATAGCAGTAGTCATCCTAAGCAACTGCGGGATAGTTTGCCATTCTCGCAGTCCATAAGATATCGGAGGAATTGTTCTCATCAAGAAGATTTTAAAATTCAAGCTAGAGGATTAATGCAGGACTTTCATCAGAGAGGATATCCAGAAAACATAATAAGAACGGCATACAAGAGAGCATTATACAATAACAGAGGGCTGCTGCTGCAGCCAAACATAAACAATAAAACAATTGATGAAGAAAATATAAATTTAATCACTAAGTATTCACCATTCAGTGGTTCAATAAAACGCATTATAAAATGACATCAGAATGTTTTAAGCAACCTTCCAGGATTGCAGAATAAAAACATACGATGTGTCTGGACACGCCAGCAAAATCTTAAAGAGAAACTAAGTCCAGCAGTGTTACAGTCCAGAAAGATAGAGGCCTTCTTCAAATCCCGGAATAGGAGTGACTGATATGTATGCTAAATGCCATGTGTTAATTTTTTTGTCCGAAGTTATTGCCTTGAGAGATTACTCCCTCCTGAAGCGTGACTTCCCTTTTAATTACTTTTATGGTAACAAAACCACCGTATAAAACCTGTGAAGTAATTGCATTACCCAATGCTACTACACAACCAATTTTAAAAATCTTAATTGTTGAACTTCAACTCTGAAAATTCATTAACCGCAGATCTTCAACGGACACAGTACTGCGTTTAGAACCCCACTCTTTTTTCGGTCCTGTTTCAACGCTTAATATCTGCCCATATACTCATCTGAGTTAGTAACTGTTTTCATTCAGATGAGTTCGTTGTCAACGCTGTTGTAACTCTCCGTTATCAACCGGATCGCTCCGTTGTTACAGCCTTACTTGTGTGAGTATCAAAGCAAAGTGAAAAAGTGTTTTAAAGCTAATAAGGACCACCCCTCTGCCGACGTCAGTGGTAGTTTAACCCATCCGGGTTACTGATCGATCTTACTACCCATGATGTTTAAATTAGGCTCAACCAATCCTGTTCAGCATTCAATCCGTCTGGTTCTAAACAGCCAATCCGGAAAATCCAAAATTGTTCAATCCATTCGAGGTGTTGCTCTCTATTACCGCCTCTTGGACTTGGGAAAACTTGATCAATAATACGCCATTGAAAATCGGTAAAAGAATGCCCAAATTCAATGCAGTGTTGTACTAGTGGGGCCGTAATAACTGCATTTCGTATTCTAGAGGCATGTTCCTGAAGACGCAGTTTTACCTTTCTGATCGTTCGACCAACATACACTTTGACACAGGGACATATCAAAATGTAAACCACAAAAGTGGTAGAACAAGTGGTAAAACCTTTAGAAATCTGTGTTATTGTTGTATGTGGAATCTGCCATTGCTTTCCCTCTATTGATTGCTGACATAAATCACATGCTAATCCTTTGGAGCACCGAAAATGTCCAATCTGAAGTGGATCTTCCGATTGCAATCAGTTATTCCAGGAGGATTAAATAGTGTGATCGAATGGGGAGCATGCATTTAAATATAGAAAATGAATGAACAGACAATTGATTGAAATAGGAAGCCCACATGATGCCAGAGTCCGGTGAAACAAGGACATTTAAATCAGGACTAGATCAATAGCCCACATGCGCAGCGTCCTAGTGAAAGCTGGAAAGCTTCAGGAGACACGCCAAAGGCTGCATGCTGGAAATTATATTCAGTAAGTACAAATAAAGGTATGAACAATTTCACTCACAAGACTAGCTATGGGTGGTAATTTTGAAACATCAATTTGAAATAAGTTGATGATAGATTGCTATAATCTTTTCACAGATAGTGCTGAACTAAGAAAAAAAACCCTGATGAAGATATGAAACGCAAAGACGGTACCTAGAAGGTGGCGTTTGGGGAAATCAGCATGAAAACTTAACATAAGCACATTCTTTGTGAATCAAGAGTTCGAGCAACATTAAGAATGCATTTTGAGCATACATATAAGTAGAATGTTTATAAAGTCAAACAAATAGTTGGATAAGATTACGAACGAAAATGGTCATTGATGCAAAAGGGTGCACTACTTATGAATGAAACATAGAGAGTAGTGCCGATTTAAGTCTGAAACCAAAACGTTCTTACTAACTTAGTAAGATTCAGTAAAAAATCAAGCTTAGGATAATAGTAACATTTGAGCATAATCTTAATGCAATTAGTTGGACGACATCAGCATAGTTGGACAGCAAATCCCTCTGATAGAGGACCATTGTTAGAGTGATGAAACTCCTAGACCTTCACGCTGTCTCCTCGGGAAATACACAGTTCACAGTCGACTCGAGTTTCGCCCAAATTTCAAAGGTTGCTTCAGGACACAATATAAACAAATGATTCTCCCAAAAAGCAATGCAAGAGTCTGAAACTTGGAGACCTTTATAAAGAAACCGAAAGGAATTCAAGCAAAACAACCAATTAGATATGCCAAATAGCATGTGATCACATTATGTGGATGATGACATAAAAGAATGAATGAAAACTTGAAAAGTCATTTAAATCAACAACATGCACTCAACTGAATCATTCAGACCTGTAGGTTGAACTGCCTTAAGGTGAAAAATCCACTTCTGTTCCAGACGTGCCAGACGACGATCAGCTTGACCAGCCTGCAAATTGGCAACTACATTGATGACCAAGCACCGCAAATCGCACCACTCATGGTGGTGGTCAACACAGTGTTGAACCATAGCCGTGGTTAAGATGGTTATTTTGAGTCTGGATTTATGTTCAGAAAGCTGGACTCTAACCGGATGGCAAGTTCTCCCTACATAAATGCTTGGACAAGGGCAAATGATAACATATATGGCCCAGGATGTCAAACAGTCTGTAATGTGTTTTAAACCATGTACAACTCCACAATGACAGGTGAAGCACATGCAGTCACTCACACTGCAGGTGCAGTGGGCACCCCCACAAGTGTACATCACACCATGCTAGTATGTACACAGGTACTCACACTGTCTGTAAATTTGCTGAGGAGCAGACTAGCAGCACGTTGTATACACAGATATAATGCCTGGCCATCATATGCATGCACACTGCATTGCTGAATCTCACAGTCCCCCAGGCGGCCTCACACATACACACACACTCACTGGACCCCGCTTTCAAAATGTAGTGCATGTTGCAATTGTTACCTGCCCCTTATGCCCATCTATTGTGAAGGCCTGTCCACTGTGCATGCATTATGAATGCGCACTGCAGATTATGAGTGCTATCAATGCCCATTCTGTGAGGCAGTGCTATTTTAGTATACTTTGCCACCCAGCCTTCCATTGTGCAGTTTATCCTCTTGACCTTTGTGTGTAGGGAGCCATGCTTGCCCTGCTGTGGGGGGTTGTACCTACTGCTCCTAGATGGAATGATAAAGTAATAACACTTATAGCTACCATTGCTGATCCACAGGCTGGCATTGAACCTGTGATCTCCTACTCATACACACAGTGGCCTTGGGTTTGGAGGGCTTTGGGGTTAGCAACCTCTGTTGCTGACATGCTTTCCTTTAGCTGACCTTTGGCATATACTGCAATGCACATGGCACAGAGGACTAGGACAAAGCTTCTGTCTGCTGCAGGCTAGTGCCACTGCCCACACAACCACCACTGCCACACTATGCAGAGATGCCCATATGCTGTCATTGGTGGTGGTGCACAGTCCCAGCATGTTAAACATGTGGGTTAGGCAGGAACCTTGGGTACAAGGCCCAGATAGGGAGGGTCAGAGGCACATATGGATGGCCATGCAGCCCCCCACCAGCTGACTATCCAGGGGCCCATCACTGCCTGCCACAGATATGTCTCAGGGGAGGATGGCAGCCACTGCTGTGGTATTTCCTGGGCACCTGCATTTTCCAGATACCTGGAGGGCTACAGTTGCAGACACTATTGGCCTTTTCTTTCACAGTTGGGTTCAGTGGCACCATGAGGGGGGCTCACCGAGATCTCTGCCTAGGGTGCGATGTCCCTTGGACTGCCCCATGTGACAGATCTCCTTTCCATATATCTGTGTTTCACTAAAGTCACTGTGTGATCATGACGGACATCACAGATGGTGCAGATGGGGGGATGCCCCTATGTGTGAAGGTTTCAATGGTTAGGCCCCTTCAACCTGGAGGACAGACGGCTAAGGGGAGATATGCTAGGGGTCTATGCATTACTGAATGGTGTGGAATAGGTAAACACTGATTGGTCATTTATGCCATCAAAATGTGGGTGAACAAGAGGATAGGCAATGCTGCTACAGTGTAACACATTCCAGACTGATTGGGGTATATAGTTTGTCAGGCAATGCATAGGCAATCTCTGGCACTTCAATCACAAAGATGTCATAAAGGCTCCTCATGTAACTGTGCTTAGAAGAGGTTTGATTAGGTTCCAGGGGAAAGGACATTGCACCATTATGCAGGGGGCCCTGTGTATCCACAGCTTGCCCCACTACAGGCATCATTGAACATGGGTACATTTTAAGGACCCAGCTAGGTACTAATGAGCATGATTGTCCACTGTGGGACTGAGGATATAGGGCTTGACGGACCATGGTCTAACCCAGAATGGCATATCTGCGGATCTTCTGTTCTTATGCTACTATGTGCCACCTGAGCAGCTCCCTGGTCCACAATATCCACCTGCTCCTACCACTGCATGACCAACATGCCACCCCCTTTGCTCCATTGGCAGCATCAGCATGGTGCCCTACTTGTGCACCATGCTGCTGCTGCTAATGGAGCGCTACTATCATTGACTTGGGCTCCCTTGTCATTTCATCACACTGCTCATGTTTAAATAGGCTCTCTCCCCTCTGAAGATACCTTTTCTGTGAGGTTTTACATTGCAGTAAGGTTACAGGTGTTAAGGGGCTCTTAGGGGTGTTAACACAAGGGGCATTAAAGTAACACACGTTGTTACCGCTCCTTCTCCACCCACTTTCTGCCCTTTCACGCTGGCTCTTCGCTTCCTGTCCCCTTTACCCTGCAGGAACCTTTTACGCACAGAAACTCTGCATTTTTGCAGCGTTAAGGGGACATGTGTGCCGTTAGCACACGTAAACGGCACACTTGCTACCTTACCACCTTTTAGTAAACATACCCTTTAGTTTGGCACTTCAGTTGAGACCTGTCAATCATGGAAGACCTGACCAGTAGTTAAGCTGATGACAGCATTGCTGTCAGCATCACTGATGCATGCAAGCCCTTGCGGCATGACAAGCTGCCAACCAAGTAAGGATTGGTAATCTAATTCCTTTCATAAACCAATATATTAAACTAAAAAAAAATAAAGAAAATTACCTCACTGCAGAAATATGTGTCTCTTTTACCACTAAAGCAGAAGTCCCCAAATTCAGTCCCCCAGAGCCCCAACCCTGTAAAAGTTTCAGGCTTTACAGCAATTTAACATATATGAGTAAATCCCTTTCTGTACAGCAAAATCAACATTTATTATCTTCTTGATTGAATTTGGAAATTTTAACTGGTGTGGCTACAAATTTATGCTTAAGTACAAAACAAGTCTCACTGTAAGCAGAACTTAGGGGTATGTTTACTAAAGGGTGTTAATGAAGAAAGTGTGCTGTTAATGCCTGTTATCGGCACCCTTGCACCCTTAACACCGCAAAAAAGCTGCATTAACGGGTGTTAAAGGCTCCTGCAGCGTTAAGGGCACAGTAGGCAGAGAGTGGGCATTATCGGGGCAAAGAGTGGGTGTTAACAACAGTTGCGTTAATGTGTGTTAAAGTCCTTTAATGCTCAGAACCCGAATGCCAAGTAAAAGCTCACAGAAAGGGTGCATTTTGAGGGGAGTGAGCCTACTTTAACGTCTGCAATGTGATGCACAGACAGGGGAACCCAAGTAGTGATAGTAGTGCTTCATTAGCAGCAATAGCATAGTACCCAAGTATGAAAGGGCATCATGTTGATGGTGTAAATAAGGAAAAGGAGGTGGCACATCGGTCATGCAGTGGAGGTTTCTGGGGCCAAGGAATACCAGGCAGCTGCCAGGTGGCACATCTGTGATGTCCGTCATGATCCCACATCAACATTGGTGGCACACAGACATGTTGCTGCTTTGGAAAGGTGATGTGCCATATGGGGCAGGCAAAGGTTTCCTGGCACCCTAAGAAGGAACCAAGGCCAGCCCCCTCACTGCCACAAAGTCAGCTCCAGAGAAAAAGGATGTCCCTCTCTGTCCTGTTATTATTGGCGTTCTTTTCTGACTTTGTTTTTTCTGTAGCCATTGCTTTTTTGTATTGTATACCGCCCTGACGCCTCGGCTTGGGCGGTTTATCAAATCATGAGAATGAAGATAAAGATAAAGATAGCACCAGCAGCTGTAGCGCTACAGGGAACTGCAAAATGCAGGCACCCGGGGAAATACCACAGCTGTGGCTGTCTGCCTGTTCCCCCCAAGTTGTATCATAAGCAAGTGGTAGTGATCTTGAACAAGTCACTTAATCCACCAATGGCTCAGCTGACTGCAGATCCGTACAGTCCCTGTTTATCAACAGACATTATCACTTCATCGGTAAGATGTACCCTGACATGACTGCACTGATACAGCAGTATACTAACAGGAAGTTACATACATACAGCTATAACCTACATGACATCATGACTGTGACTATACAGCTTTGCCTCCATCACATTTCTGTACTACATGCGCATACATCCTACCCCTCGGATAGCCACCTGCAGGTATCACCTCATGTTCGTAGGTGCCCCATTTGCCGAGTTTGGATAACACATGTCCAGCTGTTATCTGTACATTTATCTGGGGTGTTGTATGGTGATAGTATGGCCGGGACAGGTATGAGACCCACATGTCTGGTATCAGGCCTTCCACGTGGCACTGACACACATTTTCCCACATAGTACAAATATGTTGGGGATGGCACCTATGGCACATCGGTGCTGCCAGCCCATACTACCCTCTCCTCTGCAGTCATTATTCCTTCAGCCCATCTATCTGCCTCTGTTGGCTGTGTGCAGTCATGTCTTCTCATGCAAGATGCTACACCATGGCTTACACAGGGACTCTTCTGCATTTCAGCGCTTCACTCATGCCTCTCCGGTGCCTGATCTGCATGTCACCATTCCTGCTCTGTCCTCCTTTCACTGCACACATCGTGCCACTTCTGATTACGCTGGGGGATAACATAAGAACATAAGATATGCCATACTGGGTCAGACAATGGTCCATCAAGCCTAGTATCCTGTTTCCAGCAGTGGCCAATCTAGGTCATAAGTACCTAGCAGTTTCCCCAAAAGATACAGGTTCCTCAATGCTTGTATTGGCTCAAGCAGTGATATCCCGTGTCCCTTTTAATAATGGTTTATGGACCTTTCCTTCAGGAACTTGTCCAAACCTTTTTTAAACCCAGATACACTAACATCTTCCCCATCCTATGTCACACACTAACATTATAGCATTTTACGTGGGCACACCCCAGTGTATCGGTACAGCTGCCTCTCATAATCTCTTCCAACTTACTGGTTGCCACATAGGATGTTCATAGATCTGTCAGGTCCATCAGCTCCCACCTATCATTACATCCATCACCTTTGCATTGACTTTCCTAGGTGCTCCCTTATCCAGCATTAGGGTGACAGCCATTTTTGGATGTTAAGGTGCATGCTTGACACCTTAATGCCTGATGTCTTGTTAATGCACGTTAAATGGCCCATTGTGCCCTTACCACTAGAATGCCTCCTACCCACCCAGCACCTTTTTTGCATGTAAAACCCCTTATCACTGCCAATAACGCCTGTTACCTTAACGCCCTTTAGTAAACATACCCCTTAGTGTGAACCAGTGATATGACTGCGTGAAAATTTCTCCAAAGTTTCTTTTTTTGATCTTTTGCACTTTATTGTAGTGGTGAGTTTCCAAAATGTATAAAAATATACATTTGACAGCAAAACATTTGCAGCTATTTGCCAATATTCAATCAATTATATGATTTTTCTTTTGCAAATATGTTTCTATAGGGTCTCTAATTTGCTACTTCTCTTCAAAGACCTAACATAATTGGCCAGTGGCTGGTTTGGCAGGTTCTACTGTGTGACGTATTCTAAGAATATAATTTGTTATTGCTATGCCAGAGTAGCTTCTTTTATCTTGAGTGCTTCTTCCATTAGATGAATAATTCCATTAGATGCCAAAAATACACAGGTGTTACATTCTTTTTCTCTCTGTGTTGGGTTGTGGCCAACATCTTGCTCAATAACATAGTTTCCCTTAGCAACTTAATTTGCATTTACTGCTACTAGAGGAAGCATGTAGCCTCAGCATTGGAACCACTGCACGTTCTGGGGCCTATTTACTAAAGTGTGATAAGATTTAGCACTTACCGCCAGTTAATGCATGATATCTGCAAAGCTCAGAACTCATTGTATTCCCCTGATGTTCTGCAGTTCAGCTACCTTCTGCTCATTGAAAGCAATAGGTTTTTCCTTCCTCCAGTGTTAGGGGACTTTCTGTTTTCATGCTCTAAAGCTTGTCTTTCATGAGGAGAGACTGCCAGCAACTTTTGGTAGAAATCCAGGAATGGTTAAAGGGCAGTGAGGTGTCTTCTGTGATCTTTATTTATTTCTATTCATTAGTTATCTCTATCCAGAAGCCCAAAGCAATTTATAACTATTCCAAAATTATACTCCTCCCCTTCCCCCCTGCAACAACCTTTTCTGAAAGTTTCTTGCCCTTGCTCTCTTCCTCTTCTTCAGTTGGATGCTGCCCCAAGATTCACAGGTGTGGCTTATTCCTCTTAAAGAAAGAAAAGGGCCATTACATTGGCACTTTCCACAACATCTGTGAATGCCAATACCTTGCTAAGACTTGCATGCTATGCTCAAAGATTTAAGGATCCTAGAGGCATGGAAGAAAGGGATAGGAGAGCCATC